>JAMXBB010000006.1:15095761-15647054 GCA_024138015.1 Lumnitzera littorea | reverse complement strand
TAAAGTGTAGGGGGGGGGGGAAAGGGGGTGGTGAATTGATATTTTAAAATTTTTAAGACTTTTTTGATATAAGAAAAATAAAATTTATCCTTCTTAACAACTTATAATGGTGAACAGTGATATTTTAACAATTTAACACACAACAAAAACATTAAGTAAAAGAGTAAGGAAGAAGAATATTAGGCAGAGATTTTATAGTGTTTTGGCCTTTTGTCTATTGCTCTTTTTTAACTCCACTGCTAGGGACCCGGTCTACTTTACCGATACCATTTTATTTGATCTACTAAATCAAATCACAAAGATATTACAAGCTCTTGTCATACATGGACTTTACAACACTCTGCTTTCCTTATCTAGCTTTTTTATAGTTTAGGCTAATACAGATTTATAGAGTATAAATGTACTTATCTTAACACTCAAACAATAAATAATAATTACAAATTCCAAGTGAGAACAAAAGTATAAATCTCAAGCAATTTCAATTAAAAGAGAAATAACGATTGTTGTAATGTTTGCTTTAGTACAACTTTCTGAAGAAGTATTTGAAGGACTTTCTATGACTTTTTAAAAGGTAGAATCTGATCAAGACTTTTTGTTTTGCGAGAGCTTTTTTTAGAGTTGTATCTTGACGTTTTGAATTCTTTCTCTTTTATATTGAGATCTTTCAATGGCTAAAAATCTGAAGATTATCTTTTATTCAACCGTTAGTTATCTAAGATAATTCCTTGGATATTTTTGAGAAGATATTGGTCATTTCAAATTCAAAACCAACTCTCCTTATTTTGTTTAGATCAAATATTCATCAATCCGTAACCACCCGATAAGCTTCTGATTTGAATTTAAAAAGATATGCCTTTGTTAGCAACTTTTAGATAGGACTTATATTCAAGATTTGAAATTCTATAAAATCCGATTCAACCTTATCCGTATTTGTGCCTATCTTGATTTTTCAAAAATTAATTCACTCAAAAAATCCTCATGGATCTTGATTCCATCTTAAGTGAAATGGGATTAAGTGTATTTTCCTAATACACTCAATCTAGTGGAGCTAGGTCTTGATTTCTACAAATCTGATATAACTTAATTTTCCATGTTACTTTTCTAGATTAACTTTTTGAAAAACCTTATGAAAAGTATTAGTCTTCATTATTTCAAAGTTTCTGAACAAGCTTTTGAAGTCTACATTACTTTTACTTGTAAAGCTTTTGAAATACTTTCTAAAGAATTTCAAACTATTTTCTTTCTTAATCATGTCAAACCTTCTGAATACGTTTCTGAAGACAACTTCGTATTACGAATTTTAACTTTTTGAAAACCCTTCTATATGCTTGCAATCTTAACGATTCATTAGTAGTTATTCATTTTTGTTATCATCAAAATTTATAAGAGATATTTAACATTCTCTTCCTTTTTGATGATAGCAAAAACACTATTATAAAACCAAATCGCAAAAATAAGAATTCACAATCACAATCATGTAATTATCATATTTGCATACTATAATTGTTTTTGGTTTTTCTTTCCCCTTTTTTTTGTTATCATCTTTGAATAACAAAATAGAACAAGAAATAAGTCCACAGGAGGACAAAAATAGAATATCCTAACACAGAGTTCTTTGCTAGAACTAAAATTGAACAAGAAAAAGAGAATCATAAAGACATTAATTTTTTAGATCTCTTCGTTTTCTTCCTAGCACACAGTTTGAATATGCCAAAATAAGTTAGAGGAGCTTTGCTAGGAGACGGATTAGTTTCAGAAGATGTTGCGACTGAGGAAGTTGGTTCCATGCTTTTGTTAGATATTGTTGTATTATAGATGGGAGTAGGTGGAGAGGTTTCTTTGGTGGAAGCCACATATAGAGTTTTAGTGTGGCCTTTAGGAGGTGTCTATTCTTCAGGATTAAGAACATGAGTAGCAATTTGAGGTGACTTGTCAGGAGATTGTGGAGAAATGACAGGGGTCTTCTCCAGAGTTGGAATAGGAATGAAAACAATTTGATCTGTTGGTTGAGTAAAGGGATTAGGTTCTGGTAGTGTAAGAGGGTATCTGAAACAGGAACAGATGGTTTTATGGGTATGAGATGAGGATTAGATGTGGGAACAAATGGTTCAAAGGGTTCAGGGGTTTGGTTCTGTGTAGGGGGTTCATGAAAAATAGCAAGGTGTGTTTAGTTAGTCGGATTTGATTTAGTAATAGTTTCCTTAACCCAATCCTTGAATACATCTTTCATTTTAGTAATCTAATCCTTGACTAACTTTCCTACAACTTCCTTAATTCCTTCATAAAGTTGTTCAACAAATGTTGAGCTTTCCCTTAGTTTGTAGTGAATCTGCTGTTGCTCTGAACTTTCTGAATCACTATTAGAGGTTGACCCAATTGGTTTTCTAAATTTAATGCCACCTGATCTTCTAATTAATTTCCCTTTTTCTTTTTGGTTCCTTTTTAGCTGGCTCCTTTCCTCTCTTCCTTTTCTTTTCATTGCCTTTTTCTTCAATTATAATGAACCTTCTTTTCATATTTGAGGGATGAACAAAGATTCCTTTATAATGTGAATGACAAAGCTTGTCATTTACATAAATCCCCATTTGTTTGAAAATTCTTTCACCTAGTTTAATAAGGGAAAAAGGACAACTTGCTTCTCTAGGAATTTCAACTTTTTGAAACTAAAAAGAGCCATCAACACATTTCCATATGGTCTACATCTACATGCTGCCATATGTGTGACATAATCAATTTCACAACATTTACCTGTCTTTTTCCTAACATTACCAAAATCACTAGTGCATCATCTCTAGTTACAGAGGTTGCACTGCCTTTCCTAAGCAGCATAAATGAGTTGATGAATTTATGTAAAATTCTCATTAACAACTCATATTCAATACTGAAGATATCTCTCCTTGTTCTCAATTAATTCCATCATTTAATTCAGTAAATAAATTCTCCTTTGTCAATTGTCCCAAGCTCTCATCCTCATGCATTTCTTTAATGGCAAAGCATTTCAGAATGTCCTTTGTGATTTTTATCTTTTTGTCTTAACATAGTTGACTTCCAGACTTCTTAATTTTTGCTATCAAGCTTCTTATAAAATCCATCTATCAATTCACCATATATCACTTCGCACTTATAAGCCAGATTATTTAACAATCCATTCAGAGTCTTTCTAGTGAAAGCCATTCTTATCAAAGAATTCTAGGTCTAAATAAAATGAATCTTTGATGGAGAGATTTTTACCTTTTACAGTGTACCTTTTCTTGGGTTTGTCCTTTGATTTGAAGGAGGAAATTGACATTTTGACTTTAGGTGATTTACCCACATTATGAGGAGATTTTGAAGTCTTCTTAACTAAAGTAGCAGCCTTAGGTTTTCGAAGAGACTTCCTTAACATTGGAACAGGGGCAAGTTCTGAAGGATTTCTTTTAGAAACTTCTTTAGATGGTTTGTTTAAGGGATCGGAATCTTTTGATTTAGCAACTTCTTCAGATGAACTAGATTCTTAAACATCCTTTTGATTGACTTCCTGAACTTGTTCAGAATGTACCTCAGAGGTATTCTTTTGATTCACTT
The DNA here is from genome assembly GCA_024138015.1 of Lumnitzera littorea. Lineage (NCBI taxonomy): Eukaryota > Viridiplantae > Streptophyta > Magnoliopsida > Myrtales > Combretaceae > Lumnitzera > Lumnitzera littorea. The sequence goes on along the minus strand of JAMXBB010000006.1, from coordinate 15,643,490 downwards.
CTTAGATATCCTCTTTCGATGGTTCATCTTGAAGTTTAAGGGTTAGGGTTTTTTCAGATGAATCTTGGTGTGTCTTAGAGGGTGGATAAGGTTGTAGGTTTGTAGGAATGGTAGCGTTTGTCTCTTGTTCATCAAGAACGATGGAATTCTTAAGATCATTTTGAATTTTGGATTTAATCCCCTTAGCTGCAATGTAGGTAGATTTTTTAGGTGCCATGGAGTTTGATTTGAAAGAGAACAACATGAGAGAAGAATAGGAAAGATTTGATGAAGTGAGAGAAAGAGAGAAAAAAAATGAGGCTTTTAAGAGTGATTAAATTGCCTTTGTCAGTGGCAGTTAACTGAAGAGAGTGGATTAACTTAATGGACCTATTAAGGAGGATTCTATGGACCCACTAAGGACATGCTAAGCCCTTAATCCTTTATGTGTCTAGCAAAAAAAAAAAAAAAATCTTGCACATGATCAAGAAAATAACAACAATGCTTTCTAAATTAACAAAAGGATTACAAACACCTAACTCATTATGAATAAATTCAAATCTTAATTTGTCCAGAGGCTTAATAAAAATATCAGCAAATTGATATTCAATCAAAACAAAATCAACACTCACATCATTATTTGCTACATGATTACGAATGAAATGGTACCTTATTTCTATGTGTTTTGACCTTGAGTGATGAACGGGATTTTTAATCAGATTAATAGTATTAGTATTATCATATTTTATGGGTATATTTTTACAACTTAATCTATAGTCATCTAATTGTTGTTTTAACCAAAGTATTTGTGCACAACAATTTCCATTAGATACATATTTAGCTTATGCAGTTGAAAGAGCAACGGAATTTTGTTTCTTGGAAGATCAAGAAATTAACTTATTTCTTAAGAATTGACAAGTTTCTTAAGTACTTTCCTATCTACCTTACAACCTACATAGTCAGCATTTGAACATCCTATGAGATCAAAATTTTTACTCTTAGGATACCAAATTCCTAATTTTGCAGTGCTTTTTATATATTGAAAGATTTTTTTAACTGTATTTAAATGTGTTTCAATTGGTGAACTTTGAAATCTAGCATAAACATAAGTACTAAACAAAATATTAGGATGTGAAGTAGTTAAATATAATAAAGATCCAATTATGCTTCAATATAGTTTTTCATTTACCTTTTTGTTATTACTTGTGATGTCAAGTTTGGTTGATGTACTCATAGATTTTGAAGAATCCTTAGTATTCTCAAAACCAAATTTCTTCAATACTTGTTTGGTGTATTTCTTGTGGTGAATAAATATCCATTCTTTGATTGTTTGATTTGTAATTGATAACTCTGATTTTAAACATATTTCATATGGTGATTTTATAGCATTTCCCTTACATTTTTGGTTTTCTTTAAAGAAATTGATACTTAATTGAGTAAAATGTTGATTTCAGGGTTTAAACGCGTTCTAGGCTCGAAAACGAAGAAAAGGAATCAAGTTTCACTCAATTCCGAGTCCAAACGAAGAAGTTATGAAATTTTGAAGTTGTGCAGAAATTTTGCCTTAGTGCAGAAAGTTACACGACCTAGGGACATGGCCGTGTCCCAGGCCGTGTCTGGTGACGAAAATAAAATCCGTGTAAAACATATATAAAAGGATATCTTAGGGTTTAAAGGGAAGAGGGACATTACAGAAATGGAGAGACACAAGAGAATAGAAGAGACTTAAGGAGAATATCAATCAAGAAACAAGAACAACATCGATTTCAAGATTAGAGAGATTGTTCATCAAATCAAGAGGGGTTTTCATGCTTTATTTTATGTTTTTGATGAAACTTGTTTTTAGATTCATTATGATAGCTTAGAATTCAAGTATTTAGGATTATGGAACCTAGGGTTTCATGGAACCTAGGGTTTCATGTAACCCTTGGATTGAATTATAATTTCAAGAAAGTTTCTATCTTTTCTTGATTCAATTATGTCGTTTAGTTGTGGATTGATAATTCTAGAGTGTCAATATATGATATTATGCATGTTGATTGAGGAATTGCGTGTGTAATTAGATCTTAGCATAATTGGAGAGAATTACACGTATACTTAGAGATAAGATACATGTTTCTTCCGGAAAGTTAATTGTTTGTGTGGGAATTCATTATACATTAATGCAATTCTAAGTTATATTACTAAGTGAAGAGATTTCGGTAAATAATTTAGGATTAGGGTTAATATGCTTGAGAAAGATATTAGCTTTAATTGTGAATCCCTCCGGTCAAGAATAATAGAAATTGACTTGAATATATTTTAAAAGGTTACATGTTAAACACTAGGGGAAATAATTCCTAAATACATTATTGCATACTTAAAGTCGTTCGTAGTTTATTGCTTTCTAATTTGCTTAATTAAGTCTCATAATTAGTTTAGTTTATTAATTTCAGTATTTTTAATTCATTCAACTCGACACAATTTTCCGGTTAGATAATAAAGCTAAAGTTAATATTAGTACTCAAAATCTCTGAGGGATCGACTCGGACTCATATCCGCTATATTAAAATTGATAGGTGCGCTTGCCTCATATCAGTAATCCAAAGAAGAAATTTAATTCACTCATGAGTAACATCTTAAATTTTGTTTGCATTAAACTTGAAAATTCTTGGCAATATTTTTTATTAGTTGCACAAAAAACAATGTTATCAACCTAGATTTGTACAACTAACATATCACTTCCATGATGTTTCATGAAAAGAGTGCTATCTACTTTTTCTCTTTGAAAGTCATTTTTAATCAAGAATTGACTTAGTTTATCATACCAAGCACGTAGAGATTGTAAGTGTATACAAGGCCTTTTTCAACTTATACACATGATCTGTTTTGAAGGGGTCTTCAAATCTAGGAGGTTGATCAACATAAACTTCTTCTTTTATGAATCCATTCAAAAAAGAACTTTTTACATCCATTTGATACAGTTTAAAATTTTTAAAACAAGTAGAAGCAAGTAACAATCTTATAGCTTCCAGTCTAGTAATAAGAGTATAGGTTTCATTATAGTCTATTCCTTCTTCTTGTGAATAACCTTTAGCTACCAACCATGCTTTGTTTCTAATTATTTTTCCATGTTCATCCAACTTGTTTTTAAATATCCATTTAGTTCCTATGGTTGATTTATTTTTAGGTCTTTGAACTAAACTCCAAACTTAATTTCTCTGAAATTGACTAAGTTCTTCTTGTATGGCTAAGATCCAATTACAATCATTTAAAGCTTCATCCACTGAATGAGGTTCAATTTTAGATATTAGAGCAAAATGATTTTCAAAGTTCTATAAGCTCGATCTTGTTCTTATTCTTGAATTAACATTACCAATTATAAGCTAAGGAGGATGATTAATTTTAAATTTAAAAGTAAATGGTAGAGTGTAAAAGTATTCAGAACCTTCTAACTTACCTTCTAGATGTATGGTAACTTGATATTAGTTTCTGAAGTACCTTTTAATTCAGGTTTTGTTTTGGTTTCACTAAGCATCCTTGAAGCTTTTGAAGGAGGGTCTATCTTTCCTTCTTCCAGATCAGAACATACTGTAGTCCTTTTGTTTGAAACAATTGGAATTTCATTATCTAATTCTTCATGGATTGTCTCTTCAATAAATTTGACATTTATTGATTCTTCCACAACTTTGGTCTCTTTATTGTATACTTAGTATGCTTTTGAGTTCAGAGAGTAGCCTAAAAAGATGACTTCATCTACTCTCTCTTCAAATTTTCCTAAGACTTTTCCTATTTTCTTAACCAAACACTTACAACCAAATGTGTGAAAATATGAAACAGTAGGTTTCCTTCCTTTATAGATCTCGTAAGCAGTTTTATTTGTCAAGGATCTTACATATACTTGATTTATAATATAACAAGCCATCGAAACAACTTCTGCCCCAAAAATGCTTAACTATATTGCTTTAATTAAGTAAAGTTCTCGTTATTTCTTGGATAGTTCTGTTTATGCGTTTAAGTACTCCATTTTGTTGTGGATTATAAGGTACAAAAAAATTATGAGTGATGCCTTTTTCTTCATAAAACGAGATAAAATAAGAGTTTTCAAATTCCTTGCCATGATCGGTTTGTAGACTGATAATGGAGAGACCTTTTTCATTTTCAACTCTTTTTGAAAAGATTTCAATACTTTTAAAAGTATAACTTTTATGATGCAAAAATAAGATCCAAGTAAATCTAGAGAAATCATCTACTATGACAAGTCCATACTTATTTTTTCCTAAACTTAGAGTGCGAGTTGGACTAAACAGATCTAAGTGTAATGATTCTAAAGGTTTTTTAGTAGAGATAATTATTTTATTCTTATGAGATGATGAACTCATTTTATTCATAAAACAAGCAACACAACGAATATTGTCAAGAGTATGTAGCTTTGGTAATCCTTGAATCAAATTCTTTTTAGACAAGTTCTCCAATTGCTGAAAGTTTACATGTCCTAGTCTTTTATGCTAAAGCACAGCATTATCATTTACTGAAATAAAATAGCTTTCAAATGGTACTTTAGATGGTTTAATTCGATAAACATTCTTCCTTCTAAATCCTTCAAATAGCTTAAAACCTTCCTTATTAAAGATTACACATTTATCATGTTCAAAAACTGTTCTATGCCCTTTATTACACAATTGACTTATACTCAATAAGTTATGTTTCAATCCTTTACTAGCAACATGTTTTCGATTGAATGTGGTGCTAAACCAATTGATCTTACCGCAATTATTTTACCTCTACTATTGTCACCAAACTTCACATAACCATCTTCCTTTCATTCCAAATTCGTGAACAACGAAGCATCACCAATCTTGTGTCTTGAACATTTGTTGTCAAGATACCAATTCCTTTAATCTTGGCTTCGTGATCTTGCATACATCAAAGCATAATCAGGTCTGTTTTACGAACCTAATGAAGCTTGGGTCTATGAAAATTCAAGCTCGTATTTGAATTGAACCTTAATTATTACTGAACTTGTATTTTTTGTAAAAAGCAATATTTCTCTATATAACCTATTTTATTACAAAGGAAACAAGCATAAGGTTTTTGTTTAGTATATCTGTTATTTACCACTTTCCTTTAATTTGGATTCTTTTTGAAATACCCTCTATTTAACCTTTTGTTATACCTTTTAAAAGGATACTTGTCGTTGTTTTGAGAGAACCTTTTGTTATACTTTTTGATAGGTTCAAACGCTTTGTTATTTTCCCTACCTTTATTCATTTCTTGATTTTCATCTTTTGATTTAACGAAAACTATTTCTTTCTTAGTTTTAGATGTTTGTCCAAATTCGAAACCTAATCCAGATTTTGAATTATCAATCATTTAGCTAGAAATCAACATTTGTCATTTTTTGTCACTTTCATCAAACTTATGGAACGTATTCTTAATTAACTTAGATAAATCTTCCATACGATTTTTCAGATTCTTAATTTCTTTTTTTAGAATTAGATTTTCATCAACTAAAACTTCACAAGCAATATGTAATCCTTCAAAATCATTTTTTAGAAAATCATTTCCATCTGCTAGTAACTTATTAGCTTGACTAAGTACATGCTTCTCGGTTTTCAACATTTTAACCTCAAATTCAAGCTTAGATATTTTATTGCTCGACTTGGAAAGAGTTTTGAGGAGTTTGTCAATTTTAGTACATATATCATCAGGTACTTCCAAATCAAAATCAAAATTAGTTTCAAAATCTACCTCAAAAAGTGCCATAAGACATAGATTTGCTTCGTTGCATTCTTCTGAACCTTTTGATTCTGTTTTTGAATCTTCCAGGTCACTCCATGTTGCCATCAAAGATTTGTGTTTCTTCTTGAATTTCTCTATTTTCTTGATTAATATAAGGTATTTATATTTAATATGCCCAAGCTTCTTACATTCATAGCAAATAATCTCCTTTTTGAACTTTTTCTCTTCTTTTTCTTTGATTGCCTTCCCTGCATCAACAAACCAATTTTTATTAGCAGTAAATCTTTTAGTAAACGTTTTCTTACACATTTTCTTAATCCATTTGTTGAGCTTTCTAGCTAAAAGTGTCACGTCTTCATTTTCTTCTTCAAATGAATCTTCTATTTTTGAATCAGTATCTATTTCTTTGGCTTTGAAGGCTACAGTCCTTTTTCTTGTGTCTTTTGAAGTACTTTTTGACTCGAGAAAATCAGTTTCATATGACATGAGCTTGCTGTATAGTTGACTTAGAGTTAATGTTTTTAGATCACAAGCTTCTTCTATAGCAATTTTCTTTGCATTCCAAATTTTGGGAAGAATCCTTAGCATCTTACTAACCATATCTGCATTATTAATTATTTTGCCAAGAGAAGACAATTCATTAGTTATTGCAGTAAATCTACTATAGGAGTCTTTGATTTCTTTACTTGGAAAAATTCGAAATGTTTCATATTATTAAATTAGTGAATTGATTCTTATGTTCTTGATGGTTTCTATGCTTTCATAGGTTTGCACCAAAGTATCCTAAATATCTTTAGCTGTAGAACAAGAAGCAATTAAATAAAATTCTGAACGAGCAATAGTACTCAATAATAAATTCTTAGCCTTTGAATTGAGTTTGGCTTTGGTGATATCATCATTTGATGTGATGGCAGTTGGAATATTGAGATTTTCTACAGAAATAATTTGCCAAGCTTGATAGTCTGATGCCTTCACATGAGTCTCCATCTTGAATTTCTAATAAAGAAAGTTAGTTTCATTAAAAAATGGTGCTTTATCAGGCTGAATTGTTAAACTACCCCTTAGTTCACCCATGATCTTGAACTCTAGAAAATATTAGAGCGAGGCTTTGATACTAATTGTTGGTCCCGTATAAGATATTAAGAGAGAGAGAGAGAGGGGATGGGGTAGGTGGGGTATATAAGAAAAATAAAATTTATCCTTCTTAATAACTTATAATGGTGAATAGTGATATTTTAATAATTTAACACATAATAATAACGTTAAGCAAAAGAGTAAGGAAAGAGAATATTAGGTAGAGATTTTATAGAGTTTTGGCCTTCTACCTATTGCTCTCTTTTAGCTTTACTACTGGGGACCCGGTCTATTTCACTGGTACTATTTCACTTGATCCACTAAATCAAATCACAAAGATATTATAAGCTTTTGTCATACATGGACTTTACAACACTTTGCTCTGTTTTTTTAGTCTCTCTACAGTTTAGGCTAATACAGATCTACAGAGTACAAATGTACTTGTCTCAACACTTAAACAATAAATAATAATTATAAATTACAAGTCAAAACAAAAGTATAAATCTCAAGCAATTTCACTCAAAAGAGAAATAACGATTGTTGTAATGTTTGCTTCAGTGCAACTTTCTAAAGAAGTATTTGAAGAACTTTTTGTGACTTTTTAGAAGGTAGAATCTGATCAAGACTTTTTGTTTTGCAGAGCTTTTCTCAAAGTTGTATCCCGACGTTTTGAATCCTTTCTCTTTTATATTGAGATCTTCCAATGGTTAAAAATCTAAAGATTATCTTTTATTCAACGGTTAGTTATCTAAGCTAATTCTTTGGATATTTTTGAGAAGATCTCAGTCATTTCAAATTCAAAACCAACTCTCCTTATTTTGTTTAGATCAAATATTCATCAATCAGTAACCACCCAATAAGCTTTTAATTTGAATTTAAAAAGATATGCTTTTGTTAGCAACTTCCGAATAAGACTTATATTCAAGATTTGAAATTCCATAAAATCCGATTTAACCTTATCCATATTTGTGCCTATCTTGATTTTTCAAAAATTAATTCATTAAAAAAATCCCCATGGATCTTTATTCCATCTTAAGTGAAACAGGATTAAGTGTATTTCCCTAATACACTCAATCTAATAGAGTTAAGCCATGATTTCTACAAATCTGATATTACTTAATTTTCCGCGTTACTTTTTTAGATTAACTTTTTGAATAACCTTCTGAAAAGTATTAGTCTTCATTATTTCGAAGTCTTCGAACAAGCTTCTGAAGTCTATATCACTTTTACTTGTAAAGCTTTTGAGATATTTTCTGAAGAATTTCAAAGCTTTTGAGATATTTTCTGAAGAATTTCAAATTATTTTCTTTTTTAGTCATGTCAAACCTTTTAAATATGTTTCTAAAGACAACTTAGTATTACGAATTTTAACTTTCTGAAAACCTTTTTGAATTCCTACAATCTTAATGATTGATTAGCATTTATCCATTTATCTACCATTGGGCATGCCCCATTTGAAGTCGTCTATGGTTTCAACCTTGAACTATCCCTCGATCACACCCCTATGCCATCCATTGACTAAGAGGATCCAGAAGTGAGAACTAGAGCCTAGTCTATCTAGCAAATCTACCAACAAGTCACCCAGCAAATTGATCGAGCTGCCAAAAAACTAAAGGAAAAAGGTAAAGGAAGGAAGACTAAGTAGTTTTAGCTTGAGGACCAAGTATGGCTACACTTGAGTAAGGAAAGATTTCCTAATAAAAAGAAGAATAAGCTGTCTACCAAAGCTTAAGGACCATTCATGATACTCTAGAAGATAAATGACAATGCATAATGCATACTAACTAGAGCTTTCTAAAGACTTTAGAGTATTAGACATGTTTAACGTTGTTGACCTTAGCCCTTATTGACTTAAGGAGAACTTAGACAAGGAGTAGTCAGATTTGATCCTAAATCCTAATAAGCCTAATGGGGATGATAGGAATTAGCTTGACTAGAGCCTTAGCTTGAGCCTGAGGGTTAGAAAGCATGGCAAGCAAATTCTTTCTTTATGACTTACCACTAAGGAGTCCGAGTTGCTGCAATCTGCCAACTTGATGCCCTGGCTGAATCGAACCTTCTCGTACTCATTGATTGTCTCTAGTTGTCGACCAGAGCTACGCTCGAGCAAAAACTTAGTAGATTTGACCACCTACCCAGTCGACTTGAATTTGAGCTATGCTGAATGCGTCCAAGGTGAATTCACTTCGGAAGAATTATTTGCTTAGCTCGGTATAGTTGACCTATTACCTTTGCTCGGTACCTCGATTCGGTAGTCACCACCTTAATCAGAATTGTCTTTTTTGCTAGAAAGTCATCCATCCATAGGGAGCCATATGTCCGAGTAATTATATGACAAAATCCTCTGTACAAGATACCCATTTTTCTTATATTTTCCACTATACCCTTTATTATTCCTTATCTATTATTTCTTTTACATATTACCCTTTTAGTCTTTTCCATTTTGGATAGGATGCTCTAATATTTCAGGTATAAATTCCCCCATTGTAATGTAGCCGCATGATCTCATATCATATTACATCTTTAGATATTAAATATACTTCTTTTCGTAAACATTACTTATAGCTTGTTTACTTACTCTTATCCTAATCTTTAAGTAAGGTTAGGTGGTGAGTACCCTTATTGGATTAGCTTGTGCGTCTTATCAAGTTGAGTTGTGAGTCCTCAAAAGTTCCCTGGTGTATTATATCCTTACAACTATTTGAGAGTTAGCTTATTTACTTTCCTGTTTTTGCGCAATTCTTAGTTCGTTCTTCAAGCTTTTTGTAAGCTTGAACCCACCCCTATGACTGTCCTTATCAATCCTCGGACTGGTTCATATCACTACCAAACCAAAAGAACATTCACCATAATCTTGAAGAAGATTGATAAGAACTCTGAAGGGATTAAAGAGCAATACAGGCACTCAATAATTAGCTTGGTGAAGCTTTAGTAAGCACGAGAGGACACGAAAGATAAGTGTATTCTTCATTATTGAATAGTCTATGTTTAGCTGCTCTTTATAAATAATACTATTTATAGTAAATCTTAAAACCTTAGTGGCAAAACTATGAATAATTACAAAGCCTTAAACCCTAAAGATTAGGCCTACTAACTAAAATAAAGAAAATAATAATATGTATGAAACTGTGCATTTTTAGTAGGAAGGTCGACATACAAGTCATCTGAGTTATTTTAGAATAGGTTGATTCCAAGTTGGATTAGATTGGCAGTTGGGTATTTGAGTTGGAACTAAAGTTGTTGTGGCCCTACTATGCTTAGCTAAGCTTCTAGTGAGGTCGGCCTATAATTGTTGAACTTGAGGCTTGGTCACCAAGATGTGCTGGGTTACTTGCTAACCTGGTCTCCTTCCTTAGAACCTTGGTTGGTTAGACCCTTGGTTCCTTGGAGGTCGGTAGCACCTCCTCTTCTCTCATCCTTATGTTATCTTTTAACAAGTCTTTTATTGTAAAATAATTTCCGTTTTTCTATTTCACCCTTGTAATATAATCGTCATCTTATATCTATAATTGTCAGTCCTAATATTTTCAATTTTTTTTAGATTCATTGATATTAGTATTTGGCTTCTATAACATAAAATTAATATTGATTTTTTTTCAATAAAAGTTTCAAAAAAAAAAAAAAAGGAAATGTTTTCAAAATTAAAAACTTGATTTTTTTTTTTAAAAGAATGTAGTATTGCTAACAAGAAGAGATTCTTGTAGGTTTTGAAAGATTACTTTTTAAGTGATTTGGCTCAACTTACAACCCATAATCACTCATTTAAAAAAAAATCAACATGTCTGAAGTTCTTGAATAAAGAATAGTCATAGCAGGAGGGGTTCTAAGTAAACACGAGAAACAAGTTGAGACCATAGCTCATACACAAGCCTAAGTGCCTATTGACACCCTATCTCATGTAGATGAATCTAAAGAGTTGTAGGTTTACGAGCCCATTATCAACATGATACAAGGCTTGGAAAGGTTGTTAAGAATGGCTTTGAATGGTCAAGTTGAAGGGGTATGTTGCTACTATGATTTGAAAAATAGGGTTGTAGTCTTAGAAGAGAAGTTGGTGATATTAGAAGAAAGGCTCACTACTACGGAAATGGTGATGTATTATATGCTTAAGCAATGTGGAAACCTACATCCTAATACGAATAGGAAGTTACAACTCAAGCATGAAGATGATTCAACGAAAGAGAAATTAGGAGCGAATGTGCTGATTGGAAAGCCCAGAATCAAGACAAGCTCGTCTACAACAAGAGGAGGTGATTTAAGAAGTTTAAGATTCCAATGGCCTAAGTTTTCAAGCAATTAAGAGATGTAGGACTACTTACATACAAAAACCCAACAAAGAAATACAAGCTAAGGGATCATGACCCTAACAAATGGTGTGGATATCATGCAGGCCAGGTGGAGCATACCATATAAGACTGCTGGAAACTGAAGCATTAGGTTCAAGATTTGATTGATGCTAAGATTATCTAACCAAATTTTCTAGAGACCGATGGGTTGATTAGCAGTAGTATTCCTTCCCTAGGTTTTGAAGAAGCATCAAATAGATAACTTCTAGTATTACGCATTAAGGATCTATTGCCATCATTTGATAAGGTGGCTCACCATTTGAAGCAGTTGGGTATATTTTTGAAAGATCAATTCAATTGAACAGGCCAAGTTCGAAGAAGTGATAAAAATAGAAGCAAGAAGTAGAAAAGAATTTTAGTTCCTGCATTTTTTTAGAATAAGCTTTCATTTTGGAGCTTGTAATAGATACGGGTTATTGAATAAAATGACTTTCATGTGTATTCTTGTCTTTGTATTCTATAAAGCTAGCTCAATTCAAATAGGGGCATTTTGGATGAATGAAAATGGATAAAGAAAATGTGAACTCGAAACTTAAAACTTTTCACCTAAGGGAACAATAACACATTACTTGAAAGTTTTAGGATGAAAAAAGGCAACCCATGTCCCAAACACTAACCCTAAATACGCATGAGAGAAGCGTGCCATCAGGGTGAGTAATTGGGCTCATTCCTTAATAAAGGAGGTTTGTCTTAAACTTGGTATACGTATTAAAATGATATTAGGTATTCGTTTCATCATGCCTAAATACAATTATCCCTTGCAAATCCATTTGAACCTTTAGGGGATTTTTTAAAATTAGCCTTGCCAAGAACTACTCACATCGGGGCAGTCAGGAGGTTAGGGTCATTAATTTAGAGAAAAGGAGTAGACTGACTTATGTTTTCTTTAGTTATGCCAATTTATGAGCAAATATTGTCATAGATAATTCAATTTCTTTAGAATGAAGAAGATCTTCAAATCATATACACCTCACTCAGGCCTATACATTTATTCAAACACTTTAAGTTCATAGATTCTTTCCTAAGCATTTCAAAGCTATATACACTTCTCTTAAGCTTATATATCTTGAACCTACTTTTGGGTGCTTTAAATCCTATTAAGTGAAAACTCAATAATGGAAGGTGACCACCTTGACAAAAAAGAAAAAAAAGAGAAAAGCAAAAAAGGAAAAAAAAAAAGAAATTAAAAAAAAAAAACAAAAATGAGCAAGGTGATCACCTCAAAGATGAGTCAAATTACCAAAAGTCCAAACCTGTAAAGGATATTCGAGGCTAAACACTTTAAATTCCTAAGCAAAAAGCAAAGCCCTCATTTTATAATCTCACTCACTATACCAGCCTTAATGAAACTCTTTTGACTAAAAAAATGGAATTATTTTAAGCAAAATTTGCTTATGAAACTGGGACAAGCTCATGTTTAGTTTCTTCTAAGTTCTTGGCTAGTAAACCCGAGATAGATTGTATATGATTCTTTTTTTGAATTGGCTAAAACACATTGATATCCGTTTACTTAAACCATTGATCAAAAGCCTTACATTGCAAACTCAAGAAAAGACCTATTGATTGACCAGCATGTACTACTTACAAGATATGCTTCAATTTTTGGAATTGATGTTGAGAGTAAAAATTAACTTATGAGAGTATAAGGAAATCCAGTTTGACTAAACATTTCAAGTAATGATATCCATCCCCTTGTTGGAAAATTGAAGAGTTGAGTGCTTTCTCAAAAACATGAATGGTTATTTATCCCAATTTTGAAATCAGTGCTTCTAAAAAGTTTAGAGATCATAAATTATACTCTAGGAAACAAGACTGAAAGAATGAGTGATCAATGAGCAATGAGCAAGCCAACCCCTTATTTGTGATCTTTAGAGTTTTCAAGACTTTCTTACTTGTTAGTAACATAATTTTCTATCGAAGAGTGTTTTTTTGAATTTCTTAAAAAAACAAAGGTTAAAATTTTCAAAGAATCATTGAAATCCCTCAAATTCAAGTCATAGATTAATTTGTCAAAACTTATGAAAGTTTTCTTCCTTCCTGGATCACTTACTCAATGGAGTACTATCTAAATCTTTTTAGGATCGCTTGCTCAAAGAAGCGCTATCTAATCTTAGTTGGATCACTTACTTAAAGGAGAATTGTCTAGTCATTTAAAAGATCCCCTATTCATGAGAGTGCTGTCTCATTTTGTCTTTAATAGAATGCCATCTTATCTTATCTTCGAAAGATCTATCCTTTCGAGCAAAATGAATCTTAAAGAGATTTATCCTCTTCGGATTTTCTGACGTATATTGAAGAGATCTATCCTCTTTAGATTATTAACTAGTTTTTGAAATCTCGAAGAAATCTATTCTCTTCAGATTATTCACTAAATCAAAATGAATCTCAAAGAGATCTATCCTCTTCGGATTATCCATCAAATCAAAAACGGATCTATCTTCTTTGGATTATCCATCAAATGAAAGAGCAATCTCCAAGAGATCTATCCTCTTCAAATTATTTATCAAAAAGAGATCTCGAAGAGATCTATCTTCTTTGGATTAACCAAATAAAAAAGAAATCTTGAAGAGATCTATCTTCTTCAGATTATTCGCCAAATCAAAAAGAAATTCGAAGAGATTTATCATCTTCGGATTATTCACTAAATCAAAAAGAAATTTTGAAGATATTTATCTTCTTCGAATTATTCACCATATCAAAACGAATCTTGAAGAGATCTATCCTCTTCGGATTCTCCACTAAGTCAAAATGAATCTCGAAGAGATTAATCCTCTTCGGATTGTTTACTAAAACAAAAGAAATCTTGAAGAGATCTATCCTCTTTGGATCATTCACTAAATAAAAAAGAAATCTTGAAGAGATCTATGTTCTTCGAATTATTCACCAAATAAAAAAAAATCTTGAAAAGATCTATCATCTTCAGATTATTCACTAAATCAAAAAGAAATCTCGAAGAGATCTATCTTCTTCAAATTATTCACCAAGTCAAAACGAATCTCAAAGAGATCTATTCTTTTTAGATTATTCACCAAATCAAAACAAATCTTGAAAAGATCTATCCTTTTCGGATCATCCACCAAAACAGAGTTTTTTTGGAATCTTGAAGACATTTATTCTCTTCGGATTATCCACCAAAGCAAGTTTTTTTGAAATTACGAAGAGATCTATCCTCTATAGATTATCCACCAAAGTGAAGTTTTCTTGAAATCTCGAAGAGATCTATTCTCTTCGAATCATCCACCAAAATGAAATTTTCTTAAAATCTCGAAGAGATCTATCCTCTTCGGATCGTTCACTAAAACAAAGTTTTCTTGAAATCTCGAAAAGATCTATTTTTTTCGGATCATCCATCAAACCAAAACTAGTTTTTTGGGAATCTCGAAGAGATTTATCCTCTTTGGGTCATCCACCAAAGCAAGTTTTTTGAAATCATGAAGAGATCTATCTTCTTTAAATTATCAAACTAAAGCGAGTTTCTTGAAATCTTGAAGACATCTATCTTTTTTGGATTATCCATTAGACTAAAACATTTGTGAATTCTCAAAGAGATCTATCCTCTTCTGATTATTCACCAAAACAAGTCAATTAGGCCTCCTTAAATTCCTTCATAAAACATAGCTTAGTGAGTCAGTTCAAAGTAAGGTTTGGTAAAAGTTAGTATTTCTTTTGTTTTTATAGTGAAGTTTTAATCGAACTTCCCTACAAAAAGGGATAGTTGTAGACACCTCATATTTGTCATTTTCGTTTTATCTTAGTTGAGCCAGGTTAAGAAATAGATAAACAAAAAATAGAAAATAAAAAAAAAATAAAAAAAACGAAAATTAAAAGAAAAAAATAAAATAAAAAATAAAAAAGAGAGTTGAGTTGAGTTATATTAAGTCAAGTTCAGTTATATCGAGTCGAGTCAAGTCATATTGAGTCAAGTTATATTGAGTTAAGTCCTATCGAGTCGAGTCGAGTCGAGTTAAGTCAAGACTAGTCAAATCACGTCGGATCATTTAGTGTTATATTAGATAATGGTGTGTGATTAATTTAATAAATTTTAAGTTGTTGGAGAATTGAGCTTTATTAAAATAATTTTGGCCTAATCTAATTTAAAGTAGATTTTTATCTAATTTATATTAAGTTAGAATAGACTTAGGGTTTATTAAATAAGTTATTAAGCTAAATCATATTGGGCCCTGAAAAAAGAAAGTCCGAATTAAGTAGGGTTTCTAGAAGTTAGGTCAGATCTTCAAAGATATTAAAAATAAGAAAAATATGATTGAGAGTTTGTAAATAGCATGTCGGTAGGTGACGTTGGATACGGTTATTTTTTCACAATCCATTTGCAACACTGTTATGACCCTCAATAATTCAATCGTCCACTTTCCAATCTCTACATCGACCCCCTACCATGTCCTATATTGAAGTCAACTCTCAATTCCATACTCTAAACTCCTTGACAGCAGCCCTTCACGTTTGCCACATTCACCCACATATGTTGGACAGTCTAATTTTGAACAACAATCCCCCTGCCATGCAATACTCCCCCTGACCGAATACCCTCATTCCCTTAAACATTTACGTTGGATAGCTCCTGACTGTAAGTCCAAGGTATGTTGCCACATGTACGAACACCCAGCATGTCTTTACAATGCCCAACAACATGCTCGACCGAAGCTCACAATACGCTAATTCACATTACACCCACTGAAACACCTAAGCTGAAGTCCACTCGACACTACCCTTAATGCCAGCAATCACAATCTCTTGATCGAAATCCAATTCATCATAAACACCCCCCCACTGACGCCTATCCTCCATTGCTCCATGATGTAAATCCACTGACACTTGACATACAACAAAACATACATTGCCATGCCATGTCCCCTTTAAAGTAGCATCAACTACGATTGACTCCTCTCACCGATTTCCCCTCATACAATCAACAAGCTACACGTCCCACACTTGCACAATATGTCCTATACAACCACACTTGATCCCTTCTGCGTCAACAGCACAGCATACATCCACAGTAACATTTATACACCCCTCATTTACAACTCCACTGTCAACACACAAACACGCCCACAAGAATAGCACTTGCTGCCCACAATCTATACGTCCCTTGCCTACATAATACAACGTATGGCCAATCACGCTCCAACGTACACATGAAACATTGACCAGACACCTACGGCAGCAGCATAGTCCATCAGTCCACATTGAAGCACTTGCATGATACGATCTGATCCACTGTGACGAAATTTGATGCACGACACCCAAACGATCACAATACGATCATGCATGACTCAACACGTAGGTAAAAATTATTATTATTAGTTATTTATTTGTTTTATTAGATAGTTAAATTATTTTACTAACTTATTTTTTTAGTGCAGGTTTTTTTTGTTATTTTCACAATACTCGTTTGTTTAGATGATCTTGATTTTTAATAAATTTAGTTAAATAGTGTTATTTAGTAAAATCGTGTTTTCTTTTAAATAAGCGTATCTAGATCATTTCTTCAACGTATTTTACGGTTGAGATTTAGAAAAGATACATATTAAGATTGTATCTTAGTAGATATTATATGTAGGATTTAAAAAAAATATCTTTTGATATGTAGTGATTTTAAAAAATTAAAAAATCTTAACTGGAATTTTTAAAAAGATTTAGTTAGTTAGGGTTTTCTTTAATTCGTGAAATTAGATTTCTTAGGTTTTTTTTTAAAAATAAATAAATGGGTAAATAAATGTAAACCTAGCTCAATTTTTGAAAAATAAAACAAATTTACTCACTAAATATTTTATAAAAAGAGAACTACAGCTAGTTTGATCCCAAATAATAGGTACGTAGGCACATTCATGACAACTGTATAGAAAATAAATAAAAGACTTTTTTTCTTTTCCTTGAAAATTCGAAATAAAAAAACAATAAAAAATTCACTTTAGTTATCTTTTGCGTATTTGTATATATTTTAATATATTTTTAGAAAATTATAAAAATGAAGCCTATTAATTTTTCTTTAATTTTTATATGGTGATTTAGTTTTAATAGTTTAGTCTCTAAATCTATTTGTTTTCTAGTTTAATTAAAATCATTTTCTTAGAAAATCTACAAATCAGTGACCAAATTAAGGTTTTCCCACTCGAAAACCCTAATTTCATTTTTTACTAGTTGAACTAGTTGGTAACTCCAAGTTTTAATTTTTTAAAAAATATTTTCTTAATTTAATGTCGAGTAATTTATATTAAGCGGGCTGAGCTTAATATGGATTAAGTTAAGGAAAACCGAAATAAAGCTTGACACCATTACCTTAAGAATAAGGTCAAAGACCATGTTCGTAAATGCCGTATCGACTACCTAATCACTGATGAAAGGAATTAGATTCAACGACCAACCCGGTATCACCGAATTGAGCAATAACAATAACCTTAATAACAGCAACAGAATTAGTAGAGAGATGACACTATTGACGATCAAAATCGTTGCGGTAGACAATGATAGGCGAATACCATTTTTGGAGGTTTTGGCTTTGTAGGTAACCTTACCTTCACTTACATTGAGCATGAAGTGTCATCAGAGTTAAGAAGCCTAAGATTATCACTACCATTACTTTCACCTCGGATAACAAGCAAGGTGTTGATTATCTATAAGTGATGCCCTGGTTATTAATGCTGAGATTGGCTACTTCGACATACCAAAAACATTTGTAGACAATGACATTTCCTCTAATATTTTGTTTTACAATGCATATGAGTAGATGAAGGACTAACTTAATGAGCCCTTAAAACCATACAAGCATAGCTTTATAAGTTTTGAGGGCTATAGACTTGTGTTAACTAAGGGTCTAATCACCTTGCTAATTCGATTAGATGATGGCCTATACATTGCTACACAGTCAATTGACTTTGTAGACATTGACCATTGGTTGCCATAGGGCAATTAAGCATAACGAAGTTCGACATGCTTATAAGTAATCGATGCCTAAAGGCCAAGTTCCTAACCCCAAGAGGAATAGGTGAAGTCTGACGAGACCAAAATCTATCCAGGTCTCTTTACCTTAATTCTCGAACTTGGGACAACATCATGAACATTGAATCAACTACTGAATAGAGCCCAGTTCTTTAAGGAGAACCAATTAAGAAGACAAAAAATTGAGCTTAGATACACTCTTGGAATGGTCACTTGAATTGGTATAGCTCTACTTAAAGATGAGAAGACAGAGCTCGTTGATTTCCTCCTTCAAAACATAGATGTATTTGGGTCTACACCCGATGACATGTTGAGAATAATCAATATTCTTGAGTAGACCCACTACCTTAATGTTGATCCTAGCGTACGACCAGTAAAGCACAAGAAACAACACTTTGCACTAAAGCACCAAGCCATGATTGAATAGGATGTCTAGAAATTGCTATAAGCCGACTATATAAGGTAGGAGAAATACCATACATGGCTTGCGAATACAGTTCTCGTAAGAAAGGCTAATGGAAAGTAGAGGATGCGCATAAACTATATCAACCCAAATAAGGCCTTCTCTAAAGATCATTTCCTCCTTCTTCGTATCGCTTAGCTTTCAATTTTACCTTAAGATATGCTCTCCTCAGCTTCATGAATGCCTACTTGGGTTACAATCAAATCCGAATGGCACCGAAAGATGAGGTCTACACCTTGTTCATTACAAACTTCGACACCTACTACTATAAAGTTATGCCTTTCGGTTTGAAGAACACGAGATTGATGTAGAGATTACTCACCACCATTTTCAAGCCACAAATTTGTAGAAATATTGAAGTATATGTAGATGAAATGATTGTGAACAACAAGGAAAGAAAATGCTACATTGAGGATCTACATGAGACATTTAACACTCTTCGCTATTACCGAATGTAACCTAACCCTTAAAAATCCGTCTTTGGGGTTGTATTGGAAAATTTCTTAGCTTCATGGTCATCGAATGAGGAATCAAGGCTAACATAGATAAGATCTAAGCTGTTCATGACATGACAGTCTTGAAAACAATAAAAGAGCTTTAACGCTTGACAAGAAGAGTTGCAGCCTTAAACTACTTCATATTTAGAAGCATTGATAAGTGCTTAGAATTCTTTAAGCTCTTAAAGAGCCCTTCTGAGTTTTAATGGACAAACCATTGTCAACAAGCATTTGACAACCTAAAGAAGTTCCTCGAGAGCCCACTAGTGCTCTCCATACATGTCCCTAGCAAAGAATTATATCTCTACCTTGCGATTAATCAAAGAGCATTGTCTTCACTCTTCAGTCCTCATTTGGGCAGATGGACAAGAACACAAGCTCGTGTATTATGTAAGCCATATCCTCCAAGGGCCTAAAACTAGATACACCAAGATTGAGAAGTTCACCCTTGTAGTACTCATCTTTGCACACAAGCTTAGGCCATATTTCTAAGGTTACCCTATTACCGTATTAATTGATCAACCACTCGAAGCTATCTTATAGAAGCTTGATGCCTTTGGCAGGATGGTGAAGTACGCCATTAAGTAGAGCACCTATGGTGTCCAGTATAAACTAAGATAGGTGATCAAGGCCTAAGTGCTCGCGTGTTAAGTATATAAGAGAAGAGGAAATACTAGTGGATATCAATATATTAGTATGGACTCTCCATATTGATGGCTCCTCTACTTTGGGGGGTTGTGGAGTGGGGTCGGAGTAAGGGAGGATGGGTAAGTAGGGCTGGCATAACGTTGCAAGGCCTGTATGTAACAAATGTACTCTACACATTAAAGTTTGGTTTCCTAGTGAGCAATAATGAGGCAGAATATGAGGCACTTATTGACTGATTGAAGATAGCTAAAGATATTGGAGCCAAAAAACCTGGACATCTACTTAGACTCTATCTTAGTGGTCTAACAAATAAAGGAGGAGTACAAGAACAAGGGGGGAAATAATGATTAAACATCTATAGGCAATCTAGAGGCTCTTTGTAAAGTTCACCTCTTGGAAGATCAATAAAAAATCAAGCGGAGAAACTTGAAGCAAATAGGATTTCCAAGCTAGCCTCATCTATTGTCCTCGCACAGTACGATGGTCATAAACTGCTCTTCATATATTACCTCCCTAAACATAACACAAAAGGATGAGAACAAGAAGTCCTTGAAATTCGAATAGCAAATCCTTAGCCTTGCTGGATGGACCATAGAATAAAGCACTTGAGAATTGGAGCATTGCCTGAAAATCAAGCAGAAGTAAAGAGGCTAGCCTATGCCTCTACCAACTATACACTCATCGATGGCGTATTGTACTGACGAGGCCAAAGCATGCCACTCCTTAAGTGCCTTAGGCCTGAGGAAGGTATCTATGCAGGGGTATGTAGTAACCACATCCAATCCTAAGCCCTATATATCTAAGCCTTACAACTAGGTTATTACTAGCCAATAATGAAGGAGGACACTAGGGTCTTGGTCTAGAAATGCCATAAGTGCTAGAAGCATGCTCTAATCTCCCACATGCTAAGCTCTAACTTGTACCCTATAACTAACCCATGGCTATTTACTTAATGGGGGCTAAACATGGTTAGCCCTTTCTTAAAAGCATCTAAAGATTGACAATTTATTATAGTCATGGTTGACTATTTCACTAAGTAGGTGGAAGCTTAAGCAGTAGTGACCATTACATCTCGAGCTACAGAAGGTTTTGTTCTCACACACATCCTTTCCTAATTTGGAGTCCCCTATACATTGATCATTAACAACGGTAGGCAGTTTGATAGCAATAAATTCCAAGAGTTCTATAACAAGCACAACATAAGGCTCCACTATACCTTAGTCGATTGCCCATAAACCAATGGCTAAGTTGAAGTGATCAATAAGATTGTCCTTAGTAGCCTAAAGAAAAGGGTAGTGTACGTTGAGGGGCAATGGGTAGATGAGCTCCTTAACATACTTTGGGGTATCACACCACTTACAAGAGATCTGTAGGGGAAACCTTGTTCCACTTCTCCTTTGGATCAAAAGCCGTACTTCTCATTGAGCTTGAGTTGCTTATGAGCAAGATTTAGAACTTTGATGTAAATACAAACCATATGGCCTTCCAAGCAAGACTCAACACTATTGAAGAAGTATGCAATGCAACGTACATTCGAGTGGCAACTTACTAGTGTAAGCCTTAAAGCTAAGCCAAGTGACCGTAGGAGTGAACTTAAAACACAAGGTTTAGGGCGATCGGTTAAAGGATCCAATCAAACCCAAATTATAAATTATTGAGAGCAATATTAGTAAAAATGACTCCATAAACGTGAATTTAAGAAAATAAGTAGTAAAATAGGAGACTATAAAATTTTCAAATTTTAAGCATAATAATTGCTAATTACCGAAAAGGCGAAAAATGTAATCTAATAACTAATAAATTACTAAAGATAGATTATATGTATACTAAAAATTTTAGAATGACCAAAATAATAATTAAAAATGTTCACATGTACCCTACATATATTTATGTGTAAAAAAAAATACGCGAAATTACCAAAATTAGCCAAAAACTAAGTAAATAATTAAAGAAAATTATAAATTAATTATGAAAAAATAAAAAAAAAATCAGAAGAGGATAGAATGATCCAAATCTGGTCGTGGCAGGTCACGATCTACAAAATAAAAATCAACCAATTAGAATTAGGTAACATAAAAGCCAAAAATGAAGGAAATTGGGCAAAGTCGTGTCTAATTAATACATAATAATTACCAAAATCGTCTATAAATAGGGGAAAAATTTCCAAAACTCATTTGGGTAGTGAGGAATCTGAGAAAAATTAAGAGACTTAAAAATTTAGGAGAAAATCCAAAAAACAAAAAAAAAAAAAAAGAAAACTGTACAGATTGGGCAAGTGAGCCAAACCCACACCTCACCACCACCACCACCTAGGACGGAACCACCATCACCACCCTACTCTAGACCCACCATCTGGGCCGGCCAACAACCTTGGATCGAGTTTGGACGGCCAGAAAGTTTCAAACCGAGTGAGTCCCTTAATTACTCTGATTTTGTATAATTTCGTAGAAATAGTTATTTTGCCTAGAAAATTATGAAACTTGTTATTCTGAGATTTTATTGTATGTAGATTTAGGGAAAAATAGTGATTTAGTTTAATCACGTTTGAAAATATAGGGTTCTTAATAAATTGAATAAAACCGAACATGATTAGAACTAGAAATAAATAGGCTTATGAGTGTAGTTTGGAGCTCAATTTTTTCTATAGGATGCTCATGTTATATAGAATAGTGCTATGAAGCCATTTTTTTAAAATTAATTTTCAAAATTTTTAAGTTAATTTTTAGCCTTAAAATGATGGAAAAATTGGGTTAATTAGGTGATTAAGGTACTAATTACTGATTTAAATAGTAATTAGATGTTTAGGGATGCTAATCTTTGATGTGGAAACCTAATCCTAGCCTTTGGAGTATTAAGTATGGGTAATTTAGGAAATTAGGTAGTTAATGTAAAAAATTAGTAATATGTGAAATTGAAAATTAATAAATCTAAAAATTAGGGTTATTTAGATAATATTATAATGGAAATTGAAAAAATAATAAATCTAAAATAACATTTAATTTTAAGTAAATGTATAAAAATGTAAGATTTTCTCACATCGGGAATAAATTCGATACCTCAATTAGGGTTAGCGTGTACCAAATAGTTTAGAATACTAAATTAAGACTCAATAGGATATTTGGATACTCGAGTTTAATGTGATTAATGTCACATTAAGATTCGAGTATATTTAAGACATAAGAATCAAAATTAAAAGCTAATTTAAGATTCAAACCCCGAAATAGAGTACAACGAATCATTAGTACGTTATAAGTATACATAGAAAAATGAGTTAAATTATGACTTAGAATATAAATCCTTAAAGTATAAGTATTAAAAAGACCTATTTGTATTATAGGACACATAAAGACAAATCATCTTACGACTAAGGGATCGAGCGATTGAGCAATTTCAAGTAAGTTGGGTTATTACTTATTGTAATAGAGTACCATTTGTATGGTACTCGGAGACTTAGGCTTGTATATGGTTGTGATTATAAGTAGTTTACGCATGCGTTTGACGTATCTGAATTCGTGCTGAAACTGTAATGTAAGTGATTTTGTGTTATGATTGAATTGGTGTGAAATTGTTTAAACACCCTAAATGAAATTTAATCTTATTCAACTCTAAGAACCAAAAATGTCATGCATTGCAACCCGTTAGGGGATCATAGGATTCTCCAACCAAATACCGATCCCTTCAAAAGGGATAACGCAGGATTGCAAAATGGTCCCTTTTTTTCATCTTCAATCGAACTAAGCGACAAGAGAGGAGGTCGCGGCGAGGGTGAAGTCAATGGTTCGAAGATAGTCGCAGGAGGAGCAAGGTCTCCATTGCATAAGCCTGGGTTTGGTTGTGAGCTGCTGCATAACATGGAACTCTTCAACCCGGATTAGAGTAGGCAAAATTTCTCAGATTTCACAACGGACCGGACTATGTTGTGCGATGACACTTGATTGTTGCATTGCATGAAAATAATTGATTGATAATCTTGTTTGTGCTTGTATGCATTCAAGAGTCTCTAATTCAACTTATTGAGTTGTAGTTGCTCATACCCTTATAAATCCTTTTGCAGGTTCTGATCTTTAAACAATTTAAGTAGAATGCTGCCTTACAATTACCCAGAGGTTAGTCTTTTTGAAGCCGGGGGTGTGAGGATCAAACTACTTAATAATGATGTGTAGCTAGAGTATTCCTGTAGTTAAGGATGAAAGACTGATAGTTATTATGTACATTAGTGAACTATTGTGTTTGTGTAAAGCTTCCTGGGAAGCTCTGTGGACTTACATATAATTATACATATTTATTAGAAATTTGTAATATTTATCATAATTGTAGTATAAATGTTAATCGGACTGTTTACTTCAAAGCGAGGAGTCGTCGACGCCTTGTGTAGATCATATCTATGGTAGGCATTGTGAGGCCAGTTACTATCATAGAATGGTTTAAACGGCGGGATTGTTGCGACTCTATGACTTCGGGGCGTAACAACTAGCAACGAGTGGCTCGATACTATAACAAAAGGGTAAAGCACAAAGTCTTTCACCCTGGAGACTTAGTATATAGAAAGTTAAAGGTAACTGGCTTTCGTGAAGGACAAGGTAAGCTTGCCCTTAATTGGGAAGACCCAGTGTACGTTATAAAGGATGTATACAAAGGAGCTTACATGCTATAGACCCTTAAAAGACAGCTCATCCCCATAGCCTAGAACATAGATAATTTAAAGCCCTATTTTGTCTAAGTTCTGTAATGTGCTCATGACATATACAATTGTTGCTTTGATTAATGAAACAATGAGTTCCTTACATTCGTCTTATCTTTCCTTATTGATGGCTTGTGCCACACACTATCATCCTTGGGTCAATTTTCATCCCTAAACACACATGCCTCTAAGTTAGTATACACACTAATGCTATGGGTGACCACTAGCGCCATTGTGTACCTTGCTCTTATCATCAGGTTGATTATCATCCCCAAGAACATACCCTAAGTTAGTATCTACACTGGCCACCTAGGGATCAATGCCCCAACTATTGTTGAAGGCAAGCCCTTATGATGAGGTTTAGGCATTGATGTAGTCCTTGAAATTGTGGATGTGTGTATCGCTTGATCAGGCTGACCTTACACGTATCCCCTTTGACAGCCCTCGCGGCTAGGCGTTATGTATCTTACAATTACATGTATCCTCGTTCGTTATTGCCTACCATTGCGGCTGTCGTTTTCATAGATTATTTCCTCATAGTTCTCGTCGACCTCTTGTGAAATTGAAGCACCCAAATACTTACCTTGAGAATCAGAAGCTCCCTTACTAGCCATTGCCGGTATATAAAAATGAAGGAAATATAAAGGAAGTGCATTGGAAAAAGTAGAAACTTGCTCTCCAATGTGCTCTCTTGAAGGAGTTTTGGTAGAGTTTCCTCTTAGCTTTAAAGAAAAAGTGAAAAATGAAAGTCCTATGCCTCCTTTATATAGACAAGCTTAAGGGGAAGACGAATGGCTTTTCCCACTATTGGAGCACATACTAATTGCAAGGAGGTAAGCTACACCTTAGTCATCTACGTGTCCCGGTTTACTGACTGATGGCCTGGATAAACTCACACACGTGGATTACTGACGTAGCTATGTACACCGGTGACCTATGCGTGCAAAAGATTATCAATTCGTTACTCCTCTAAAGAAGCCATATCGAGTAGCCCAACGATCACATCAGTCACGCCTTAAAATCACTACACATTAAGATCAATCTTGTTAGATGTGTCAGACGTCACTTCACCCAATGGCTCATGTAGGTATCCTGCTGCGAATAGAGCCTTTGTTGCCTCAAGCCTATGATCCTAACATACTTACTCTCCATGGTATCAAGAGGAGAGTAGGAGGGCAAGTGGTAATACTTTGTTTTAGTTCGATTTGAGACCCAATTTCAATAAAAGTCCCCCTAAGGCCGACCAATGACTGACAGTCTTATTGAGCTCGGCTTAAGCACTAATCCTACATGAGAGCATGCTAAGGACCTAACCTACAAGCACTTAGCCTCCCAGCACTTGGCTTCTAAGTGTGTGGTTGATCTCTATAGCAAGTTTGAACTGTAGAGGCCCTCCCTTTCCCCAAGTCCAAGTACACCTTACAAAGACTCCCTTGCCCCAACAAGCTCCCCCTTAGAGCCTAGCCAATAGCCCGCGGTTCGTTTAGGATATCTCCATCATTTCTTTGAAAATTTTTGTCTTTAATGCACATCCTTCTCCTCGGCACATTAATTACGATCTGACATCTGTGGTACGGTTAGTGTACCCAACATATTTTGAAGATGTTAGAGCCCCAGATTACAGACATAGCTGCCAGTGTGGTCGTGGCTGATCAACTACTAGAGCCACTCTATTAGCTCCATAGCACATATTCCCTATTGGCAGTAAGTACGAACAAACCCTGAGCTATCATGTACCCTAGGTAGTTGTACTCGTTACACTATAAATAGTGCAAGCAGCCAATAGGTAACGGATCTTGTGTCTCTAATACTTTACACAACTCTCACTAAGAAATCCCTATCTAAGCACCTGTCATTAGGACTTGGTGTGCTTGGGTAGCTTCCTAATCCCCTTTCTCTCATTCCTCCTTATTGGCTTGAGCGTCGAAGGGCTCTTATGAATACATCCATTAAGAGCTTTTTGCAGATAAGCTTAAAGTAAGAAGCCCAATCCAATTCATAGCCCATCAACCTTTAATCCGCAGAATCCAAGTCCGATTCCCTATGTTATTCATAGTTGATTCATTTCATGATGAACGGATGTGAT
This sequence comes from Lumnitzera littorea, assembly GCA_024138015.1. Lineage (NCBI taxonomy): Eukaryota > Viridiplantae > Streptophyta > Magnoliopsida > Myrtales > Combretaceae > Lumnitzera > Lumnitzera littorea. The sequence goes on along the minus strand of JAMXBB010000006.1, from coordinate 15,617,035 downwards.
TGGCTTTATTCGGTAAAATAGTCTATTTGTGGAAATCTGACGAATTTATTAGTGATACTAACTTTTCATCAAATTTGGTGAATTGCTTATATAGCTAGTAAATTCTCCAATTGTGATAAATACTCAAATTTATAAATTATTACCAACTTTTTATGCAAATTAATAAAACTATTGTATATCTTGTAAAAATGTCTATTCGTTGTAAACTTTTAAATTCGTCATCATTATCAACCTTTCGTTGAATTCAGTAAATTGCTTGTACATTCAGCAAAAGACTATGGCTGTGATAGTTGTTCGAATTTATGAATTATTTCCAATTTTTCGCCTATTCAAGTGAAATTATACTGCGTTTAGTAAAAATGTCCCTAACTTTTTAATTTATCATCATTATCAACATTTTTTGTATTTCGATATAGACGTTCATCTACTGAACATCCTTGATTGGGGTGGATGTCAAATTTATGATTTATAACCAGCTTTTCGTATGAATCGGTAGCATTATTGCTTCTACGGTGAAATGTCTATTTAATCAATAACACCAACTTTTCATCTAATTTGGTAAAACTTCTCTAGTTGTGCTATATAAAAAGGCTATGGTTGTGATAGTTGCTGAAATTTATGAATTATTTATCCATACTAGTGAAATTATACTACATTTGGTAAAATGTCTCTTTGTGGTTAACTTTTTAATTTATTATCATTATTAACATTTTTTGTATTTCAATATAGATGTAAATCTACTAAATCTCTTTGATTGGAGTGGATGTTAAATATATGATTTATTGGTAGCATTATTATTTCTTTGGTAGAATGATCCATTTATGGTAAATTGTCTATTTAATCAATAACAACAACTTTTTTTCATTCATTTGATTTTTTTCCCCTTTTAGGGGCAACTATTGTATTATAATTTAGCTTGATTTATTTTAATGGGAGATTAGTATTAATCATACTATCCTACAATAACTTTGGCCTTTTCACTCATTTGATAAATTTGTTATATCAATTTTGTATGTGATTTTCTATGAAAGGAGGCTATTGTTGTATCTTATATTTTGTTTTTTGTACTTTAAAACTTCAAAGAAACAAATTCATGCACTTGGCAACTATTATTTATTTATTTATTTTTTAAAGTAACTATTGGAGGTTCACAATGTGGAAGTTATAGATATTATTTAGGAGCATTTTCCAATTCGCTGTACATACATTGTTATATTTATAGAATTCACTACGTGGAGTAGGAAAAGCAATGGGAAACCAATGAACTAATAAGAGCCTATGAGTATTCAATGGAGAAGAAAAAGAAGATGACAGATACATTGCGACTAAGGAAAGGAATTTAATGTGCAAATTTATACTTAAAAAAGTGTGACGCTAAAAGTCGGCATTCCACTTGAATATTCTCTCTCTCTCTCTCTCTCTCTCTCTCTCTCTCTCTCTCTTAAATTTAAGATATAAAACATATACAAACCAAATTACATGCACAATTAAAAGAAAAGATCAATTTTAACTTTACGCTCTTATATTTATTCCATATATATTAAATTCCTGAAATTTTTCTGTAGTTCTGTTCTTGTTTTTTAGGAGATTAGTTTTATGATCCATCTCACTCTTGATTTGTATATCTCTAAATTTAAACCATGAAATAAATTATGAATTCAAGAGTTCAAATTAAAAAAAAGAGAGAAATAAATAGTGGTATAGAGGAAGGGATCATCAAAATAGAGAAAGGGATAATAGAATCTCTCTCTTAATTCCCTTATCTTTTAAATTGAGGGTTTAAATCTTAAATCTTCACAATATATACTTTTCAATCCTATTTTACTATTTCATCCTTAGATAAAATGATTAAAAATTCCAAAAATAAAAAAATAAAGAGAGTGCCTATTTTTTATTTTTAGAACATTTTGTTATGCTTAATGTTTTGCTCTATTTTTTATTTTCTATTTTCTATTTTTCTATTTTTTTTCTTAAGGGAAAAATGATCTTCCGGATATGTAAATTTATGTTTAATGATTTCAAAATAATAGGAAAACAGAAAAAAGAAATTTATTATTGCAATGATATTATAAATGTATTTTTGCAATGGATTAAAAATGTACTAACTACATTAATTTGTTTCATCTAAAAAGTTGTCATACGTATATAAAAAAAATGGAAAAAAAAGATATTAACTGGCTAAATTTATATACAACGTAAAAATCTTTTATATAAACTAAAATTACCTAATAATTAAATCTTTGAACTCCTTATTTTTTAATCTAATATCGTTGAAGATGTACTAAACTTATTTTCTAAATATCATTTTAAGATCCAATTTATATATCTTATATGTTACATATTGCACCCAAAAATTGGATAGAACAATCAAACGTAGAGGCATGCATACTTACTTTTCTTAAAGTGTTTTATGTCTCTACTCACAAGTTTGCTAAGGGTTTAACTCACAATATATCTCTTAGAATGCAACAAAGTATATGAATAGTGATTAACACAATCTTAATATTCTTGTGTATTGATTTTATTTATTTATTTTCTTTTTTGGTTTGGATAGATGGTATTTTAGGAGTTTGAACATTAAGAGAGAGTAAAAAAAAAAAAAAATGTAGAACTTTGGAGGTGAATTGTTCTTGAAAAATAAGGACTCATATTTGTATCAATATTCAAGCGATACAATAGAGCATCCCTTCATAAAGACACAACCATTGAATGTTATTCTAAAACTTGTTTGGAATTGATGTAAAATTCACTCAATGAAGTCATATTTAATATTTAATTATAGGTGAGGGGATATAGTTTCTAGTACTACACATAGTCTTAAAGGAGTGGCACAAAACGATATGCGAAGATGTTCTAAAAAGAGAGAGCAAGAAAGATGGAGGAGTTATAGGGTATTAACCCTATAATTCATGAAGAGAGGTAATTTCAATCCAAGCTCTTTTTTTTTCTTTATCTTTTTGTTATAGTAATTTGACGCTTAAGGACATTTCTCTCAAATGAGGATGAGCTCTTAAATACTTCTAGAGTTAGGCCATTGACGACGATGTTCATCAGATCATGTAAAAAGTCAATTGCTGAAATGAGTCCTCTTATTAATAAATTCCTCTATGAGTTCTTACTGAGTTTAGGCCCATGAAGAGTTTCTAAAAGTGTATGAGCTTCCTTAAGAAAGATTGAGAGTAAATGAGCCAATTCAATGATCCTTATTCTAAGCTCATCATGCTAAGTATCTTCCTTAGGCTATCATGGTTTATGGGCTTAACTTTCTAGGTTTTGTCACTTAATCTAGAGAATCAAACTTAGGCTATTACTGGGCTAGAAGCCCTAACCTCTCCATTTTACTTCCTGTTCGAAGTCTTTCAGACAAAGCCGAAGAGATTTGGATATCAAATATATTATTGGAATAACTAGCTTTATAGAACAGTTGTGCTACTACAAATGCGCTCGCACTAATGGGCTGTTCACTTAGGGGGAATGGTCTCATATTACACTGTTTTGTTGATTTTAAGTCCCCGTAATAGGTATTCTTGAGAATCCCAATTACACCAAAATCAGTAATACACATTCTTAAGCTGACCTTATGAATCTCAACAATAGAGTTTTGGTTGCAATTTCATTTTGAAACTACCCTCATCTAAACTAGAAGATTATACCATATTGCCTTTGTAATAAAACCAATCCACCTAAGCAAAAATCAATCTACACTCCTTCATAACCCTCATCCCCCTTATCATAACCCTACTTCCACTTCCCCTTCTTAACAAATCAAAATCCATACTTCCCTCTATGTCTCCTTTAGACTTAGGTTTGATGCTGTAGTATCATCAGTAGAAGGGTATCGACTGAAACCCTACCTAAGCTTTAAGATAAGGTCGTGGCTTTACATAGATCTAGCAAAAAGCCTCCAAATCCATCGTACAACAACAATAAACTTTTGAAGGTAATGATGATGAGCTGATCTACCTCGTGTTCTCTCTTTTGGCTGTAATATTTTCAGTAGTTCACTTGCTTGTATGGAAACTTAGTACTATCGTTCTTTATGAGGAGTGGTATGAAATTGTGTAGTTCATATGGCAACATACCATATTATTTGCATGTTGTTTCAATTTTCTCTTACGTGCGTGGTGCGTTAGACTTTGTTAGAATGCCATATGAGCTTAGTTTGAACTACCAAAGTGTGTTTTTCTGTTGCAGTGTGTTGTCATTACTTTGATGTTGTTGGTTGGTTTAGATTTAAGTAGTCCTTTATTTTAAGTCAATGTAGTGGTAATATCTTTGCAAAGTGATCTATAGAAGGGTTGGTTACTTTTAAGTGTAAGGGTTGAAGTGAAATGAAGAAGTGTTTTTTGTTGTTATGAAAAACCTTTTTCCCAAACCTAGGTTCATAGTTCATAAGTTAGACATAAATAAGTAGACATCAAGCTTGCATATTTAGAAAGTGACTCGCTTTTCAAAGATGTTGCTTCATTTTTTTAAATCTAGCTGTACATTTTATAATACCGCATGCTGTACTTGGTAAGATTATCTAAGAATATTGTGAAATAAAGAGATTGATATGCTATTGCTACCATAATTAGGTTTAGTTTTTGTAATTGCTACCTATATCTCACTTACCCAAATGCTTGGTTTATTGAGATTACACTTGTTTTCGATCACAACTTTCTTTATTTAACAAGGAGTTGTATGCCTATTGTTATCTCGATATCATAGTGAAACATCGAGAAGTGCTTTTTGCTGTTATAGTGCCAATTGGCTAATTTGTGAGCAACCTTTTATTTATTTATTTATTTTTAGTTATGGATCAATTGAGCTTTCATGAGAGTGAAATTCAAAGGAAAAAGAAAATCGCTTGCTTCTTTATAGCTTTGTGATTGGAATATTGTAACATTGCTTATTGGTTGATGTTTCAATTGTATAGCTTAGCCTTATATTTGCATCACCCCTGAGTTCGATCATATGAATTGAATTTCTACCAACACTGCGATTATATTAGGAGACTTGTTCATGGTGACAACATCACATGTATTGAGCAACTTAGAGTAGATTGGCGTGTTTTTGGTAAGTTGTGCAAAATGTTAGAAAGTGTTAAAGGGTTAAAGGCTACAAAGAACTTGCTCATAGATAAGCAAGTCGCTACATTCTTGCATGTCCTTGCACATCACTAGAAAAATAAAGTAATTAAGCATAACTTTAAGTGCTCTGGAGCCACCTTTAATCGATATTTCCATGCCATCTTGAATGCCACTCTCTGCCTAAGTGCACTCTTACTCAAGAAGCATAACCTAATTGCAAACAATTGTTTAGATAGTCAATGGAGATATTTTAAGGTATAGTGTCATCCTCCTTACCATTGTGATCAATTTATTTTCTTTTTGGCCATTTATTTGAACAACTCATGATGTTCTCTTCTTTGCCTTTATGCAGAATTGCTTGGGTGCTTTGGATGGAACCTACATCTCCATTAGAGTGCATTTGAAAGATAAACCTAGATATAGAACTCGAAAGATGAGATTGCCACAAATGTCTTAGATGTCTACACTCTGGGTATGCTATTCGTCTATGTGTTGCAGGTATGGGAAGGCTCTACGAAAAACAGTAGAATCCTTCGGTATGCAATCATAAGGAGGAATGGCTTGAAGTTACCTCAAGGTATGATGCCTTGCTTTTAAGACAGTATCCTTTCCTGAACATATGACAATTTTTACCTTACTCTATGATCTAATCCATCTTACTGCTTCTTTTAGGATGCTAATACTTGGTTGATGAAGGCTATCTCAATTGTGATGGTTACCATTTAGGGGCTAGCGGTATCACTTGAATGAGTGGCGCTAGAGTCAATAGCCACGATCTCCTAATGAACTTTTCAACTTAAGGCATGCATCAGTTAGGAATATTATTGAGAGGTGCTTTGAGCTTCTTAAGATAAGATAGGGTATTTTAAGAAGCCCATCCTTTTACCCTATAAGGATTCACAATTAGATAATTTTGGCGTGTTGTCTACTCTATAAATTCATAAGAACTGAGATAGCATCTGGTCCCCTTGAGGATCATTTGGATGCCATAACAGAAAATGCCAATGAGGTAACCAAAGACCTAATCTTAACTTTAGGATACAACGATACATGGTCTAGTTGGAGAATGTAGCTTGCCAATGATATGTACAATGAATGGCATACTTTTAGACATACTTGTGGTTGAATTTTCCTTATCATGTGTTGTATTTCTACGTGATGCTACTGTTTGCTTCTCCGTTTTCTATTTTTTTTTTTAGAGAACCTATGGTGACATTTGGAAAGGCCTATGATGACTTTTGTTATGTAATATGGAGACTCATGTGCGATGATAATATAACCTCATAACGTAATCTATTCTATATTATTTTGCCTATGACTCCACCATGTCTACTTATAGATGCTGTGTTGTTTGTTAGTAATCCCATTGTGGTGCCATTGCCTTCCTTATGATATGTCTCCTATTGTTTGATTTTTTCTTTCCTTGCATTTAAGGTTATATAATCATACTCAAATATAAGTTTGTCTCTATTCTAATTGTAGATAAGCTTTCATGGAGGAAGTTCAATTGGCCTGGATGGAAGTTAAGATGAGTAGTGGTCAAAAGAAGAAATGGAATATTGTTGAGGATAAGGCCTTAGTTGCATCTATGCTCAAGCTGTACCAAAGCGAGACACATAATGCCTACATAGGTTTTTGTAATGGGTACTTGTATGAGTTAGAGAGAATGGTTGATGCAAAGTTACCTAATCGTGGGTTAAAGGCTAGGTCACACATTGAGTCCTATATTAGGATATTGAAAAAGGACTTGAGATTAGTCTACAACATGGTGTGTGGAAGATCTACGAGTGGCTTTGGGTAGGACAACAATCGAAAGATGGTCATTGTTGAGAAGGATGTGTGGGATGCTTACCAAGAGGTACATGAATTGGCTATATCCTTTAATTTAGTGTCTACTTTGGTCATATTATATCTAAGTAACTGTATCCTTAAATATTTCATTGTACATCTATCTTATCTTTTAATGAAAATCTTTTGAGCTTCTCTTTTGTGTTTCATTGGGGTTTGGTTTATTTTAAGTTGTTAAGTAAGACCTACGCTTGGTATGATGTGGAGTTGATACGAACCAAAGCCAAGGACTGACAAGACCGGTCATAAAGGGGTAGGTCTAAACTTACTGAAAGTTAGAAAACAAGATGGGAAAGGTGCGAAAAATAAGAAAGAAAACAAGCAACCCTCGTATAACTCCAAGGATATGACGTACTAGGGAACTTCTGAAGATTCACGACTCAACTCAATATAACGCATGAGTTAGTCTAATGAAGATACTTACCATCTAGCCTTACTTAAGGGTTAAGATAAGAGTGAAATAAGCAAACAAATTAAAAGTAATGTTTACAAAAAGGAGTATGTTCAATATCAAATGTCGGATGATGATATAGTTACATATTACAAGGATATTTATACTTGAAATACTAAGGCAATCTACCTAAAATGGAAAAGACGAAAAAGGTAATGTCCAAAAGAAGCAATGTATAAGGAATGATAAATGGTATAATTGAAAATACAACAAAAGGGGTATCCTATATGGAAGATTTTGTCACAAGGGTCTTTGGACATGTGGCGGCTGGTTTGTAGTTGTGCGCCTAGCAAAAGAAAAGATCGATAGCTGTTCAACTAGCTTAGGTGCTATTGAATGATGATGTCAAGTTGAGGTGACAATTCAACACTGCCGAGTTGTTTAGGTGATTCTTTTGAGGTGAATTTAGCTCGGATGTACTAGGTACAGCTTGGATTCAGGTTAGATGAGGAGTTGGTTGGATGTGTTGAGTTATTGTCTAGATGCACCTTTAGTTAGCATTTGATGACTATTGATGAGTACAAGAGGGTCTTGCTTAGCCAAGGCATTAGGTTGTTAAACTGCAGCAACTTAAACTCCTCAGTTGTGGGGTGTAAAGAAAGAACTTGTCTAGCTATGCTTTCCAATCCTTAGGCTTGGGTTAAGGGTTCGGTAGTTCTATTCCTATTATCCTTACCGAGCTAATTAGGATTTAGGATCAAATCTAGCTAGTCTTCGTCTAAGTTCTCCTTAGGTTAGTAAAGAATAAGGTTGGTAACATTAAATACGTTTAACATTTCAAAGTCTTTTAGTAGCTCTAGTTGGTATGCATTGTCATTGATCTTTTGGAGTATTCGAAATGATCCTTTAGCTTTGGTAAACTGCTTGTTCTTCCTCTTGCTAGTAAATCTTTCCTTGCTTAAGTGTAACTACACTTGTTCACCGGGTTGAAACTGCTTGGTCTTCATTCCTCTACCTTTCTCCTTTAGTTTTCTAGTAGCTTAGTTAATGTATTAGGCAACTTGTTGGTAGATCTATTAGAGGGATTAGGATCTGGTTCTTGCTTCTGGATATTCTTAGTCAATGGGCGACATTGAGTTGTGGTCGAAGGTTAGTTTGGGGTTAAAGTCATAGACAACCTCAAATGGTATGTGCCCAGTAGTGGCATGTGCCATCTTGTTGTAAGCAAATTCTACTATTGGTAGGTAGGCGTCCTAGTCGGTTAAGTTCTTTCCCACTATAGCTTAGAGCAATGATCTTAGAGTGTGGTTGATAACCTCTATTTGGCCATTAGTTTGGGGGAAACAAGAACTACTGAATAATAACTTAATTCCCATTCGATGCTAGAGAGTTCTTCAGAAATTGCTCAAGAATTTTGGGTCTTTGTTTGACACTACACTCCTTGACACTTTGTATAAGCGAACTATCTCCTACAAAAACAAAGAAGCAATAGCTGAAGCATCATTAGTTTTAGTATAGGGTACATTTTGCTAAGCCTATCCATAACAACCATTATAGAATCTTTGCCTCGGGCAGTTTAGGGTAGTCCGATGACAAAATCTATACTCAAATTGGCCCATGGTTTGCATGGAGTAGGTAAAGGCATTGCCTTCCCTTGTTCTGCTTAACTTTTTGCTTTCTTGTAGACGGTGCTTCTTTTAATCACACAATGCACGTCACGTTTCATCCTAGGCTAAAAAGAATTTGTCATTCGATAGCCTATACGTCCTTCATTCTCTAAAGTGCCTAGAAAGTCCTCCATCGTGGCCTTCTCTCACCAGTAGTTCTCTTATTGAGCAAGTTGGTACATACAATTTGCTTCCTCAGAATAGGTAACTATCCTTTACATGGTATTCATCCATCGATCTTCCTTCTTATCATCGTACAAATATAGGACTAAAATGAGAATTATGCCGATATTGACCCTTAATGCTTGTAAACCCTAATAATCTGGTCTACAACTCAGTGAAAAGAACATGTCTCCTAGACAAAGCGTCAGCAACTAGCTTATTCTTGCCTTGCTTGTATTTAATGACGAAGTTAAATTCTTCCAGAAATTCAATCCATTGAGCTTGGCGTTTAGAAAGCTTGGATTGGCTCAGTAGATATCTCAAGGACTCATGATCTGTGTAGATGACAAATTCCTTTAGAAGAAGATAATGTTGCCATACACGTAGAGCTTGGATTAAAGCCAAGAGTTCTTTGTAATACATAAAATTGTTTAATTGCACTCCTTTGAGCTTCTCACTATGATAAGCAATAGGTCGGCCTTCTTATATTAGCTCAACTCTAATGCCGACACATGACGCATTGCATTCAAGCTCAAATATTCTATCAAAGTTTGGTAGAGTTAAGATTAGGGTAAAGGTCACCTCAGCGAAGCTCTTCTCTTCTTTCTCTCCCTACTTAAACTCTATATTCTTCTTTATTAGCTCAGTTACAGATGCTACTATGGTATTAAATCCTTGGATAAAGCATCGGTAGAATGATACTAATCCATAGAAACTCCTTATTTCAGCATTTGAGGTTGAGGTTGGCCACTTAACAATGGCTCGCACCTTCTCTTCATCAACCCTCAATCTTTTTCTACCAACCACGTAACCTAGGAAGACCACTTCTTCTTGATAGAAACAACATTTCTTTAAGTTTTTGAACAATCTTTTTGCTTGGAGGATATCTTGGGTGTTGTTTAATGATGATGTCATGTTGTTTAATGATGATGTTGAGTTAAGGTGATAGTTTAGCAGTGTCGAGCTGTTTAGGTGATTTTTCCGAAGTGAATTTAGCTCGAACGTATTGGGTATATCTTGGATTTAGGTCGAATGAGGAGTTAGTCAGATGTACCGAGCTATTGTCTGGATGCACCTTTGGTCAACGGTTGGTGACTATTGATGAGTACAAGAGGGTCCTAATTGGCCAAAGCATTAGATCAACAAACAGTAGTAGCTTAGACTCCTCAGTTGTGGGGCGTAAACTGGCCATACTTTCTAATCCTTGGGCTAAGGTCAAGGGTTTGGTGGTTCAATTTCTATCTTGAGTTGGGCACTTTTAGGCACTTTTTAATTATCACGTTAGTAATGAGAACAACTGCAGTATCTAAGTGCTGTATACAAACCATTTCCCTTGGATAAAGTTGTAAAGACAACTAACTTAGCAGCCTGGCCTTTTTCCTCCCAATTCTGAGTTGTATACTAAGATGACGTGGGAACCATCTTTGCTTTTTGGCTTATCTACTTGTGATTGGGAGAAAAATGAGTAGAACCTGTGTAGAGGCTAGAAATGTTTGCGTACAGTGTGTTACGACCAGTTCTTTTTAAATGCGTTCGAGTGTATTGTAGATCATATATAGTTGACCATTGATTATATGAAAAGGCTTTTTGGGTGAAATTCATATTGTTTATTTTGTAGCTTCCTTTTAAGCTTACACAATTTTCCGTACCTTCAAATAATCGCTGCTTCCTGGGTGAAATTCATATACTTTATGCTGCAGCAATGTTCCCTTTCACATATTGAAATGCATATATATCCAAGCCACGTGCATTGTGGTATTATGCTTCATATTTATTTTATCCTTTGTCTTTCCTTTAACATTTTTTTTCCTTTCACAGAGCCACGAGAACGCAGCCCCATTCATGACTCGAAGCTTCCCATTCCTCAATGAGTTTTCAATCATATATGGAAGGGATCGTGCAACCGGCACAGATGCTCAAACGGTAGAGGACATTATAGAGGAGATAGACAGAACAAGCCACCATGCAATTACTTGACGATGAGGCCTCTATTCACTGAAGTGTCACTCGGACTGGTTCCAAGCGGAAGAGGGCTGTCCATGGATATGAAGCAGCGTCTGAGGCCTCGTCTAGTCTCAAGAGCTTTGAATCTTGAATGAGTGACATGAAGATCTCAATCCAAGACATGGTCTAACAGCTCATGACCGATAGGACTACAGCAAAGATGGAGGAGTTGACGACTTTTCTTCACAGCATTGAGGGTTTGGCTAAGGAGGAAGTAGATCAAGCATTGATCAAGCTGCCAGAGAAGCCGTATAATGTGTCCAGACATACTTTATAACCTGCATTCAGAAAGGCGGTTGAACTATGTGCGTAGGCTCCTTTAGTACGTTTGTATTGGATGGGTGGTTTATGTTTTTTGGCTAGTAAGTGACATGGCACTATGCAGGTTAACTGATTTTGGAGATGCTCCGTTTGCACCACAAGCAGTTATACATGTTTGCAGTTGTTTCGTGATCCGTAAGTTGATGGGGATTATGTGGGCACACTTTTGACAAGACCAGTGTAGGGATGTTTTGAAGTTGCCCCTTACTGAAGAAGTGTCATGTAAAACTATGTCTATGTCGTGCTTCTAAATTACGCTGTGTAAGGGTGACAATTCCTCCCAACTGTCTTCTAACCATTGTCGTTGGTTGACTATATATACGTGTATTATGTGTGCCATTAAGCATTTGCTGGAAGGATCTGTGTAATGTGACACTGGTGCATATGTGATTGCTTAGGTGTGGCTCTCTATTATCTATGGCACAAGTGTTTGCAAATATTCTGTTCTCCCAATTTCCTTTTCTATTTCAATCCCAAAGTAGATGTTCCAGGGAATGTATAGACTTGATTGAATCTATTTGAGAGTGTTTTGGAGTCTTCGACAGGGGTCAAGAAGGAGTTCTAGTAGTGCAAAGGGACATCAAGAAGAACAACGGGGCAACCTTCATGGTATATGCCGATGATTATAATCATGATATTGCTATTTTTTAGCTTTGTCTGCAAAGGCACCTACAATTTTAGGTACTTGTATTGGGTGGCATCTCGTTTCTGAATTAACAGGATAGATATCCAGTCGCACAAAAAAATCAAGGTATGAGGAGACCAACGAATTATATATCGAGCGGTATCTTCCTCCTAAGTACTCTGCAACTTGGATAAAATTTTCACACCATTTTGTTATATACTACTATATAGTTCTTTAATGGGATAAAATTTTCACACTATTTTGCTGTGAAATTTATTGCAGCTTGCTCCACAAAAGAAATTTGCTTATGCTAAAAATACGGATCATAACTTACATGTAGATGACCATCCGTTACTAATGTTATGAAGTTCACTGCAAAACCATTGCTATGCGAATCCCATGCTCCATTCCCGAATGTAGCACCAAAACGTATATTTCACGATGGAAGCACAATGTCTCAATGAGATAAGAACATGCATATTACTTTTTTTTCTTCTGAGTATATTTTGTGAGCAATCTTCAGTATAGATTTTAGCATTGATGCTAGCACTACGGCAAAGTTCGGTTAACCACTGGAGAATCTTTGTTCTTTGCGCAGAACTATGGACATACAAGTGTTCAAAAAATGGATACCATGAAGCTTACGCATGTCGAATATCAAATATCAATTAAATGCATTAATTTGGAGGTTGATGCACGACCAACATGAGACTAAATAAGAAAAATGGATACTTTGATTCCCTGGAGCATGTAAAATAATTAGTAACGTCAATTGAGGAGGGGCAGCTCATGTTGAGCTTAAGAAGCTTGATTATTCCATTAAGCAATATCGATTTCCCAAATGAAAATACGTACGGGCCTGAATGAATGGAGACCTGAAACATCCATGTTATTTTTTCCTTCCAATAAGGAAGAATTGCGAGTGGTAATATAGGTCTTGCTAAAAAGATCTACCGAACTGAACAAACATAAATTTTAGCTCATGCACATATCGGTAATTAGAAACCACAATTTAAGCTGATATATGTGCATACAATCAGCAACTACGGAGGCTAAACTTTCCCATGTCTGTTGCTTTCAAGTAACCGAAGTTACTAGACAAAAAGAAAAAAAATATAAGTACTGTCAATATTAACTCCACGGAAGGGGGAAGTTGCTAGACCAAAAAATATACATACATATATATATATATATATATAACGGGGAAATCACGGCAGACATCGATACGCCTAGTTGTGCACATCCTTCCCATTGCGTACAATCATAGTTAACAACATAGCAGCAATGATGGTCCACGAAATACACAATAGAAACCACATTTTCCTATTCCGATAATTCATTTCTTCATACATGGAGTAGAAATCCCTTGCCCTTCCTTGTGCTAGTGACAGATCATGCTCAACTTTCATCAATAATTCCTTATGTTCCCTTCGTTCACTATCTAATTGGTGTTCTAATTGATCAATCCGTCGTATAACCTTCTTGCCAAATCTAAGTCCATATTGATACATCAGAGGATCAATTCATTTGCAGAAGTTACAACTATCTCAGACCTACAAAGGTCTTAAAGGTTCAGTTTACTGTAAGTTGTATAACATATAACTAAACATCACACAAGCGAACATCAATAGAGAAATAAATCTTACCCAATACTGGGAACATCCATAAAATCTTCTTCCAAATGATTCCGGCTTATAGGATGACACTACTATAGCTTGTTTCCCACAGTGACAGTCCATCCACTTCTACTCCGAGTTGACAGAAGCGGTTGAGCCTAATGCGCAGGACATGTTATGTGACTGCAGGGAAAAGAAATTATCAACCAATGAGATTATGTTGGCATGCTAGTTATGACATGGAGAGGTACTTCTTTATGTTTGACAGCTGCCTTTTCACATAGTGATGCTTTACACAAGGATTTACCTCACTCCAATCGAGGAAGGAACCTAGGCAATGAAGTTAGATTTTCTCTCCTTGGGCCTAGGAAAATCACCATAGATGGAATGAGTTTAGCAAGAATTGGGGGGAAAAATATATCAACTAAATACACGATAAGCCACAACACATGGTTATCTAATTCAAGCAGACTATTAGCATGTTTGAATATGACTTTGATCATTAGTGCCATAAGGTATGTGATTCCGACTTGTGAATTTACATAGGAAGGTATTGCGGTTGAGACTTACCAAAGAGAAATGTCTTGAAGCTATTGTTTGGCAAAAATTCGCATATTAAAATCTTTTCATATCTTTGACCGCAGCAGCCCACCATCTTTACAAGATTGCAATGTTGAACCTTAGATATTAGGACCATCTCATGGCTTCCATGCCTTGTTCAAAGCTACTGCAAAAACTTCTTACCGCTATAGCCCACCCATCATCCAACTTTCCTTAAAAAAAAAGTTACACTTTCTTTTTAAATTGCAGTAGACAAGCAAATAAGAGGACTCAATACAGACTCTTGCATCATAGTCATCCTATAAACGGAACCAAATTGTACTCACACATCACGACTGGGTTATATACTAGAATCTGGTTCATTAATGCAATAACCAAAACTTGGTGACTCGAGATGTATAAAGAAAACAAGGTTAAGGACAGTGACAGACAATTGTATGGCATAAAACAATCGAACCGCAAGGATTTCAATTTCTAATGAAAGTTCTGCGATGACGATCCCAACAGCGAGCATATGTTGCACCCTAGTGGACTGGCCGACAAAAATAAAGTTGTCACCAAATTTTTTTTTAAGGAAAAGAAGAATCCTTATCTTTTCATTGCTCATTTTGGACAACAAAAAAATAATTAATTTCTCGATTATTGGTTTTTTGCTGTCCAACCTAAGGAAAGACCGAATCTCTTCAGCGGTGGGGTTAGCTCATACATTAAGAAAATACCAACCTAATATAATTTCTACGCTTGTTAATGTGATTAGCTTTTAAAAACAAAAGGGTGCGGTTTAGTTTGCTACACAGAACCACGAACCGTAAGACCAATACCAAACCACACTGAAAACCGAATCATTAGAAAAAACTGATTTTTTGATTTGATTTACGGTTTATGGTTTTTTTTTTTTGCCTAGCCCTACTTGTAGGATCATCTAGATGCACGTGTCGTCTTGGACTTATAGTAAAAATTCGTATCGTCCCTTTCACAACATATTAAGAAGAATTTCTTTAAACTAACTGGAGTTTGTGTCATCTAATTCACTTTCTTCATTTGATTTAGGTGAATCATCCCTTCTCATCAAGCTGATTTCATGTATTGCCTCCACGTTAACGATTCGAGTCCATCTCCTTGCTCCGGTCCTTTATTCTGAATCACGATATTCCTTCCTTCTTCTTTATTTCAATTCCTACAAAATCGTAACCTCATATCTCAGTACGTGCATAGATTTCCTTAAGATGTGGCAACTTCCATTTCAAGTGGTATTAACATATCTCCTCTTCTCTGGTTCTGTACTTCGTACGAAATTAGGAACAAATCAAAATCTTCGTCAATATGGAATCTAAATGGCCTTTGAACTATAGTCTGGCAGATTTAGATAGATTTTAAGGTACAGTATTTCGTTAAGACTGTAGTTTGATCTTATGAACGTTGATTCTTTAAAGGAATGGACCAGTTTTGATCTCCGCTTCCTTAAAAAAAGAAGAGAAAAGAAAAGAAAGAAAAGAAAAGAAAAAGGTTTAGTCATTCAATTATGTTTGAGTATGGCTACATAAGAAAATGGAAAATACTAAAAATCTGACTTTGCATGAAAAGTAGAGAGTGGAGCGCTTATACACTTGAAAGAGTCAAAGGCAACCCCTCCCAACAACTCATTTTGACCGTTACCTATATGATATTCCCGCTCCGTAATATCATTTCTTCTGAACGCTCCGCCTCCTACAAATAACTTCACCACCTTGTCCGGCAACCCAATCCCACGCTACTTCCGCTCTCTCACCTAGTTTTATCTCTTCTCACAGTGCAGTGGCATTTCGAGGTGTCTTATGATCATGTTCTCTCTTCTCGTACGTTAAGACCATTTAGTGTCACCAAGGTATATAATTTCATTGTCTCATAATTTTTTTGGTTTACAAAATATCCGTTTTGTCCAGTCCAAACTGGCTATTAGAGTATGTGATTTTGGAAGGGAAAAAAATATAGTGGGTGGTTTAATGTAGGTCTATGTATTTTTGTAGCTTCACTTTTGTGTGAAATACCTGAAGACATTTTTATTATTTTTGAGATACACACATTGTGAATGCATGCTTTCTCTCGTGTATATTAGGAGAATTATTGTTCATATTATTTATGAAAGGTGTTACTAGTGCGTGTGTAGAGATCTTTATTCTGATAATCAGGTTTACTTGATCATGCTGTTCAAGTGTTATAATTGTCAATAAAAAGCCTTTTCCTTTCTTTTAATCATTTCATTTGGATGCACACTGGATCTTTAGCATTAATTAGGGTTTTCTAGACAGCTTGCAATTATATTATGCTCCTGTCCTCCTTTCAGATTTTTGATTTTTTTCGATCTACTAAAGGATGTGTGGTGGCTCAGACTGGGAAACGGGTCAGGTGCTGTCCATGTTTCCTTGCAAAGCAAAGGAAACCTTGAAAGAAGACATTCGTAATCAAAATGGTAATTATACATTTTCTTCTCTGCTTGAGTTTGCGGCTAATAATGATGTTGATAGTTTTACAAAATCAACTGGTCATTTCCATACTGTTGGTGGTGAGATTGGACTTTGGTGCACGTATCAGAAGGTTTTGAGGCGCATGGTTATCGAGCATATGACTCCGCTGTTGATTGCTGCAAGGTACGGTAGTGTTGATATTGTGAGAATCATTCTTTCTCAACCCGGTGTTGATGTCAATCAAGTTTGTGAACCTGGAAAGAGCACTGCCCTCCATTGTGCTGCTTCTGGTGCATCTGCAACTGCTGTCGATATCGTCAAACTGCTTTTGCCTTCAGGAGCTAATGTTAATGCCATAGATGCCAGAGGACACAGGCCCTGTGATGTGATTGTTACTCGCCCCTATTGTCCTGATTTGAAGCTTACCCTCCTGAGACTTCTGAACTGTAATGATATCGTTGATCTACCAGGTAGGCATTTTTCTGCCACCAGTTCAGAACTAAATTCAGCATTCCCATCAAGGTTGTGCCATATTACTAGAAATACTGGCAAGGAACACATACCGTCCTGCTCCGCGAAGGGAAAAAACAACTTTGGTCCTTCACTTCTTGACATAAAAGACAGCATGTATCTAACGGATGAGTTCCGTATGTACTCGTTCAAAATACAGCCTTGTTCAAGATTCTATTCACATGATTGGACCAAATGTCCCTTCGCTCATCCAGGTGAGAATGCACGGAGAAGAGACCTTAGGAAGTTCCACTATAGCTGTGTTCCATGTCCAGAATTTAAGAAAGGCTCATGTAGACACGGAGACTTGTGTATGTATTCTCATGGACTGTTTGAATGCTGGCTGCATCCAACACAATATAGAACTCGACTCTGTAAGGGTGGCAGAAACTGCAGACGGAGGGTATGTTTTTTCGCCCATAAAAGTGAGGAATTGCGGGCAGTTCATCTGTCTGCTGGATCTGAAGCGGCATACCCTGACCCTGGTGTAGCAAATTGGACAGAAGTAATGATTCATATGCCTGGACCACCTTCAGCTTTTCCTGTCATGTTACCTAATCCAACTTCCCCACCCACGTCTCCAATTGAAAATTGTATTCCGTTCGTGGTTCACCAATGCTTCTCACCCATCAATTGGAATATCCTTGGGGAGAACAGCCTGAGATCATCCCTCAATGGAAGGGCCACAATTGTCGAGAAGTTAGATAAGTTGGAGAAATCTGAAACACGGCAATATTACTTCCCCGACGATGTCTCCGGTCTCTTGCTGCAGCACATGGATTCCCCAGTTCAAAGTGCCGTAAATTTCAGATATCGGCCTCCTAACATTGATGAGCTTTCCTCAACTGAAAGCTTATTTCCCGATTGCTTCAATCAACTTGCTGCCTCATCCTTTTACCCATCAAAAGAGAGAGTGCTTGTAAACCAATTCCAGCAGCATCCCAGCATGTTGTCTCCAATCAAAACAACCAAACACTCTCCGAGGAGTTTAAACCATCCTTTCAGACAGGTTTCATTAGGTGTCTCACCTCTGCAACCTATGTCTTCTTGCGCAACTTCACCTCTATCTCCTTTAGGCTCCTACCTACCCATTTGTGATCATTGTAAGAAGCCTCATCATTATCTATGCAGCCCGCCATCGCAGCAAATCAAATCAAGGCAGACCCAGGAAATTAATCTTAATGGTAGCATTCAATCTCCTGTGAACTCGTGGGCTAGGAAATCAGTCCTGGATGAGACAATAGATTGGTCTTTTCAAGCGGAGAATCTAGATCAGTTAAAAAGGCCTAGTTAAAATGGATTGGTATATCCAGTTAAAGCATGTTCAGCTGTTCCCATCTCTAATTTCTTGGTTGAAGTTTGTATTTGAAGTTCGATTATGAGAGGAAAAGTTATGGTCAAGCAATATTGGCAGCATGGTATGAGCACTTGTAACTTCATCAGATCATTTTCTAGCAGATCTATTATCTGGAAGAAAGCAGTTGAATCAGAGAGCAAGAGCTTCTTTGCATGTTGGTCCCTTGCAAAGAAAGTTATTCAGGGGATGGAAGCTGGTTTGACACATTGGGAAAGTAAAGTAACAATGTTTTGAATCATAGTTAAGAATTGAACTCACAAGCTTACCTTTGATCAAGTTTGTCTTCGTGTTATGTTATGATCTAGCTAGCAAAATTTGAGTTCAGGCTCAAGCATCCTTCAACCGGTTTCTATTCCTCGTGATTTTCTTTTTCTGTTCTTATACGGAGTGGAAACTCTGATGAGAGACAGTATACCTGTATGTTTCTGGACCATTAGACTGAGTTTGTTAATACACCCATAATTTGTTCATTTATCTGTCATTTGAAGAATCATTGTTTGTTTGCCATCTATTGTGATTTCTGCATCTTATTGTCAAACTATTCATAGTACATTCAAACATCACATGGTACAATGATATGTATCCTGGTATAGCAACTTCTGGACGAGGTTCTCATATGCAAATTTGGCAGGTTGATGCATTAGTTTTAATTGGTGACTTTCCTTTAAAAGTGACAGCCAACATCATTGTCTTAGGAGTTTCAAGGTATCATCTACAAATATGATAGCACCCTTATTTCTTTTGTCAAAAAGATGCCTAAATTGTAGATTGTACACAATGGAATCCTCACATTGCATCCTAATATTCATCACGAATCACGAGTCTAATAGAAATTGCTCTCATGTGACCCCAGAATGATGTACTTGGTGCTTAGAGCTGTATCATTTGAAATTTTCTTTGAGGAAAAACTTATCTCTGTGCTCCTTATTTATGTTGCATTTAAATGTGTTGCTGGTTTCCACTTAGTACACTTTTCTTATAAAATCAGCGGGTATTCTTCTGATATTTCTTGAAATAATCATCTTAAAATCTCATGATATTTCAAATGACAAAAGGAATATACAAATAATGCAAGGCAAGTGATACCTAAATGATCGGATAATAGAGACTGAAAATGCCAGATGGGCAGCAAAAGAGCACATTAAATTTTCAGATTGTGTATAATTCCATAATAGTCTTCCCTTTTCAATACAGGTCCCAAAAATAAAAGGCCTATTGCTCCATGCTTCCTATGCTATGAGATATGTCATAGCAATAAACATGATCTATTATTAAATCCTGTATATCGGGACTGCATGCTGTATTGACACACAGTAAGTAGTATGAGAAACCTCATAACAGGTGATTACAAGAGAAGAAAATGAGAAGCCATCCACCTAAATAACGCAGCAAAAAGAGGAAATAGAAAGCTTGCCCACCATATGCATATCAACACGAGTGAAATTTAATATGCTATAATTGGCTTTCCAAAATGAGGCTCATAGATCCTTGACTCCAAAGAAACTTCCAAGGAGGCCCTGTCCCAGTTCCGACCCTCCAGGTGAGGTAGATAGAAAATGCTTTAATGTGAAATTTAAATGCATCAAATGGAAGGGTATTGTCCCGGAAGAATGTATTATGCTATGAGTCGTCACTCGTGATTATGTTGTTTCGCAGGGATAGAATAAAGGAGATCACTCGAAGATTTGGGCAAAACTACCTCCAACATCCGGCAAGTGCTCGTAGACTCATATATATTGTTAAAGCAACAGATTCCGATGAATGCTTGAGAAGCTGAGAGAGCTAATAAACATAGGATGCTGACTATCGCCACCGTAGCTTGAAGAACTGAGTCAACTTAGAACGGTCTTTCCACTGTAAAATGTAACAGAAATACATGTTGATTCTTCTTATGCTATTGCTGATTATCATGAAAAGAGAAGATGTTCAGATTGCATCTATCATGTTGCTACATTTGCATTTTATGATTTATTGTCAATAAATTGTCATAAAATGTCATGGTAGTGGAAGTTGTTTGAGGGAAAATTTATAAGAACTCAACATGGAATATGCAGAATATGCAAAATCAGATGCTCTGAAGTTGATGCCATCGAATATGAAAGCCAAAACATTAATGGGTTGAGTTGAGGCAACAAACTGGAGATCCAACAAAGAAATGTCAATTCCATCGTCATTAACATCTGAGAGGGCTTGTTGCAAATTAATGTTTCTGACTTATGAGCATACACGTTTAATACTCACTGGAATACCTATGCTGACAACATGCAGGACATCAATGTCCTTTGTAAACAATTTTGCTCAAAAATGCAATCCTCCTCCTAGAATAACAGCTAATAGTAGCCCCAGAACCAGTCATTACTGCAGGGTAGTTTCATCAGTTTTATGAGAGGAGCGTTTTCATTGTAACAAGTGCACAATCATTCATAATGAATTTGGTAACCTGCAAAACTCGAGATGCAGTTGCTCTGGCCTTGTCATAGTCTTTCTTGGCAATCATTCATAATGCTGCCATGGATGCTGATCCCTGGCATGCTGCCAGGGTCACACAGAATGTTATAGCTATGACCCTCATCTGAAGCAAAGAACCTGGCATATCAAGAGCAGAAGAAGAATAAGAAGAAGAAAGGACAAGTAAAATCCTTATCTTTCCTTCATGATGAGAACATTTCAGGGATTGATGCTTTCTAAGAATGTTATTTTAATCAACCAGCTCAGGTGAACCTGTCCTTCGGAATCAGTCAAAAGGACTCTTTTGTCTAATAGTAAACAACGTTTTAGATATTGTGAGACTATCTTGGATAAATAGAGGCAAGAAAATAACATGCTTGGTTTGAGTACGTAAATCCCAGTACTGAAGCACTTATTATCATAAACCATGATCATACCGTTCTTCAGAAATCGACCAAATTGTAAATGCTTGACGCTTGGAGTTAGTAGGTCAACTTGATCCATTAATCTCCACAAGAGTACCAGTGAAATTAGATACCTACAATATAAATAGAAAAAATAATTCTAAAAAGGCAAGCATAGAAAGATAAGCGTATAGATATAAATATGATGAGTTCATTATACCTGGCCATGTCTGAGATGATACTTACTGCGATATTACATGGGCTATGGCTGCACCGCTGATACCCAGACGGAAAACAAATACGAATATTGGGTCTAGAATAATATTGGTTAGATCTCCTGCATCTGGAAGATACCACTAAAAAAGATTACAGCATTTCAAAGTAAGCTTTTGATTGAAAATTGGTCAGACCAATTATTGAACTGTCACCCAAAGAAAACAAAAACAAGGAAAATGTTTTAAAAAATGAAAAAAATTATACCTGTTGCAGATAAAGGAGTTTTTGTGTCTTTAAATCCAGAGGAAGACCCCATGCATAGCCAGTGAAAGCAGAACTGCCAGCGCTCCAAGAGATCTCAGTGTTAAGTATTGTTGTGCACGAATAAGCATAGAGGATCCCTGAGGAGGGGGGAGAGTTTCATTCTTGTGTAAGTTAGAAGTTGCAATCTAATACTGTTTTAACACTTTCGTTAGCAAAAATTCACGGGACCAACTCCCATAAAATCAGAAGTGGCTTTACTCCAGATATGAGGAAAATGGCTTGCAGGAGACCGAGGTTGCTACCAATAAAAACTGCTCATGAAGCTGATGGTATGTGTTTTTTCCTGCTCTGGTTTTCAGGCTATGATATATTAAACATGGTAAATGGTAGCAACTTGTACTCATTGTTGCAGGGTTGTGAAATAATACTTGTTAGAGAAACATTGTATTAGAAATTAAAGTAATATGATTCATTATTAAATCAGATAACCAGAATACTCCAGTCTAAATAGCTAGATGGAACCTAAGTCGATGAATAAAAGTAAAGTTTCTTCAAGGATAGATGTAGCCACGAAATCAAAAGTTTACTCCGGTCTAAATAGTATCAAAAGAGTTTATACAATTGATGATGGTGTAAAATCAAACTGAGCATCCTGTTAAAAAATTTACCGTCCCCAACGCTTGCAATTTTTGACTGAAGTGGCCCGTACCCATGATTTCTAATAAAATAATATAATAGTAAAATAAACAAGAGACTAAAAGCTTTCTGACCCAAAATGTCAACAGAATATAAGATAAAATATAGGGTATGATAAAAACAAATTCAAAATCTTGCTCAAGATATATTCCAATCCAATCGCTATAAGTAAGACCATATAGGTCCTTTCTCACAATTCGCTCCTTTCCCACAATTTAGTCCAACAAGAGATACTTCTTATAACGGTAAAAGAGCGAATAAAGGTTAGAGAGGCACGCCTACTCTGCAAGTCTCCAAAATATAAGATGTGGGTATATTATCTGTCTTTCATTTGTATTTTTATGTATATTTTTGGTATCTATTTAAAATATGGTGTTTGAAAAACTGTTTCATTTATATTTTATCTGTTTCTATTTCATAATTATGATAAAAGTGATAATCAGGATGTTAGAAATGAAAAATAAAATTTTACTTACTTTTAAGAGAAATAGTTTAAAAAATATATTTTATGTATTAAAGATGAATTTTTAATTAGTATTTTTATAAATATGAATAAAGTAAGAAAAATGTTGAACAAGCCAATGGTGTATTATGAATATAAACCAAAATTACTTGAAATTAGTAAAAACCTCCTCACTCTTCATTTTTATTTAATTGACCATAGCAATTTACTAACATGTACTTTGACAGTGATTTTGTCTGTTTCTCAGATGAAACCATTGGCTTGCCTATCATCACTCATAAAGTAAATGGTAGATAAATTCAACTTTATTGAGATTTATTAAGTAATTAAATTTATAAGAAAGGTATATATAGAATTATATTTCCATCTTTTTGATATATTTATTTTGGAGAAAATTACTTATTTACTATTAAAATTAAAAAAATTACAAAAATACAAATTATATAAAAAAATTACTAAAATACCAAGCTTAGATGCTATATAAGCAATTTTAAATGTATCGTATCTTTAAGATGCAATACAAGTATGGTGTAAAAGATACAAAAAACCAATTTGCAATTCTATTATTTTTTGAATAATTGTTTATACAGAAATAAGAAATGATGAAAAAAGAAAACTATTTTAACATGAAAACAATCCCTAAAATAGCCTTAAATATCATCTAGAAATAAAATGGATCGATAATGAGCCTTAAAAGGGCATTTTTCAAGCCCAAAACAGCATCAATCGGGCGAGTTGATCAATTTGCTATAATACTCGAAAATTAGTCCTTGAAAGCATATAATAATAAGAAAAAATTTTTTTTGATCAAAAGTTATGCTCGTTTAAGCATATCAGGAAAAAAAAGATCTAATTTATTATAAACCAAGGCTATATCGTAATTATCAAATGAGATAATGATCTAATACAAATATGTCGTCTTTTGTAAATGCGATATAGTTCCTGTATCACTCCAATTTTTTCAAGTTGGACCAAGCCTATATCGCATTTTTAAAATGCGATAATCTGCTAATACTAATATTATATTTTTAAAATGCGATATAGGATTAGTAGTATTTTGCCTTTATTATATTTTTTAAATGCGAGATTCATATTGTTATGGGTGTTGTATTTTAAAGATGCAATATAATATTGGTATTTTTATAATTCTTTTCATACAATTCATAGTTTTGTAATTTTTTTTTAAATATCTGTAGACACGTGTTTCACTTCTTATTCTTACCCAATGTAAGATTCAAATAAACAACAAAAAAATACCAATAAGATGGAGAAAAAATGATTCAAACGACCCCTAGTTATAATATTTGAAAATAACACATAAAAGCTATGATTCTTTACTGATAAATATGATTAGGGGAATAAGAAGAAAAGCATAGAAATTTATGTATTGTTATCAATATCTAAGCCCTAACCCCCTTTTAGGTCTGGATGGCAAATTGGAGAATTAGAATTTTACATGTTAGAGATTTAATCTTGAGTTTATTCACAAATATTGATTGTCATGTTGGATTATAAGAAAGGTTAAGACTAAGCATGAAAAACGGAAGTTATATGGGAATATAAACAATTAAAGGTTCAATAAGAAAGGTTTGGAGAATGGAAGTTTTATGGAAATATATATAAATAAATATTCAACGAGCAAAGCTTGGAGATTTTAATAAAGAACTCGAAATCTTGATTTAAGGATGAATTGAGGCATCTGATATGCACTAGTGTTGAAGAAGGTGAACCTACAGTATTTGTTGCAGCTATCCGGTTGCCGAAAGAAAAATTATGGAGAAATGTGGTATTTGAATAAGATTTTGCAGAGGTGGTCTCCTGTTTTCAACAGCCGAAGAGCTCAAATTGGAAGTTGCTTTGTCTTCCTTTTGTATGTCAAGGTCTGAATATATGTTGCAAGTTTTTAGTCTTTATTTTATTTTATTTTTTTTTCAAACCTAAAACGTGATACCAATACTTATGCCGATTAGGTGGCATCTCATAGTAAAATGGGAATGAGCATTTCATTTCAGGTTTCACAACCTTATTCCCTTTAAGATTGTTGTTATTATCTGATTTTGTTTCGAGACCTTTGAATTGATTTTGTTTTGGTTCATTAATAAAGTTATGTTTTGCGCCAACAAAAAAAGGAAAAAAAGAGAGGATAAATTGAAGTGGGAAATCAGATAAAGAAATTAACTTGAGAAGTTTTAGATTGACCTTTAGGATTTAATCTCAAGAAGAATGGAAGTATAACTTATTTAATTTAAGCCCTCAACAACCTATGAGGTGGAAAATCAATGCCACAATCTAGGAAATATATATCTTTAGTGAAGCTAAGGTTTAACTTTCATCCCTCATTTTATTTAAGGAGTGAACATTCTCTTTTAAGTTTACAAGTTTGACGAGGGTGTCATGTACACATGTGACTATTTTGTTTTTATCTTGTGCATGCTAGGTTTTAGTTAAATAATGAACTTAGTAGAAAGATTACTAATTTATCTTAGGCAATACCAAAAAGACTCAAGGTGACCGGTGACTTGGATTGTCTACCTAACAAGAAGTACAATACGGCTGGCCTTCAGGTAGTCTCATATTGAAGAGTTGTGGTTAGCTATGTGTTGATGTTCCCTTGGGGTTGCTCCTATGGTAGATTGGTAGCTAATGGTTGATTTGGTGTTGTCTTGGGATGATACAACTAATGGTTATCATGTCAATTCCATACATGTTATGAAAAGTTTTGGAGTCTAAGCTTAGGGATGTTTAAGGTTATGCATTTGTTTCTACTTAAATAAAGATAATTAAATTTTGATATTGCATTAATTTAGGGCTGTGTAAGATTCTGTTTACATGTCAAACTAAGTTCGAGATCACTATTAGAGTGCGAGAGAAACTTTCTATCTTCTGGTTGTTTTAATATGGTTTGATTAGTTAATATTTTTGTTGCTTATGTGATAAGTGTAAATTACTTTACATTTTCAAAGCATATTTAGGCATAGAATTCATCATAAATATGATTTAGTTCTTTAAATTGACTACTTAATCGAATAAAATAATGATTTCCAGTAAATCACGAGGAAAAGGAGGAAGTATTTATAAGAATAACAACTTTTAAGTTAGTCACGGTTGTGAAGGAGAAGAAATAAGTATAGAAACATTAATCACGGGTGTGATAATGAAGTAATGAAGAATCCACCTTAGTTATGTCCTTAATCACGGCAATAATCAAGAGAAGTTTTGTCAATCCGCTTATCAATCACGGCCATGATTGAATAGCAAAAGGATGATCATGGTCATGATCATAGGCATGATGAGATTTAATAATGCGACGAAGAGTTCATGACCTCAATAACAGCCGTGATTGGTGAAGAATAATTCTTTTTGAGACTATCACGCCCTGAGTCACGAGCGTGATAGGAAGGGGCACAACTATTCTTTTCAACCTTTTTACGTGAACCAGTACATAAGAAACGTTAAGTGGTGCTGTGAAGGGGTAAATTTGGGTCTTTTGACGGGGAGAATATAAAAAGCTATCACAACTTGTGGACGAAATAACTCTTTCCAGATATCAAATTTTAGGAGAGTAGACATCATTTAAAACAACACATCACCTGCCTACATACATCCACATTTTTTACTTATCCTTGTACCAGTTTGTATCCTATATCATTTCCCTAAGTATGTATTGTATTTTTCCTAAAATCACTCAAAAGAGACAACGGGAATTCGTTGTTCGTGTATTCATTAAACTTGTTCAATGGAATAAAAAAGGGAGGTTTTTACTGTAATTATTTCTGTTTAATTATGTTTCCTGTTAGTTTTTGTTATTGTTTTATCAAATGTGAGTAATTCGTTAAGGCTTGCCTCATCAATTAATATGATCGAGTGCTTGAAAAAAAAAATAATTTCTTGACGTTTGTTAATTCTGATGAATGACATTTAATGAATCTAAGTACGGTGTAGTGCATAACGTTGACTTAGGACGGATTTCAATAGAATTGTTTCAATAAAATATGTTAAGAGACAATTCTATTGAATAGATCTAGTTCATTGGAATAACTTACTCCTAATAATAGAGATATTATTAGGAAAGTTACTGCATCGTTAGGGCAATCGATACATTAACATGACATTAATGCAATCTTAGTTGGTTGTTAATTAGGGAGAGATTCCAACAGACACAATTAGAATTAGAAGTAAGTAGTTATGAGAAGAATGCTTATATAGTGTAATTTCCCGCAGTAAACAAATATTAGGATGAAAAGTATTTTGGTAAGATTATGCTAAATAATAAAGCAAGCCTGCATGTTAAGTGTATTTTCGTAATTGTTCTTGTAATAATTGTATTAATCACTCTAGGTTGTAGATTAGTGTAGTTTAGTTAACATTTAGAATCTTACTAAACGATCACTTGATAAAATTGATTGCTAGATAATAAGAAAAATTATTAAGTACTAGTGTTTGAGTCATTTTTCCAGTAAAGACGACCTTATATTCATCTATGTTATAAAATGATAGGTACACTTGCTTGTCGAATCAAGTTAGGAATAGAATATAAGTTTATAAATTGTAAAACTCAGAAGCTCTATTTAGAGACAATTACTATGCTTATGAATATGTAAACTATTTAAAATAAAAGATGTTATTATGGGAATTTGAAGTATACAATTCTTATATCATTGTAGATATTTAGTTTTTTTTAAGCTTTTAACACCCATGTTGTGATACAAGTATGTGATGACTTGCTTATGTCACGGGCGGATTCCGTCGCTCGACCCCGTGCAGCACTTAGCGTTCTTGACCTCACTAACGAAGGCTAAGTCAGCCTGTAACATACTCACAATGTTAGAGAGAGAACGTAGAGAGAGAAACTTTGATAATATACTGTATTCACTCAAATAACTTGTGTCTTACATCTGAGGGGAATACCCCTATATATACAGAAAGCCTTTACAATCTAATGGTTAAGATCAATTCGATCTAATGGTTACAATTGATTCCCAACTACTACATTCACCTACCCTCACCAACTACTATACAATATTCTGGTCTTCTCTAAAACCTTCTAGAACATTTCATCATCTAGAAGCTTTTGGTGGGCTTGGGCTTTTATCTTTGGGCCTTAGGAACCTCCTAAGAATGGCTCACTTCGAGAGGTCTGTAACACTTACATCCCTTAATTTTGGGGCATGAGATTGATCTTGTCCTAAGATGATGGCAATATATATTCCTTGGTCTTGACTATATGATTGGCCTATTGTTACCATATAGACTAATGGTATGTTTAGTATATATGAATCTAACTTGAAATAAAATCACAATTTCAGGTTCTAATTCCTATTTTTATGATTGGATGCAATTTTAAAAGGTAAAATCTTGATTCCTTAGAATTGGCGATTCTACCTTTGAGTAGAATTTCACTTCCTAGACTTAAGAGAGGAAGCCACAATTCCATTCTAATTTTTGAAACAAAAATTACATTTTAGGACTTTATTATGAACTCTAAAGTAATCTTTTGGAAATGAGATTATGTTTTCTTTCTACTAAGATTTAGCTTGAACCTATGTAGAAATGTAAATGGGGTGTGTTTGGGACGGATCATATAAACCTAGAACCCATCTTGCTACACTAACAAGATTTCCAAACCTGTCCTAAAACCTTATATGGTTTTTAACCTTGTACCTAGAACTCATCCCATTATCTTAATAGAGTACTCACTTCTCGACACATCAAATCTGTTTATATATATATATATTGTCAAGCCTAATTTTTCAATTTCTTATTTTAATTTGATTTCCTTTAACTTGATTTAGACTAAACCCTATGCCTATTTAGCTTAAACCCTAGACTAAAGTTAAAAGAAACTAGATTTCTTTATTTTGAAAAATTTGGAATCGTTACCCAGTAAAACTAAGAAAGGTAATTAAATTAGAACCGATTAGGTGGATCAATTATAATTTAACCACTAGTCTATGTTTTGAAAATTTTTTGAAAAAAATTCAAGAAATTGGATTTCTTAAGTTCAAGGGCTACCCTATTAAACCCCTATGGGTACCACTATTAATTTTTTGAAATTAGATTTTATTTTCAAAATCACCCTTTTTAAAACAAATTTTAATCACTAGTAAATAAATTAAATTGGGTTTATCTTATAAAAATAGATAATTTAAGCCATAATTTACAAAATTTGGAAAACTTAAGTTTTTACAAATTTTATATCGCTCCAGAGGTAATTATGTATTTGTTAGTCAAGATCAAACGTTTGTAATTCATTATTAAGAAAATTTTAGCGGGTTAGTTCTTTTTAAAAACAATCAGGCTGAATTTATGTTTTTATTAAGAAAAAATTCCCTAAAAGCGTAATTTTTATTCCCAATTAAAAAAAAACTCTAAAAACCTAATTTTTGAAGATTTCCAAATTAAGATTTTTATTTAAAAAAAAAACTAAGTGATAAAATTTTTTATTTTTAAGAAAATCCCTGAAGACCTAAAAATGCAATTTTTATGAAATATACAATTTTCTATATGATAAAACTTTTAAGGGAAAGTACATAAAACCCTCCCAAAACTTTGATTCAGGTGCAGATTTTCCCTCTAAACTTTTAAAGTGTGGTTTTTGGCTCCTTAAACTTTCATAAATTGGTAAATAAACTCCATAACCCTCTTAAACTTTGATTTTGATATGTAAATACTTATTAAACTTTGATTTTAGTATATAAATACCTCATAAACTTTGATTTTGGTATATAAATACCTCATAAACTTTAATTTTGGTACGTAAATACCCCTTAAACAGCACATAGTTTAGGAGGTATTTACATACTAAAATCAAAGTTTAAAGGGTTATTCTTAATCTAGGGGGTTGTTTGCCAATTTATAAAAGTTTAGAGACTAAAAATCACACTTTGAAAATCTAGAGGGGCAATTCACACTTGAGTCAAAGTTTAAGTAGACTTTATGCAATTTTCTAAACTTTTATATGAAAAAGATGCTTGGAGGGTATTATGCAATTTCCCAAACTTTTATATGAAAGAGATGTTTAAACCATGAAAAAGATACCGGATTATACCAAAAATGCCTAAATCATGAAAAAGATACCTAACTATACGAAAGATGTAAAAAAGTATCTAAACCATGGGAAAGAAGTTTAACTATATAAAAGATGTTTAAATCATAGAAGAAAAAGTCTAAATCATAGAAAAGATGTCTAAACCATATAAAAGATATCTAATAATAGAAAAGATGCAAATTAAAGATTTTTTCTTTTATGAAAAACAAAATAAGTGACAAAATGATTTTTTTTTATATAGAAAAAAACCCTAAGATACATATTTTTTTTTTATAAAAAATGCAATTTTTCTAAATTAATAAAATATGCAAATGATGAGATTTTGTAAAATATGAAATTTTATAAAAAAAATGCCATTTTGAAAACATGAAATCTAAAAAAAAAAACTAATTTAACTAAAAATTAGCTTGACATATGTTCAATAGACACTAACACTATAGTGAAATAAATAAATAAATTGCACTATCTGAAATAAAAAATAAAACACACTATAAACAATAATTAAAAACCACTATTATGTACCTACGAGACAAAATACACAAAGCTAATAAGAGCAATTGACTAAAACTATGAAAAAACACTACTAAAAATAAATAATATAAGTAAAGGCCACCTAATGAAAGAGAACGAGTTAGATCATGAGTCCTGTAGAGCACACAACTATGGAATTAGTCTAAGAAATGGGTTTGGTTGTAGTGTTGCTACAGTAAATTGCAGTAATGGTCATTGGTGATTGACTATTGTGAATCTCGAATCATATGTATGGAAGAGAGATTAGGGATTGGGAGATTAGCGAAGAGTGGTGATTGTGTTTAGTGTTTTTTTTATCAATATAAACTCCCATCTCCCGCTACTCAACCCTTATTTATATAACCCAAAAACAAATATCTTGGATCATTTCAAATCTAAATTGACAAATACCAATTTAGATCCAAATCTTTATAGATCTTCATCTTATCGGATTTAACAATATCGGATTAGATTTGTTATCTCTATTAATTATTTGGTCATGATTCTATTAAATCCAAATAACAACCTCAACAACTCAATTTGATTTGTTTTAAATTAGGATTTTAGAACACCAAATCCTTTCTTCTATTGATTTTTCTTTTTTTTTTAAAATTTTTTTTTTATTTTTTGTGTTTTTTTAATCATTTTTCAATTTTTTTATTTTCTAAATTAGGACCCCTTTTTAATTAATTATTATTATTATTTTTAAATTAAAAACAACTAAGGTGCAAAAATGGGCTATCTACATATATTTTTTTACCAAATAACTATTTTCCTTTATTAATCATTACACGAGAAATTAATTTACATTATTTATAGAATATGGATAACATGATGAGGATTAAGAAATCCATTTATTATACTCACTTTATCCTATGTATATCATGACATGAATGATGTACCTAATAGTATAGGAGTATAGGAGGAATGTACCCAAAAAAAAAAAAAAAATTTCAAAAAAAGGGGTTAAGGGAAAAAATATTACGTTTAGGGCAGCAAAGGCCTTTTTTTGAAAAGCACCTTCTTTTTTTTTCTTTTTTTTTTCTTTTGCAATTAAGGAAGAAGGCACCTTCTAGGAATAATGGCAAATGTTGGTGGCAGCTCAGTTTCAGTACTATCGTCATAGTCATCATTGTCATCCTCTTCATCTCCATTTGGCTCATACTCATCATTGTCATCCTCTTCTCCGTCATCTAGCCTTCCCATTCATTGAACTGCCCAGTTGTGTGAAACTTCCCTTTGAAATATCGATCTAATCGCCTCGTCGACCACGGTATCATCATCTGTGTAAGGGCAAACATGGGTAGTGACTTGTTTTCATATTCAACTGGCTCATTGAATTGAGTTAAAGGCATGTATGCCTCATCTATTGAGGGAGCTCCTTCCGCATCTATGATCCTCACATATAATTAGTCAATGTAGGTTTGCCCAAATGCTTTTATTATCTCAAATAGGTTTTCGACATCATCATCGTCCTTGATGATAATCAAGGAGTAAGATATAACTCCCAAATAAGTGTTCAGATGTCGATACAATATTTTAACCCCACTTTCACTTACATCGATCCCAACACATTGGCAAACCCTTTGTAGTAATTTTGAGAAGTTTGGATTTGTTCTTACTTTTAGCATCTTCATCGGATCCCAACCATACTCTAGTCTTGAGTTTCCCCCATAATATTTCTATGAGCATGAACCATAAATTTTACTGTGCCCACCATTTCCACCCTATTGTAAGACCTACAATTAGCTACCCAAAGTTTGATTCGTAGAATTTAAGGTGATTGGTTAAAAGATCCGATAGAGCCTAAATTATCAAATAAAGTTAGAAATATTAGTAAAAGTGATCCCGTAAGTTCGAATTTAAGAAAATAAGCAATAAAATAAAAGAATATAAAACTTCTAAATTTTAAGTACATAACTCGTTATTTATCGAAAATGCGTAAAATGTATTCCGATAACTAACGAATCGCTAGAGATAAATTATATATATATTAAAAATTATAAAATAACCTAAATAATATTTAGGATTATTTATTTATACTATATATGAATTTACATGTAGGTAGAAATACGTGTAATTACTTAAAATATGCAAAATGTGCTAAAATAATACTAAATAATTAAAGAAAAATCATAATTAATTAAATAAAAATAAGAAAAAATAAGGAATGATCCAGATTTGGGTCGTGGCAGTTGGGGAAAATAAGAAAAAAATTAGCCAATTAAATTAGAATAACACAAAAGGCAAATTGGAAGAAGATAAGGTAATTGTCTAATGAAATTAATGCACAATAATTGCTCAAGAACTCTATAAATACCCCAAATTTTTCAAAAGCTCATTTTGGATGTTAGAAAGTTTAGAAAATTAGAGAGAGGTGAAATTAAGAGTAAATTAGGGTTTTAAAAAAAATCACAAAAAAACTGTGCATTTGGAGCTTCTAAGGAGAACCCAAGCCCAACGACCAACTGGGAGTCGACGGCAACGCCCAGGTGGGCCGACATACCCATAGCCACCAACAGTGACCAGAGCCACTTAAATCAATGAGTTTGATTTTCAGCCTGACTTTGTGTAATTTTCTAAGAATATTATAAAAATAGTAAATATTCTTAGAAAATTATGAATTTTGTAATTCTAAAATATTTTAGTATGTAGTTTTGAGGAAAAATATTATTTTGATGAAAATATGTCCCATAATATATGGTCTTTAAGAAATCATACAAAAGCGAATATGTTTTGATTTAGATATAATTGATCTTAGGAGTGTAGTTTTGAGCCTAAAATTTTTGTGTAGACTGCTTAGGTAATATAGAACAGTGCCACAAAGCCCTTTTTTAAAAATGAATTTTCAAAAATTTTAAATAATTTTTAGGCCTTAAAATGAGGCATAAAATGGGTAATTTATGGTTAATTAAGTAATTAAATGGGTAATTACTGATTTGATGTACAATTATATGTTTTAGGATGTTGAAATCTGATAAAGTATGATACTTGTAGTATTTAGGGTGTTAGATGTAATTATTAGGATAATTATTAGGATAATTAGGTAGTAAATAAGTAATAAGGAAAAATAGTACATTTTAAGTTAATTTGGTAATTTAAGATAATTAGGTTCAAATCTGACTTGGGATGAATTTAGACATTTTGAAATGATAATTGATGTTGAGAGATGTAATTAGAGTGATAGAAATATTAGATGTATATTATGTACATAATAAATGATAATATATAATATGTAATTATTGGAAATATAATAAATAGAAGATATTAGAATAAACATTAATATTATATAAATAATAGGGATATATAATAAATCTAATAGAAATCTTAAATTTATGTAATTATATGAAAAATGTAAAAAATTCTCACATCAATAATAAATTCGGTATACTAATAAAGATTTAAGTGTACTAGGTAGAATAAAATACTAACTAGGGGTAATTATGATATTTAGGATATTTGGAAGTAATACGATTAATTTCACATTATGAGTTGAAACAAGTTTCTAGGGTTCGGATATAAAATAGTACTTAGAAATTGAACTAGAACCTAATTTAGAAATCAATGTGGAAACTGAACCCGAACCTGAACTTAGCCCCAAACTTAGAATAATTGTAAAAGATTTGAGAACCTAGATAATTGAACATATTAAACCCTAAGTTAAAGATAACAATAAGTGTTACAGGATAAAAACTAATCTATAATAGTTATATGAAAACTAAGACAATGTTGGTATTATAGGGATGATCGACAATAACCTGAGTGAGTCAAACCTCGAGTAGTCCAAGTAAGTTAGGATTAATACGTTACTGTATTTTAGAAGTTTGAGATTATACTTAGTTATGCTTATTAGATAATTGGTTATGTGCATGTGCTTGATTATGAATAATGTTATGATTCTGTTTGTTATTTTAGCTTGTATTGTATGAAGTGATCGATTACTCTGAATTGAACTTAACAAAGATATGACTTATAAACATAAATCAGACATACATAGTAACCTATTGGGGGAAACATAGGATTCTCTGGTCAAATACCAACCCCTTCAAAAGGAATAGTACTTGATAGCATAATGGGTCCCTTCCTCATCCTTAGTCGAACTAAGTGACAGGTGAGGAGATTGCGGCAAGGGTGAAGTCAATGGTTCGAAAGTAGCCGCAAGAGGAGCGATGTCTCCATTGTATAAGCTTGGGTTTGGTCGTGAGTTATTGTATTAATAATAACTCTTCAACCTGAATTAGAGTGGGCGCAATTTCTCTAATCTCACGATGGGTTAGATAACGTCGTGTAATGACATTTGCTTGAACATGCATTGCACTTAATAAATTAGTTGATAACTTTGTTTATGCTTGTGGTATAGTTTTAAGTCCTCAATCCTAACTTACTGAGCTGTGGTTGCTCATATCCCTATAGACGTCGTTACAAGTGTTAGTTAAGAAGCGGTTTATAACTATTCTAAAGCTAGCAACTACTAGATTCTAGGGAGCGAGGAAAAATATTTGAAGACAAACATATATTTTTATAGTCCAAGCTCTTATCTTAGAATTTTTCATTTCTAAATAATGTATTAACTAGGAAATAGATTACGGTGAAACGTTGTAAACGTTAATTATAATAGCTGAATTCTAGTATATATATATATTTTTTCTTACTTTCTTAGGTAAATGATTTATTTAAATTATTAACTGTTTACTTCAGAGCGGGTTAGTCGTAAACGCCTTGTGTGGATTAGGTCTAGGATAGTAGTTATAAGGCCAACTTCTATCTCAGAATGGTTTACACAGTAGGGCTGTTACAACTCTGCCGCTTTAGGGCGTGATACCTATCCACATTAACATGAATATCTTGGTTAGCACATCACAATTCACTTATTGTGACTTTCATATTCTCGTCATTACTGCTACCTTAAACTAAATATTTCTCTATTCTTAAATTTACATTTAACTTACCACCTTGTGTGCAATATGCTACAAGGTCCAATTTTAACTTCAAATCGAGAAGAATATGTACCAATGTGTAATTAAAAAGAAAAAAAAAAACTAACTATGCATTTCAATGTTAACAATTACATAGAAAAACAACTAAAGGAGGAAATTATACATTCACATAAATGTAGACTAAATAACTCTCTATTCTCATTAAAGCATTTCACTGAACACCTTACATATGATATGTAAGATGCTCAAATTTGAACCACATAACGACTAATATGTGTTCTAATGTGTTATTTACAAACAAATCACCTAGCTACGAGTTTCAAAGTTGACAATTACATGCAAAAACAACTTCAAAACATGGAAATCACATATTCACATAAATACAAAACCTTAGCATAGAATTTGTCTAATTTGCATGTATATGAATGATTTGTGTAAAAAAGGAGTTAGATAGAGTACAGGGTTGTTTACCTTTGGTTCCAAGTGAAGAAAACGCAAAAAAAGGACTTGAATATGTTGGATTTGAGGAAGAGCGCGCGTGAAAGCCGAGAGAGAAGAGAATGGTTTAATTATGTGTAAGGCTCATATGAGAAAAATGTCGAGGGAAAAGGTTTAAAAGCTGGGTGCAATGAAGGCACTTTCCTGGAAACGACTTCTTCCTAAATTTCAAAAAATAAAAAATAAACAATAAGGAAGACGCTTTTCAGAAAAGGACCTTCACTGCCCTAAACGTAATATTTTTTTTTCCTTACCCCTTTTTTCGAATTTTTTTTAAGGAACGTACTTTCAATAGTAAAATTATACAATAAGTTTAATGATCTATATAGGCTTCATCTTGACCATATATTTTTTTATTTTAAGTATATAGTCAATATTTGCATGAAATTTGTTATTTATATAACTATCTCTTTTTACTATATAATAAATACACAATCACATTCTCTTAATTGATAAAAAAAAACCCACATAAATACATATTCATGTTTACAAATGGAAAATAGTAAATGTGATTAAAGTTGTTAATGTGATCAAAATTGTTTTCATCCATGTTTTCATTAATTTATTATTTTATGTGTTTGAAATTTAGTTCATATTAATTATTAATTTATTATTTTTTTACCGGGTATTGGGTTTCAATTGCATTTTTTTTTTAAATCTCATGACCTGTCCCAAAATTCTAACAGGTTTTTAGTCATATCCCAAAATACATCTCAAAACCCTATCGAGTAATATCTTATAGAGTTTTTAGCGAATTAAGCGAGTTGGGTACCTTATAATGACCCGCTTAGTTACATCTCTACTTATGAAATTGTCATGCATGTTACTTTTCGTGCTTCTAATGACTGATAAACTTCAAAGTAGTTAACTTATATTGCTTTGTGTATAACTCTTTGTAACTAATAGCTAAGCGATTAGCTTTGGTTGTAAATTGCTATATAAGATATGACAATATATACATATATGGTAAGTTAAATATAAAATAAATATATTGTTTTATATCATATATATAGCATGTATGTGTTAATTTAAAATAAGATATATCATATGATACATCTCTACCTCATATAATAAGACATATTTGGTGATATATAGTATGTATAATTATATATTTATATACTAGATGTAGTATTTATGACAAGTAGTATTATGTGATATGTACCTGTATTGTTATGCTTGATATATTACATCAATACTAGAACGTATTTTGCATTATACATATGTTTATAGCCATTATATTACATTTATACATTTTCAAGAGATTAAACAAATTGCTAGAATGAGATTTGTGATTCCATGAGTTATTAAACAAAGGATTAAACCATTGCTTTGTTTTTTATTTTACTTCATTTCATTTCGATTCATTCTTACACCACATAAATTTATTTCTCCTCAAAGATGGGTGAATTGTTGACATATCAAGGAATAAGAAGTGGGGAATGGTTCTATAGAATGGATAGTCACTCTTCGCTTCTGTCAAATACGTATGCGACAACATCATATAAATGCCGAAAGAAATCAACTATTCCAACTTCCAAATAGAAGTTCTCGTACTATTACTCGTAAATGAACGACCTATCAAATCAACTCATGTTATTATTTTTTTCTTTTTCCCTTGGAAATATGTTTTGAAGCTAGAATTTTAATTTTGGAATACAAGAAAGAGTATTACCCATTTGGCCAATGAATGCAGTATCAATTGAGGATGCAACAGGGTCTGCTGTTAAAGCCAGTGCGGCAGGAAGTACAATTTGAGCTATTTCTTGACGAAGGTTGTCAGATAAACATGTCAATGACTATGAAACAGATAGTACTGCATTATCAACAGCAGATATCCGATGCTCGAGTCTATCGAATCAGCAAGAAATGATATTTCAACCCACTCTTTTTCTTTTTAAACATCATAATTGTCAAAATCACCAAATTACTGTTATCTTGAATATATACAATTGATAAAATCATACAAAATCAATAAAATCATAAATTTATTGAATTATATATCAAAATTTATAATTCTACTAAAATTTTGCATTTAAATAATTTTATTTTCATCTTAATCAAGAAAATTATCATACAACTCTAAACTTATAAGATCGTATAATTGATTCGTGATTTTAACAATTATGCATATGATAGATCATAGCCAATGAATACTTTATCCTAGTTTAACATTTATGCTAAATGGAGACACTAATCAATATATCAGATGGTTTTCTATTATCCAAATTAGCAGCATAAACAACAAAAAAAACTTAAGTAAATGATGAAAAGTTTGGCCGATAATAGAATGCTGAAACAAATACGCATATAAAATGATCGAAAAATTCCGCAGCTGGAACTTGCTGAAACAAAACGATACATACAACAAAGGAAGCTCTTGGATCAACATAAAATTAGAGCACATTCCTAAAGACTATGCGGATTGGATTAGCTTCCCATCTTTAGATAGTAAAGACCGACCCTCCTCAGACATTAGTGCATATGCATAATCCCTTTCAAAAGCTCTAACTTAGCCGCAAAAATATCGTCTTGACTGGCTCTTTCACCGTGGAAAATTACCTAAAGTTGTAAGTGCAAAAAAGAGCGACACCACAGGGTAATACCGAAGAAATTCCGACTTGAAATTTTAAGCAGATGTGAATAAGGAAAAATGAAAGCAGGAAAAAGAAACAAGAACCTGCAGGCATCATGGACATTAGACGTTGTTTTCATATTCCTAAACTTCATGATTATGAAAAGGACAAATATAAAATAGTTAAAGCCTATCGAAGCATGGCATTTTGTGCTCCCAGACCATACAAGCCACTTGATGTAAAGGAGTGGGGAAGGTAGATTTACCTCTGTATCACAACCCTAGTAACGTAGTTCCCAAATACATTTTTTTTGTGATTCTAAATTCTAAGAAACATGACGTACATCAATCAACACCTAGTTCCATCCACGAGAATCCTTTTCTTTTTCTCTTTTTCCCTATTCAAGAAAAGTTTCAACCGTATGTCATATATCTTGATAAGTAATGAACAAATATTAATAAAACAATGATACATGGTGATAGTATATATCATGAAGATGGTCTTTATTTGCACTCTTAGTGGTCCAGCAATCATGAGCGATGGTAGACTTGCAATAAAGCCCCTTGTAGCGTTGCTAATGAGAGCCCTTCGATACTTAAGTTAGTTAAGAGAGTAATTGAGAGTTGAGTAGAGGTTAGGAGTAATCTCAAAGACAGATCGATAAAGAGAAAGAATCTAGTCCCTTCACCTAAGGTTCCACATCCTACTTATATGAAGGAAGGTTGACCTAGTGGGCCATATGGTGCTTGAGGATTGGCCTATCTGTAATCCGAGGTGAGGGCTATGAGAAAGAACAAACACATTTCTACTTGTTGGTAAGTCTTAAGGAAGGAACCTATCACATCGAAATGAGGGTTGCCATAACTTAGATGGCTAAATCCATAGGCCATACACCAGGACATCACATTACATTTAATGAATAGATTGAAGAATAGAGAGCTAAACTCTACCTAACGAAGTGTCCTCCAAATGGCACTCTAGATGGTGGAGTAGCCTACCTTAGTGGTTGGATGGGAGCTGTCAGGTTGCAAACTTGGTCATGATAGGCTTCTTGAGTGCTTGAGACTCATGCCTAATGTCATGTCCTAAAACGGTAGAGTCGTAACAGTCTTGCCGTGCAAACCATTTTAAAATAGAAGTTGACTTTACAATCGCCATCCTAGACTTAATCTACATAAGATATTCATGACTAACCCGTTTTGAAATAAACAGTTCGTAATTTTAATAAGCCATTTACCTAAGAAAGTAAGAAAATATATATATACACTAGAATTCGATTATTACAATTAACGTTTATAACGTTTCACCAAAATCTATTTCCTAGTTAATATTTTATTCAGAATGAAAAATTCTAAGATAAGAGCTTAGAACTTAAAAATATATATCTATTCTTCAAATGTTTTTC
Source organism: Lumnitzera littorea (assembly GCA_024138015.1). NCBI lineage: Eukaryota > Viridiplantae > Streptophyta > Magnoliopsida > Myrtales > Combretaceae > Lumnitzera > Lumnitzera littorea. The sequence continues at coordinate 15,576,995 of JAMXBB010000006.1, read as the reverse complement.
CTCACTCTCAAGGATCCAGCAGTTGCTAGTTTTAAGGTAGTTGTAAGCTGTTTCTTAGCCAGCACCTCCAACGATGTCTATAGGGATGTAAATAATCACAGCTTAGTAAGTCAGGATAAAGGACTTAAAACTATACCACAAATACAAATAAGGTTATCAACCAACTTATTAGTTGTAATACATATTCAAGCAAATGCCATCGCATGACGTTGTCCGTCCTATCATGAGATTAGAGAAATTGCACTCACTCTAATCCGATTTGAGGAGTTACCGTTAATGTAACAACTCACGACCAAACCTAGACTTGTGCAATGGAGACACCACTCCTCTCGTGACTACTTTCGAACCATTGACTTCACTTTTGTCGCGACCTCTTCACCTATCACTTAGTTCGATTAAGGATGAAGAAAAGACTCATTATACTATCCAACACTATCCCTTTTGAAAGGGTCGATATTTGGTCAGAGAATCCTAAGTTTCCCCTAATAGTTTGTTATGCAAGTCTGATTTATGTTTATAGGTTATATATTTGATTAGGTTCAGTTTAGGGTGATCAATCATTTCATACAAATCATACAATACAAGCTAAGCAACAAATCAAAAATCATATCATCAACTTAGAATAAGCACAATCAAGTACAATTTCAAGTCTCCAAAATACAACACTGTATTAATTCTAACTTATCTCGACTCTACGCTTGCTTACTCGAAGTAAGACTTGTTTAGTCTATCGTTAATGATCCCTATAATACAAACGTAGTTTCAGTTTTTCATATAACTATTATAGGTTGATTTTATCCTATAATGCTTATTGTTATCTTTTATTTAGGGTTTAATATACCTAATTATATAGGCTTTTAAGTCTTTTACAATTTGTCTTGAATCATGTTAAGTTCTGCTTTAGTTTTCACAAAGATTTCTAAATTAGGTTTTTAATTCGGTTTTTTGTTAGAGATTTATATGTACACCCTAAAAAATCATTCCGACCCATAATGTGAAATTAATCACATTATTTTCGAATATCCTAAATATTGTTTTTATTCTCTAACTAGTGTTCTAATCCATGCGGTATACCTGAATCTTAATTTAATTATCGAATTTACCCCTGTTATAAGAAAATCTTACATTTTTCATATAATTACCCTAATTTAAGTTTTCTATCAGATTTATTGTATATTCCTATTATTATCATAATATCAATTCTAACCAATATTTTCTTAATTATTAATTTCTCATAATTACATATTACATATTATCACCTAATGTATACAAAATGTACACATTTAATATTCCCATCACTTCAAATATCATCTCCCAATATCAAATAACATTCCAAATATCTAAGTTCATCCCAAATCAGATTTTGAACCTAATTACCCTAAATTACCAAATTAACTCAAAATTTCTCATTTTTACCTATTACATATTTACACATATTATCCAAATAATTACATCTAACACTCCAAATGTTACAAATAGCATACTCCATCAGATTTCAACATCCTAAAACATATAATTGTGCATCGAATCAGTAATTACCCATTTAATTATCCATTTAATTATTTAATTAACCCTAAATTACCCATTTTATACATCATTTTAAGGCCTAAAAATTATCTAAAAATTTCAAAAATTAATTTTTGAAAAAGGGCTTCATGACATTGTTTTATATCACCTAAGTAGTCTACAGCAAAATTTTGAGCTCTAAACTATATTCTTAAACCTATTTATTTCTAAACCAAAACATGCTTGATTTTGCATGATTTTTTAAGGACTATATATCACGAGACATATTTTTATCAAAATAATATTTTTCTTAAAAACTAAATACAAAAATATTTCAAAATAACAAGTTTCATAATTTTTCAACTAATTTTGATAATTTTAACAATTTAAGAAAAATCGGGTAGAAATTGGGACTCACTAGAACTAGTGGCTTTGGTCACCGTTGGTGGCCTTAGGTATGTCGACCCACCTGGTGGTAGCCATTCACTCCTAACTGCTCGTCAAGTCTGGGTTCTCTTTAGAAGTCCTAACTGTACAGTTTTTTTGTGATTTTTTTTTTTGTAAAACTCTAATTTCTTCTCTCAATTTCGCCTCTCTCTAATTTTCTAAAATTCCAGACATCCAAAATGAGCTTCTGAAAAATTTGAGTTATTTATAGGGGTCTTGAGAAATCATTGTGCATTAATTTGATTAGACCTTATCTTCTTCCAATTTACCTTTTATGTTGTTTTAATTTAATTGGTTGAATTTTTTCTTTTTTTCCTCAGCTGCCACGACCCAAATCTGGATCATTCCTTTTTTTATTTTTCTTTATTTTTCCTTAATTAATTATAAATTTTCTTTAATTATTTAGCATTATTTTAGTATATTTCGTGTATTTTAAGTAATTATGCGTATTTCTACCTACATATAAATTCATATATAGTACAAATAAATATTCCTAAATATTATTTAGGTTATTTTATGATTTTTAGTATGCATATAATTTATCTTTAGCGATTTGTTAATTATCAGAATATATTTTACGCATTTTCGATAAATAACGAGTAATATACTTAAATTTTGAAAATTTTATATTATTTTATTTTATTACTTATTTTCTTAAATTCAAACTTACGAGATCATTTTTACTAATATTTCTAACATTACTTTATAATTTAGGCTCGATCATATCCTTTAGCTGATCGGAATTCTTAGTAGTTAATTATGGGTTTTACACCTAAAGAGTTCAGTAACCCACGATCCTTACGGAAAATACCTAACCTCTTTCTCTGTTTGAAATTAGGGAAGAGCTTGGGGCTTGGCACGGGCTTAAAAATTGCTCGGCCCTTTGTAGGGGCATCTAATGTGGCAGGACATTGCCTATAACCTAATCCGAGTTGGCTTATGCATATGGTGGGGGAAACCATCGTTTTAGGATGTGACAGTCCCTAATTAAGAGTATTGTTAAAAATAGATAAACCCTTTATCTCTTATTTATTACTCAAACCAAAGTAAATTCATTGAATAAAAACCTAGACCAAAACTACTCAATAGGTTAGCAATTTACTCTGTTCGACCATTGTATGCCTACGTCAAACAAAGTTCTCACAAATTATTCATTGGCAAAAAAATGTTGAGTTTATTTTTTTGAAAAATTTGTTGAGCTCCATAAATAAATAAACTACGCCTTAAGAGAAGAATATGTAATTATGAGCTAATAAATACTTCAATAATTCTTAAACAAGTTTTGACGATCTTTCTTATAACGACATTCTTCAAAGATTGGAAAATCTATAAGAAACCCATCTTATATGCAAAATGCCCAGGAAAATTACAAAGCAAAGTCATTTCAAAAGTAAGGGAATTTTCGTATTATTTCTTAAGTGGGCTTAATACCCAAAGTTTTTAGTTAAGTAATTTCATTTTAACTAAAAGGGTAAGGAGGTTTGTTATGTTCTTAAACTCTTAGGTAGCATTTGGTTATAAGGATTATACTAAACAAAGGGAATTGGACAAGACAAATATAAGAAGGACTGGACAGTACAAACTTATTATATCATGTTTGGTTTGCATAGTATTAAACATAAAATTTATATTAAAAAATTAATTATTTATATTTCAAAATAAATAATTTTTTGTAATATTTAATAAAAATAATATTCATTAACTTAATATTATAACATGGAAGGGTATTTTTAGGAATATAAAATATTTTTTGTTTTTGTCTAGTAAATTTTATTTTTGTATTATGGTACAAATGGGATAAAATTTAGGTATTTGTCCAATCCATTAACTTAATTTGTATCTAATCATTAAACAAATTTACAAACCAAATATGGGACAAAATTTTTTTTCTAATCTAATACTATAAAAATTACACAACCAAATACTACTTTATACCCTATTCATCCTTTTCTTTTCTCCTTTTCCTTACTCTTTCTTTCATTTCAGCAACTTCCTCCTTTATTCTTCAAATTAGCTTCAAAAGCCTTCTTTTTTGTATTGGGAAACTCTTTTCTACACTCAATTTTAGCAAATTGTGCCATTTTAATGAGTTTCCTTGAGCTTCTAAATGAAATCCGAATTTGGGAACTCCATTTGCAGCTTCATTTGCTCAATTCAGCTTGGTAGTTTAGATTCCAAGTGCACTTACACTCATTTAAGTAAATTTATTCTTATTACCTCACACTTATTGGTGTTTCTTTGAGTTTTAAGAAGAAGAGGATTTATGGGTATGTGATTTGGAGTTAGGATTGAGGAATGTGGATTTGAGAAATGAAGTTTGGAGTAGCTAAGATTGTGTTTTCATTGATGAGCTATTAACATTATGGATTTTTTTTACATGATATTCATTACCATATTCACTTGTTTTTTGCCCTTGATAATACCAATTCTTAAAGAATTATGATTCCTCAAATCTCTTAATTGACATTCATCCATCCAACCAATAAATTGTAATTCCTCATTCATTTATTCATCTTTCTTCCAAAAATACCCACATATAATCTTAAAAATTACACATTCTCACATTCAAACAAAATATCAGACAATCCACTAGATCGTCTCTCTTCATGGATCAGAAACCCTAATCTGCCTAAAATACTCTCATCCATATCTCCTCGGTGCTAAATGGCATGCTTTAATGGTGATTTCTCTTCTTCTTCAATCGTCTTCTTCATGACAAGTTCTGTTCTTCTTTGATCATTTCTTAACAAAGAGTTCTCTTTTTCTCCAGTCATCTTCTTCATTTTTTTGATGTGTCAATTGTTAACTCGCCGAGTTGTTTTCAAGTTCATTTTCCTTGGAGAGTTAAGGTTTTTGTTGTAGTGAGAATCAACTTTGTCCTAATGCAAACTTTCATAGCGAGTTTATTTTCCATAGAGGTCATCTTCTTCTTTTCATCTTCATAGTTGAATAGCTCCATCGATTTCTTTTATGTTTTAGCTTTGGGTTTTTGTCACACTCCATCTATTTCTTCTTTAATTTGAGTTTGGGTTTGGGTTTTTGTTACAGTGAGAAATTAGGTAAATTGTTCCTGTTTCTTTGTTTATTTTATTATTTAATCAAAATAAGGGTATTTTGGACATCTTACATTTTATTTATCACATGTATTCTCAATTTCGTTGCATCCAAGTAAACATGGTAATATTCATTCACACCTTATTACACTTTAATTTCATTTTCTAGTAATTGTTTTTCCATTCCCTTATTATTCCATTTAGTGAAGTAAACGTATCATAAGTATTTAAGTGTTATGAAGGATGGGAGAATGTGTGTGTAGGTTGAAGATTTGAGTTAGGATTTGCTAATTATTAGAGTTACATTTGTGTTTTGAAGGTTGTTTTTAATATTTAAGGTAGTGGAGCTTGTGTATGGTGACTTGTTTTTAGGGTCTTTTAGTGAAAATTGTAGATTTTGCAGACATGGTAGAAAAAGTCCAGACTCTTTTTAAATGTTCTTGACCATTCCTTGTTGAAATAAAATCTTATCCTATCTCTTCAAAAAGGTTCTAACCTTTTGTATAAGCTCCAAACCTTTTTATTTTAAACACATGTTTTTGTTCAAAAACCTTCATCACCATTCTTGAAAACTTTCTAACAACTTAAATTACCTCATTTTACCCTTGAATAAGCTTAATTTAACATTTTTTACTAGTTTCAAATACTTTTTACTCCCGCATGACATTTTAACTAATTCTAACGAATTATTACCTAATTTTGACAAATTTAGTATAATATTTAGTGTTTTTCAAACTAGACTCTTTTCAAATCTTTTTCATGTAAGTATTTTACTACTCTAATCATATCAAAACTCAATCTATTCTTAATATAGCAACCTATACAAGTTTATATGAACTTGAACTCTAGGATGCCTCAGTGTTAAGATAAGCAAGTAGGGATCTACTTAAAGTTTGTATTGGAATAACTCAAATGGAGGATTAAGAGATTTTATGGTTCTAATTGCTAAGTTCTCGATTCGGATTCTTTGTTGAGAATGATTTAGACCTTGAGATTGAATTTGAACTTGTGAGCTAAGATTGGATTTTGAGTTGGACTTGAGCTTTGAAATTAGTTTTGGTCTAGCTTTTGAGGTACCTAATGCTTGTTTATATAGTTATGCTTATTAGGATAGAAAAGATCTAATTGGACTAATTTATATTTGACCTAAATAAATGGTTTGTTGATTGTGCTTGACTCACTCGTCTTAGTCACCTATAGTGATAAATCCTTAGAGGACAACTGCTGATCATATATAAAGTTTCCTTAGTAGACTCTTATATGGGATGATGTAGCTAGAAAACTAAGTTTGCTTTATACTTAATGCAACTTGCATGCATTTGTATGACTTGGTATGGCATCCATATGTGTTTACGTATCACATACTATGCTTCGGATTATTCTTTTATTTTTACAGCTATAGGTGATTAGGATGAAATTTGCTACTTGTAAAGTCGGGACAACTAATACCAAGATTGTAATAAGAAGCGTTTAGTATTGAGAAAGTTATTGAGTGACATGTGAAGAAGGTATTTATGATATGAAGTATCTTTTAGGTGGCATATTCTATTAGTGTAGAGTAGAAAATATTGATGATAAAAATGATTGTAGTTGGAATGGTTTGTTTGTGAGTCATTCAATTTATAAAAAACTTGGATATGTGTTATCAATGTTTTATTGATAGGTGTACATTTGATTTTGGAGATTGTAGTTAGCTTTAAAGCCTTAACATATCCTAAAGGTGAACTTTAATAATAGGGATACATGATAAGTTGTGGTATCCTTAAGTTCGGGAGCATTACAATATGGTATGAATTAAAAAAGTTTGCATATAAAACTTATATTTTTGGTGTTTCTTGAACTTAAAAAATTAGTTTATTTTTTAAAATATTTTATTTTTAATTTGAATTTATTCATAATTTGAAATGTGTTTCTTAACTTTACTAAATATAATTAATATGAGAGAAGCATATAGATAGAGAAATTAACTTGTAGAAAATTACTTATGCCGCATGACAAACTTGGAAATATGTTTTTTTTTTTTCCCTCTCCTTTTAACTCGATCTTCGAGGAGCTAGATAAGCAGCAGATATATGAGACACAGCAATATTATTTCCCCAGTGAAATCAAGTAGAGAAAAGACCAATCTTCTTATGATACTTTTTTTACGGTTCAAATCAACAGGTATTCTTATGATATCTGTTGAAATAATCTTCCTAAAGTTTCAACATGAAACCTAAATAATCAGATAATGAAAAAGGCTTCAATAGCGCTACCATAATACGTTGATTAATGAGTAATGTATAAATAAAATTTTAACATATGAAAATATAATTGATATTTTTTTCAAAAAAAATACGTTTCTATTAATACTTACAGGCTACTTATCGATTCACATGACTAATGTTAATACTATTGATTTTTTTTTTCCCTCGAATAATAAGAGAAAATATTCAATAGATAGTATATGCTGCATGTAATTTACATTTATTGTGTAACTAGCAATCAGATTCAAACATGTAGAGTGGAAGTGGACTAAAAATGCCAAATTGGCAGCAATGGAGCACAGAAGCAGTATGAGCAAACCTGTAAATGAGGTAGATATCTCATAGCAATAAACGTGATCTATATCCTGTATATTAGGACTGCACACCGGTATTTATTTATACACAGAAGCAGTATGAGCAAAGTCATAACAGGTGATAACAAGAGAAGAAAATAAGAAGCCATCCACCTAAAAAACACAGAAAAAAGAGGGAATAGAAAGCTTTCCCACCACATTCATATCAATATCAGCGCCAGTGGAGGAATTTGATGCGCTATAATTAGCATTCCGAGGTGGGACTGATAAATCCTCGGCTCCAAAGAAACTTCCAAGGCCCTGTCCCAGTTCCGACCCTGCAAATGAGGTAGATAAAAAACGCCTTAATGTCGTACTGCAGGGATAGAATATTGGAGATCACTCGAAGATTTGTGCAAAACTACCTCCAACATCCAGCAAGTGCTCGTAGACTCATATATATTGTTAAAGCAACCCAAATTCCAACGAATCCTTGGGAAGCTGATAGAGCTAATAAACACACGATGCTGACTACTGCCACCGCGACCTGAAGAACTGAGTCAACTTAGAATGATCTTTCCACTGGTGAAACTTAACAGAAATACAAAGAAAAAGATGTTCAGATTGCATCTATCGTCACTAAAGTTGCATTCTATGACTTACCGTCCATAAACTGTCATAAAAATGTTGTAGCAGTTGTAGTTGTTTAAGGGGAACCTATTTCAAGGAAGTTTATACTAATGTATAAGAACTCACCATCGAATATGCTGAATATGCAAAATCGGATGCTCCGAAGTTGATGCCATCGAATACGAAAGCCAAAGCATTAATGGGTTGAGTTGAGGCAACAAACTGGAAATTCAATGAAGAAATGTCAAAGGCAGCAATCATTAACATCTGAGAAGCCTTGTTGCAAATAATTTTTTACGACTGTATGAGCATTTATGATAAATACTCACTGGAATGCCTATGCTGATGACATGCAGGACATTGACGTCCTTTGTAAACAATTTTCCTCCAAAGTGCAATCCTCCTCCCAGAACAACAGCTAATAATAGCCCTAGAGCCAGTCCTAACTGCAGGGTAGTTTCATCAGTTTTATGAGAGTGTTTCCATTGTAACAAGTGCACAATCATTCATAATGAATCTGGGAACCTGCAAAACTCGAGATGCAGTTGCTCTGGCCTTGTTATAGTCTTCCTTAGCAAAAGCACTAGCTAGGATTGCCTGCAACAATATGACTATATATTATATCAAGACCAAGTGTACTGGAAAGGCGGATGAAAAATTAGCGCTATCTCAACATCTTTGCTTTCAATGTATGTTCAACTGTGAAGGTTTCTGTCTATTATCCTTTTGTATGTATCAGAATTTTGCATTATATGGAAGGTAAAAATCAAATTATTGAAAAATCTCAAAATGGAAAACAGAAAAAATGTTTCATACCTGCCCAGCAATTGCTAGCCCATCAGCAAGAAGAGATGTTGCCAACCAAACCTGCAAGCAGACCTGAAATGCTGCCATGGTTGTTGGTCCATGCCGTGCTGCCAATGATGCTGCCAGGGTCACACAAAATGTCACAGCTATGACCCTTATCAGAAGCAGAGAACCTGGCATATCAAGAACAGAAGAAGAAACAATAAGGACAATCAAAAGCATTTCAGGAATTGATGCTTTTCTAAGAAATCTTATTTCGATCAAGCAGCTCAAGTGAACCCGTCTTTTGGAATTAGTCAAAAGGAATCCTTTATCTAATAACAGACAACAATTTAGATTATGTGAGACTAACTAGGAAAAGAGAGTCCTAGAACAGAACATGGTTGGTTTGAGAGTAATACAAGTCCCAGTACTGAAGCACTTATTATAGATAAATCATGATCATACCGTTTTTCAAAAATCGACCGAACTGTAAATGCTTGACACTTGGAGGTAGAAGGTCAATTTGATACATTAATCTCCACAAGAGTATCAGTGTGATTAGATACCTGCAACGTGAATAGAAAAAATAATTCTAAAAAAAGTAAGCATTGAAAAGATAAGCATATAAATGTAAATGTAATGAGTTCATTATATTTGACCATGCTTGAGATGATACTCACTGTGATATTACATGGGCTATGGCTGCACCTCTGACACCCAGATGGAAGACAAATATAAATATTGGGTCTAGAATAACATTGGTTAGATCTCCTGCAACTGAAAGAGTCTACGACAGGTCAGAACCCTTTATTAAGAAGAAAACAAAATGGAGGAAAATTTAAAAAAATTACCCGTTGCGTATAAAGGGGTTTTTGTGTCCTTAAATCCACGGAAAACTCCTTGCATGGCCAATGAAAGGAGAACTGCCGGCGCTCCGAGGGACCTCAGTACTAGGTATTGATGTGCAGGAGTAAGCATAGAGGATTTCTGCGGAGGAGGGAAATTTTTTTGTCGTTGTGTGAGTTAGAAGTTGCAATCTGGGACTGCTTGATAATTTTTTTACAGCAAAATAATACTCACAGGACCAACTCCCATAAAACGCAGAAGTGGCTTTGCTCCAGCTATGAGTAAAATGGCTTGCAAGATACCAAGGACGCTACCAAAGACCAATGCTGTTGAAGCCGATGGTATCTGTCTTCTCTTGTTCTTGTTTTCAGGTTCTGATGTATCAAAGACGGTCACCGGTAGTGGTAACGACTCGTTCCCATTGTTGCTGGATTCTGAAACAGTACTTGGAAGAGAAAGATGTGTATTATGATAAATAGTTTAGGAAACATTCTTATGTTAGTGTCTCCTTGTAGTCTTTATATCGAAAAAATATTTCCAATAAAATATTAACATGTATAATAATAATAAAAGCGGTAACTTTTAAATCAATTATTATAAATAATTTATATATATCATATATATTAATATTTTATTTATATATACTATATATACATAATAGGAGATATATATTATCCATCGAATAATTTCGAGGTTATACTTTCTGATTTATTAACAAATAGCAGTCGTGGTTTTACCACAATCCTGACATTCAACACCATTCTCTCTCTTTAAAAGTAGTTCTCTCTCATCATTTCGACCATTGTTTGGTGTATTCTTTCTTTTCTTTTTTTTCTCTTACGATTTCAATTGACAAATAATTCCTCGGATCTTTTATTTATTTATTTATTCATCGTGCAAGCTACATGAGCATGACATTATTCTTAGACCGTAGCAATACTTTAATCTGTCATACTCTTCTATTACTCTCGAGTCGAATATCTTAGGTGTTAATTAAATTGCAATTCCTTTTCTATATGAATGTCGGCAACTCTGACTTTGACATTAGTTTAATATTACTTTCAAACTTTTGTTTCTAAGTTACTGGGTAAGAAACTTTAGTTTACAGTATAGGTATATTAATATACTATCGCTCTGTGATTTCAATCCACTATTTAGATACAATACTAAACGTTTTCATTTAAAAAATTTGTGAGACAATTAAAATTAAAAAAAATTATATAATTATAAATTTTATAAAAAATATTACTAAAATACTAATATTATATCATATCTTTAAGGTACGAACCTATGTCTCATCTTTAAGATATAATATTAATATTTGTATATATATCACATTTTTAAGATATGATGTTACTTTTGGTATGTCAATGATAAATGTAACATAGTATTGGTATTTTAATAATTTTTTTATATAATTTGTAATTATATATTTTTTTTAAAATATCAATGACATGTATTGCACAAAAAAAATTATATAATATGATCTCTCAAGTGAATTCTCTTTTGGTATCAATATAAATAAAATTGTTTTTATATGTTTTTTTTTTATTTAACACAATCTATATAGTTTGTTATTTTATATTAGCATTGCCACCATTTTTTAAGCTTCTCTTTTGTTTTGTTACAGGATAAAAGTACATAATCCTGACTAAAGAATTGCAAATTTAATTTTGACATTGATTTGCTTATTTTCATTTGGTTTTTGTTTTTTCTACCCAAATGTAATGCAATTACTTTATAATACATTTGAGTTCGAATACTATGTTTTTCCTTTTATAATATATAATTTCAAAAAGTTTTGTAATACGTACCTCTTTATTAGTAATACCTTCTTGACTTACTAAAAACAATGATATATTTTAAGTATTTATGTAAAGAGTCGAAACTCTTTCAAATTATATAGCACTTTATATATAAATGTAGAAAAATTTTATACCATATCTAAAATGATTTATGAGCATATATGGTTATATGTTAATTATGACAAACATTTAAGTAAATCTATTATTTTCGTAAGTTAATAAGATTCATTGTCAAATCAGATAAATAGATTACTCCTGTCTTAGTAGGTAGATGGAACCTTAGTCAAAGAGTAGAAGTAAAGATTCTTGAAGGATAGAGACAGATGTAGAATATGAAATGAAAAGTTTCATACCGTTTTGGGTTATCAACTCTCTGCCGCTATGAGAATGCGTGCTTGAAGATGACTCCACGTTTTCATCCTCCTGCTCGTCATCAGGGCTTATGCTTCGAATAGCATCTTCTTCGGCGACAAAAGATGTTGTGATGCTGACGAGAGGGAATATAGCAATCCTAGACACCTGATTGAAGAGTGCTATGGATACACCTACAGCGGCGAGTTCAACAGGACCTGTGCTGACAGAAAACATAAGACCGATATAGTTCATCATATTATGTCGATAGGATGTCTTTAAAAAAAGCATCCGAATATCTCTCACTCTTTGGCGCCCAAGCGTCGGTCTCCAAGTGTTATTCTAAATCCCATATAATCTTCCGTTTTCTGTCCGTAAACTACCTTATGTAGGAAGGTTTTAGGTTTTAATTGCCACTCCATTCTTCCTTCTCCTTAAATGTGGCAAGTATCTAATGACTCGTCAGTTATCTATACTTACGAACATTATACCTGTATTATATGTTAAAAATAAAAAAAAAATACATATTAACTTTAAAATTACTTACACAAACCAATATTAACAAAATTTTAATCCTTTACAAAATAGATAATGATAAATCTTAAAAGTATAAAATAATATTTCCTTATCGAATCAATTTCATATAAAATTTAGTACAGAAAACTATAGTAGAAGGTATATGATAAAAATGTATTATCATTATTTTTATTGCGTGAGAATGTTTCTATCTCAATTAGCCCATCTACTTATGGAACCCTTTTTTTTTTTTTTTCTTAATGATAGATGGACTCTTATAAATTGTACAGAACCCATTGCTAGTTACAATAAATATAAATTCAAAAGATAGGCACAAGAAATAGTCTGTATTAACAGGGCTCTTTAGACATGAGCCCTTCAAGCTCAACCGGATTCGACATGTCTTGTTGCTTGGGCCTCATCCTCATAGGTTAAAGTCTTAGGCTTATATTAATCAAGCTTAGTAAGCTTTACAATGATTAGAATACACAAGATAAGGATCAAATAATGTTAAATAGTCATGTTTGAAATAAGTAGGACATATCAAGCACAACGACCTTACTCTCTCATACTTACGGGAGAAGATCTCTCCCTTTTAAGTAACCTCCAACTTTCGGCGTCACTTTACTAGAAATACCAGTCCACTACTTAATAATAAAGCTCTCTAGACTTTATATATCCAGCTTGCTTATTATCCTAAATCACTTTCTACTCTCCAAAACTCCACTAGTAACTTAAGCATCCAAGTTACTACGCCGGATAACCCCCTGGCATCCTCTCACAGTATATTGTTTTACAAGCCTTCTACGTGCAGAGCTTTCATATCTATCGATAAATACTTAGAGACGATATTTGGCGCCATCTATGAGAAAGTGAATTCCTATACCTGAAACCTCAAACATATTAAACACATACCCTGTGAACAATTCCTTTAACATCATGTCTCACTGCGACGAGTAGGAGAACCAACAATTGGTAAATAACCAACTTATGGGCAATTAGCTCCTTCCAAAGGTTGTGTTAGAGGAGCGCCTAGAGTGCATGGAATGTTTAATTAAATAATATGTTGTACAAAACAAGCTACTCCACACTTGCCTAGAAGAAGTAGAATGATACAACGCACAAACTTACCCGCCGAAGCTTCAAATGCCCACACTAAGCAAAACAACATCCAACAATAGCAGCAAAATGGTAGAGATCAATAGCTTAATTCACCCTTGCATCAATAGCCAGCAAGGTCTGCGGCCATCTACAACCAAGCTTTAGCTAGGAATGACTAAGATGCTGACTTGTAAGGAGTGCTGGCTCACTTATCTGCACGTCAAGCTTACCCGACAAATGATATTAACCTAAACGAGCTCTATGCCATGGTAAGGTGGCTCTTTAAGTAGTAGAGGAGAAAGGTTGCTAGCGACGTAGGGCTAGTCGCCAGCAATAAGACCTCCTTCACCAGGTAATATAGATCATATGAGTGAACATACAGGTCTGATATTACGCATAACCAAAAGGGGTGAGTCTGGGCCGCAAGATGGCTCGAAAAGTAAATTATAGTAGTTAGTTTAGTAATCTCATACACTAACTTTACGAATATGACGCACCATAGAACCATACACGGACCTAAGCTAGTATCTGATATGACGTATGAACACTAGGCCTAAGGTTGTTCGCCATAATCCTTGCTAAAAGGATTGATAAGAGTTGGTAGAGAAGAGACTTCCAAAAGACAAGACTCAACGGTTTTTCATTAATATCCAAAGTCTCTTTAAAACCTTATACAAGTGTTTTATTTATACAAAGTCATAAAGTTATAAATAAAAATGACTGAAGGATGTCATAGTGGCTTTCCTGTAATTACAAATAGAACATAAGGATAGCTTAAGGAAAATACAAGAAATAAGAAATCCAAATAACATAAGTAAAATAGATAGCCGAATGAGATTTTCGAGTGAGGGGCTTATGTTTTGATTTCAAAGAGCTATTAGAGACCTTAGAGCTTTAATCTAAGCAGACTTGAGCTTCTGGACGATCTATCTTTCTAGGGTCGATCTAATATGACCATAGTCGACTTGATGTGGCCATGGCCTACTTTGCATGGCCAGGCTAATTTGAAATGGTAGTAGCTGACCTCGCATGTCTAGGCCAATTTGACATGGACTTAGTCGACCTGTTTCAAGCTGACCAACCAAATTAAGCAAAATTGGCCAAGCTGACTTAGGCGAGCATATCGATCTCGACAAAGCAAAGTGAACGAACAAGGCAAGATAGTCCTGTAGAGCAAATAGGTTGGTAGCGCAAAGGATGTTGGTAAGGCAAGACAAAACCATTTAGACCAAAGTAAAGCATACCTAGATTAGACCTGGAAGGGTAAAGCAAACCTGACCAAAGTAGGGTAGGGTAAATCTAGTATAATAAGGAACACTTAGTAAAACAAGGCACAAATAGTAGGTTAGGACAGAACTTGCAGAGTATGTCAGGTCTTCTGATATTGCCATAGTTCATAGATAGGTCTACAAGAGAGTTCAGTTAGGATAAAGTAGGGCGCATTAAACATTTTAGGGGAGACCCAATAGAGCCAAGCAAGCCATTCAGCATTGATGGAGCTTATAAATAGGTTAACCATTCGTGCAGAGCTCATGAATAAGCCTCTTATATAGTCCAAAATCGAGCATGTCGCCGGATTGGTATCTGGAGTCCTATCATCCCCTCCCTCTTAGAAGATTTTTGACTAAAAACTTGGTAGTTGGCAGTTCCAAACCTCTCCAAGGTCAAATACCAATCGACAAAATTGAAATTTAAACATAGGATTACAGTTTAGTTCTTACAATAAAGGCATCATTGGCCGATGCACCCACCACTCACCATGGGCTCTATCAATCAAACCTTTTATCTTAGATTTCTCCATCCACTTAACATGGATTTGATCAATTACACCTTAGTAGTCCCAACAATTATCTATTATAAAAAGTAATACGATCTTATGGTCATACAAAGGATCATGGGCTCGTGGATCTTGTACCGGCAAGACATAAGATGGCTTCTTAATCATAAGTATTTCCACCTCTTCAAGCTTAGCTAGCTTAAATCTCTTGATCTCCTCATTCGTTGTAATTAGTATTCCTTCCTCTTCCTCATAAATGGATTCTTCTTCCTCTTTCCAACAACATACTCCAAATCTTCCCAACACAAGAGTATCGAAAGTCAATATAATATATCCCCAATAGATATATCCATCACCTAGGCCTTGATAAACTCTAATCGACAGTCAATAATAACTTACAGGTGTGATGCTATAACTGCTCATATTAGTGCCGAGTAAACCTCTCAAATGACTAAGACGTAAGATTTTGATATAAGGAAGGCAAATGTAGTAATTCTTGGAGCTACCATCTGTGGCATTTATAGTGGGTAATGGAACCATTTCCAGAACATGGGGGCTTACTCATAAGCCAACTTGGTCTACCTCACCTCTATGGCTCATTCCTCTAACATCCTCTACCTCTTCTTCCTTGACTTTCATTCCTTAACTTCCTTCTCATCAGTCTCTTCTATTCAAGTGTCCCTTTATTACCTCATTTCCTCTTTGAGCTTCTCAAGATGATCAAGTATAACCTCTAGCTGTTCCTGTACATCATAATGGTCGGTACTAAAGGTGGATTCTTCTCTTAAGGTTAGTCGGATAGGTTCATTTTAGCTTCTTACTCCTAAAGGGTTAACACGTCAGGTAATCTCCGACCTCAATCCTCTCATGAATCACGAGATAGTACACAAAAGAGATTCATACAACTCACATCGGTTCAAGAGTGCCTTGTATTCCCTAGCAAATTCTTAGACAGTCATTTGTCCTTACCTCAAGGTAGATTACTCTTCATACAACTCATCTTGATATGATGGGGGTGTGGATTTTTCTCTCATTGTAGGTCTCATTGAGCTCCATGTAGCACTCACCCCTCTAAGGATCCTTTGCCTTAATACATTCTTCCACTAAGTCCTAGCAAGGCCTTAAAGTTGATCCTTTATGATGTATTCCTTATTACGTTCAGGGTACAAATACTTTCCAAAGACTTTATTGACTCAGAATTCCCAATTTAAGTATTCGTTTGAGGGGCCCAAAACCATCAAACATAGGTATTCTTGACCTTATATCTTTATAGTCATAGTCGTAACCATATCTTCCTCGATTGTCATAAGCGATGTTGAATTAAGGTATCAATTTAGCAGATTAGCTTGGCTCATAAGAAGTTTCTTCGGTGGTGACTAAGACTATCCAACACTTAGTGATTCAAGAATATAGTAGCTCAGATCTTCAGTTTCAACTCAATAGATTGACGACAATATGAAAATGCAGCTCCTTCACAAAATACCACTCCTTACGCCACTTGTATTGTCACTTCACCTCGACGCACTCACAATAAGCAACCTTAGAATGCACAAACAATTTAGTCTCCACAACTACACAATTCTCAGTTCGTCTTGGCCACTTGCCCACCTCTTTTATTGGACAAGCACCACTTTAGCACTAACAATTGGGTATGTCTACCACTGTTACAATATGTAACTAGGAATTTGGCTAGAAACTTACAATAGCTCAATCAATATAGCAACTCGGATAGCCTCTCCAAAGTACAATAACTCAACACTTAGAGGTCATACTTCATTGGCTCATTTTAGATACTCACACTTCGAGTACCAAGCACTATACCAATCCCCAAGATAGCAAGACAACCCACTAGCAACATTGTAATATTGACTAGTATAACACCTAAGGAGACCACCACCACCTATTACTGTTATAACAACAAAGTCTCTGTAACAAACAACCACTAAACACTACAAATTAATATAAAAAACTCTGGTTTCATTACGAGCAGCCATAATACATTCCACTCATTGCTGTTGTGATAATACAAAAGAATCCCATTGAACAACCCTCCATCCAAATTCAACGACCTAAACTATAGAATTTGAGCACTATTGTCAGGAAGATCAAACACCCATTTTCAATTTAAGGTACCCAATTCAAATCCCTTGTAATTTTCACAGCTATGGTTACATGACTCTAACCTCTACAACAGTCTCTTTCCCAACACTCGTGAACTAGTCGCACACTTCACCATACCAATACAGTAATAGGCCCACATGACTCCAGTTCTAGCCTCCACTACTACAATAGCACAATGTCATACCAACCCACAGTCTATATGACTTAATCCTATAGGCCCACTTCCAACTTAACTTCGGTAACCAATACGCTCAAACGCATAGGTGTATACAGAGATGACACTCCTCTGTTTTCACAATGAAGAACAAAATACAACAAAGCATAATAGGAACCAAACTTATTGACCCACAAATCTCCACCTCATAACTTAAGATTTTCAAAACTTACTCTAATCAAACCAACTCCAGCATCTACCGAAGGAACACAACAACCACTAATTAATAAACACGAATAGATCTTTACATTCGAACCATGCTCTGATATTAAGATAATACGGATCCCATAGGTGAACACATGGGCTCAATATTATACATAACTAAAAGGGGTAGGTCCGGGCCATGAGATGGCTCGAAGGGTAAATGATAGTCATTGGTTTGGTAATCTCGCATACTAATTCTACGGATATGATACATTGTAGAACCATATATGAACCTAAGCTAGTACTCGATATGATGTATGAATACTAGGCTTAAGGTTACTTGTCGTAATCCTTACTAAAGGGATTAATAAGAACGAGTAAAGAAGAGCTTTCCAAGAGAAAATACTCAAGGGTTTTTCATTAATATCCAAAGCCTCCCTAAAACCCTATACAAGTGTTCTATTTATACAAAGTGGTAAAGTTGTAAATAAAAATGACTAAAGGATGCCCTAGTAACATTCCTGTAATTACAAATAGAACATGAGGATAGCTTAGGAAAAATACAAGAAATAGAAAATCTAAATAACATAAGTAAAATAGATAGCTGAATGAGATTTTTAGGTGAAGGGCTAATGTTTTGATTCTAAAGAGCTATTGGAGGCCTTAGATCTTTCATTTAGGCAGACTTAAGCTTCTGGATGATCTGTCTTGTCCAAGGTCGATCAGACATGATTGTAGTCAACTTGACATGGCTATGGCTGACCTTATATGGCTAAGCCAACCTGAAATGGCAGTGGTCGACCTGACATAATAGTGGTCAACGTCGCATTGCCAGGTCGATTTGACATGGATGCGATTAACCAACTAAACTGAGCAAAACTGCTAAGCCGAATTGGGCAAGCATATCAATCTCGACAAAGCAAAACGAATAGGCAGGGCAGGACAGTCCAATAAAGGGGCTAAGTTGGTAGCACAAAGGATGTTGGTAGGGCAAGATAAAACTATTTAGACTAGACCAAAGTACACCTAAAGTAGACCTGGAAGGGTAGAGTAGACCTAACTAGAGTAGGGCAAATGAATCTAGTATAGCAAGGAACACTTAGCAAAACAAGCACAAATAGTAGGCCAGGACAAAACTTGAAGAGTACGTCGGGTCTTTTGATATTGCCATAGTTCATAGATAGGTCTGCAAGAGAGCTCAATCAGGATAGAGTAAGATGCATTCAACATTACAAGACAAACTTAACAGAGTCGGGTAAGCCATTCAACACTAATAGAGCTAATAAATAGGTCACCCATTCGTGTAAGGCTCTTAAATAGGCCTCTCATGTAGTCCGAAATTGAGAATGTCGCTGGATTAGTATCTACAATCCTATCACTAGGGGTGTTCAGGACCAAGTGTTGGCCTCTTAATGGCAAACTTCTGTCCCTAGACTAGTACGATGGCACAAGTGACCTTGATGACCATCTCCTTCACTTCTGTACCCTCATGAACCTCCATAGTCATAAGAATGCTATAATGTGCAAGGCTTTCCTAGGTACCCCGAGGAAGGCAGCTCGAACATGGTTTAAACACCTCTTCGATAATTCCATTAGTTCCTTTGATGAGCTGGCATGGAGATTCGGTCTCCACTTTAAGGATAGTAGGCCCCCATCTAAGGATACATCATCCTTATACCTTGTATGGTAGGATGAAGGTGAGTCCCTGCACGACTACATAGTTTAGTTCAACAATGTCGTGGTTGAGATCCCTTAGTTGGATGAAGGAGTCACTATTCATGCTGTGTAGCTAGGCATCCGACCTTCAGGAGATTTCTTTTGATTGCTTACGAAGAGCAAGCTGAAGACCCTAGCATACTTTTGTAACAAAGCCCAGAAGTACATTGACTAGGAAGACAACATTTGCGCTAAGCACGATGTCAATTAAGAAAGGTCAGGCAAAAAGCAGGATAAAGAAAAATTATCTATGAAAGATCGCCTCGGTAGTAGGATGCCAAACAGATTAGAGGGAAAGAGATCTGGGAAAAAGAAGCGCCAGGTCAAGCACAACCTACTCCCCCCTCCTATTTACACCCAGTACGTGCCCTTGAATAGACCCATTGGTCAGGTCTATTCTAAAGTGAAGCACCGAAATTTGCTTTAGAGGTTGCAGAAAATGAAAGGGAACCCTAATCATTGAAACTTTGATAAATACTATCAGTTCCACAATGACCATAGCCACACCATCAACGAGTGCTTCTAATTAAAGAACGCCCTTGAATATGCCATTTAGCGTAGTTTCTTTAATAAATACATGGCCTATCCAAGGAAAGACAACCATTCTGATGATGATGCAGATAAGTACCTTGAAGGCGATAAACCGAGAACGCCTACCACTGAGCAGAACAATGACCGTCGTAATGACCGTGCCTCCAATGGTGTCACAAACTTAATCATATGGAGGGGGGAGGGTGCATTAGCAACTCGGTTAACGCCCCATCAGAGGTGTTGGCTGTAAGGGAGAAGAGATAAAAGTTTGATACTTCCATCTCCTTCTCCAACGAAGATCTTGAAGGGGTTGATACACCCCATCAAGATACCTTAGTGATAGGGGTGAAGATCTCAAAATTTGAGGTCCTAAAGATTATGGTGGACAATAGAAGTTCCACCAACATACTCTTCCTTCATACATACAAAAGGATAAGGCAAAAGCTACTAGTAAAAATAAAGCTGTACTACCATAATCTAATCGACTTCAACAGAAGTACAATCTGAGCTAAGGGTATCATTATGTTAGACATGGAACTCAATGATGACAATCACATGGCACAATGACTCGTAAAGTTCGTTGTGATTGATTGTCCTTTCCCTTACAACACGCTCTTGGGAAGACCAAGCTTAAATGCGTTTGAGGTGATCACATCCTTCCTTCATCTAAAGTTCAAATTTTCGACCCCAACTAGGGTGGGAGTATACAAGTGTGATCAAAAGCTCTTACAAGAGCTATATGTTAGGGCGGCTAAAAGAGATGGCATCTTTGCCTTATAAACAGGCCCATACGAGACATCGACTAAGAGGAGCGAGCTTGGGGAGAAAATAGAAGATGTCTAAATCAGCACCTCACCCAAGCAGACCATGAAAGTTGGGATTGAGACTCCAATAGAGGTGATGGACGAAATCATCGCCTTTGTATAGGCAAACTCGGATAAGTTCACTTAGTTAGCATCAAACATGCCCAGAATTTTGCCCAACTTGGAAACCTATAACCTTAATATCGACACTACAGCGTAGTCTGTCAGGTAGAAAAAGAGACATTTTGCTCCAGAAAGGTAGGCCACAATCAAGGAAGAAGTGCAAAAGCTGTTAAGGCCAGCTTCGTAAGGGAGGAAAAGTACCCAACATAGCTTACAAGCATAGTACCAGTAAAGAAGAAGAATGGGAAGTTGCAAATTTGCATTGATTACATCGACTACAATAAAGCCTACCTTAAAAACTATTTCCCCCTCCCAAGGATCGATTAGCTCATCGATTCTACATCGGAACATGCCTTGCTGAGCTTTATGGATGCCTTTTCGAGGTGAAACCAGATAAAAATGAACCCAATGAACGAAGCCCATACCTCCTTTGTCACCGATTACAAAACGTATTGTTATATGGTGATGCCATTTGAACTAAAAAATGCTGAGGCTACATACTAATGAATGGTGACGAAATTGTTTAAGCCTTAGATTGGGCACAATATGGAGGTGTATGTTGACAACATGATCATCAAAAGCCAGAAGCCAATTGATCATGTCAAGAATCTCCAAGAAGCCTTTGACTGAATGCGTACGTACGATATGAAGCTAAACCCTCAGAAGTGTGTCTTTAGCATCAAATCTGGCAAGTTCCTTGGCTTTCTAGTAGCATAGAGAGGCATCGAGGCCAATCTCGAGAAAATTACTGCCATTAAGGACATGAAGTCTCTAACCTTAGTATGAGACATACAGAAGCTCATTGGTATGGTGGCTTCTTTGAGCAGATTTATCTTGAAGAGTGCCAACAGAAACATTAAGTTCTTCAAAATTTTGAAAAATCCAAAGGGTTTTAAATGGACTCCGAAGTGCACCGCTACCTTTTAGCAGCTCCGGTGTGAGACCCTACAAAAACTAGTAAATAATTCATAATCAATCGGTTCGGAAACAGATTATAAAGCTTAAATTGTATAATTGAATCCAAATGTTATAACGAAGTTAAAAATATTAGTAAAAATGACCTTATAAGTTTAAAATTAAAAAAATTAAATAATTAAATGTTACAATATTAAGTTATACGTATAGTAATCATTATTTATTGAAAACGTGTAAAACGAGTTCCAATAATTAACGAATCGTTAAGGGTAAATTATATGCAATTATATAAGTTAATAAGAAATAAAATAAAAAGTTTAGTACTTGAGATATACTTTAGAAAATATGAATTAAATCAACGTTCCTAGAATTAAATTATACCCTCATGACAAAGGTACTAAGAATTAAAAGAAGTAATCATATAACTTTAATATCTTAAATTAAGCTCATGTATATATGATATTATTAGAAGTATTACGTTTGTTAGGTTTAATCCCTATAATATAGAGTTTTGTGATTTTAGATATAGTTTATGATAAATTTTTTAAAAAGCAACTACGTGATCTTAATAATTAATACAAATGAATAAAATTATATATAAAATGTATATAAATAAGTCTTAAATAATTAATAGAACATATCCATGTCATAAATTAAAGAAAAGTGTATTTAGGGTCTTATCTTGGAACGTAAGACCAATAAAATAAACAAATAAATAATTTTGAATAAGACTAAATAATAATATGAGTTCTCAAAAAGTTATAAGGAATAGTCCCATAAAGTCAGATTTTAAAACTAAGTTAAAATATAACCAATATAGAGGTTATAATGTAAAGTTTATCAGGTAAAATTTTAATTAGTCTAGAATAAAAATTTAGATTAGATATATAATATAATGTTTTACTATTTTTAAAATATATTATAAAACTTTAAAAATAATAAATCATAATAAAATTACACTCGTCATGCAAAATTGGATTAAAAAAAAAGAAACATATTCATCACCACCTCAATCATGGAGGTGAAAATATCTATATATATATGTTGAGATCAAACAAGAGAGTGATGAGGGAGAAAAGGAAGAGAGAAAGAAAAGAGAGGAAGAAAAAGATATCACATGAGAGAGAAAGAGAGATAAGAAGAAAGATGAAGAGAGAAAGAGAAGAAGGGAGAGAGAAAGAAAGAAAGGTCCTGAAGAGAAAAAAAAAAAGAAAGGAAAAGAAAGAAGAATAAAAGAAGAAATAAATTAAAAGATTTAATTTTTCAATATACCATTTTCTAGGTGACTTCATTTGCATAATTATAAGTATTGTTTCTTTTAATTAATATTTAATAATCGTAGAAAAGATATATCAGTAATTCCATTATTTTATTAAATAGAGTATTTTACCTGTATAATTTCATAAATTTCCTTTTTTTGAAATTTTAAACTTAGAATATTAATAATTATATTTTTATTGTCTTCATTTAAAACCCATAAAGAAGCTAGTTAAATATATGTATTTGTATAAATTCTCTTTCCCCCCCCTCTCTCTCTCTCTCTCTATATATATATATATATATATATATATACTTAAATAAGTTCTATGACAATTATGATGTCTATTTAATTTTATTATTGGTACATATGATACAATATGATGATCTCATGTATGTGATAAGTTATATATTATATAATATTTAAAATGTAAATAGTGCTATTGAAAAATATACACATACGCTATATACATATATTACTCATTGAATTATACTTTCATTAATAACACTAAGTTATGTTATTATGTTACAATTATATATGTAATAAAGATTACATGATAAGTAACATAGAAGAGATGGTATATATATTTAATTTATATATATATGTATGTATGTGTAGACACCTAATTTTTGTCCCTCTATAATCTTAATCTTTATTTTTACAAAATGGGTCCTAATTAAAAAAAAATTAAAAAAAAAGAAAAAAATTAATTAACAAATAATGAAAATACCAAAAAAATAAGAAAAGGAAAAATTATAAAAATTTCATAAATTTTTAGGAAGTAATTTATATTAGGAATAATTAGTTTTAGTTTTAGTTTAGTTAAAAATTTTGGTTTAGGGAATTTGATAGTTTAAATATAATTTAATTGTAATGAATGTCAAGGCACGGGCTAACGGCTTAACGGATAAGTAAAAGAGTATTTGTGGTGGATTTAGTTGGAGGTCATGGGTTCGAGTTTCAGTATGCACCTATGTCTTTATATTTCTAACTTTGTAGAAGCGAGACAAAAATCAGTTTCATATCTAATTAAATCATATGAGTTTATTTGAATTAGATTTGAATCTAGTTTAATCAGATACAATATATATGATAGGATTTAATTTGGACCGGCTTCATCCACAATCCCTACCGCAATTTGATCAATCCACAGCCCAATCGACCCCTACAACCAGCAAACTCCATGCCAGATCCTCGTCGAAATCCAGAACTACCACTCTCGATCCGAACACCGCGCTACCCCGTGATGATGTAGCAGCCCAACTCCGACTATTCTCACACAGCACAATGAACCCCTACTGTCTGTGCCCATGATTGAATACAGCAGCACCTATTGCTACTGTCTAAGTTGTTGTCCACACACACGATACAGTGCTTTACTGCTATTGCACACACTTCACTCACCGCCTGTACACGCCAACAATAAGCCACATTCATAGTAGTAAATGCCAGACCACGATCGTCCAGCCATGCCATACGATATCCGACTCCATATACGCTATTACACTTTCACGCAGAAGTTCTCCATCCACGAACAGCCGCGATCTGTCACCATGCATGCACGCAGCAGTAACCAGATCCCCGATGATCATTGCACTTTGCGCTGACCACAAGATACATGCGTCACACCCGATCAGCTCTACTCTCACGTAAACTGTATGCTAACTTGCCTGAACAGCGACACTCACGCACGGATACTGCAATTCACGACCGTTGCTAAGATTGTTGAACAGTGCCTTTGCCATAGTGAATGATAAGTTTAGGTTAGTTTTTATTTATTTGTTATTATATTTATTATATTATTATTTTTAAGATAATACATATTGATATGTGTATATAATAGAATATTCCTTTAGTATTAGTTTTCTAATGTTATATAGATTGGATAATGATTTAAGTGAATGTTTATTTAATAGCAGTAATATGGATATAAATATATATTTATGTATATATTAGTTTAGAGATTGTTAAGATTAGTTTTTTTTTTATTTATATATATTATTATATTTTATTAGTTACATAGTATATAATATGTGTATATGTTAGTTTAGGAGTTTTAGTATTGGTTTTTATATAATTATATTATATGGAATTATTTTGTTTCGATAGATAGTTGTATATATTAGTTTAGGGATTTTTGAGATTAGGTTTTTTAAGGGTCCCCCACATGGAAAACTATTTTGTTTTTTAGCTTGGGTGTTTTAGCATTAAGATTATTAGGATTCATCGCCTAATAAGTTGTTTTTCTTTAAATAAATATAATATAGAAACNAAATATATATATATATATATATATTAGTTTAGAGATTGTTAAGATTAGTTTTTTTATTATATACATTATTATATTTTATTAGTTAACATAGTATATAATATGTGTATATGTTAGTTTAGGAGTTTTAGTATTAGTTTTTATATAATTATATTATATGGAATTATTTTGTTTCGATAGATAGTTGTATATATTAGTTTAGGGATTTTTGAGATTAGGTTTTTTAGGAGTTCCCTACATGGAAAACTATTTTGTTTTTTAGCTTAGGTGTTTTAGCATTAAGATTATTAGGATTCATCACATAAAAAGTTGTTTTTCTTTAAATAAATATAATATAGAAACCTTTTCTTAAGAAATAGGACTTCTAGAGAGTGTTTTATAAAAAATAAAAGAGTTTAAGGATTAAGGCCCTTTAGATTTTTTTTAATAAACTAAATCAATTAAAATGTAAATCCGGTCAACTTTAAAAAAAAAAATTTTATCAATCACGACACTAAAGTTTTTTTGGAGAGAACTACGATCATCTGATCCCGGCTAACAGATACGTAGGCACCTTCAGGACAATGATAAAATATGTAAAAACTTAGGGTTTTTTTTTCTTTTGATTTTATTTATTTATTTATTTTTTAAATATTGGAAGAATAATCTTAATTTCAGTAAATAGATATTGGTACGTATTAAGGGTTTAATAAGTTAGCCTCCGAACTTGGAACCCTCTGGTTTTTTTATTTAAATTGAAACCAAAGACCGATAGCCAAATTGTAATCAATCCACCCAATTGGTTACGATTTCTTTTTCTTTTCCTGACTTCGGTCGAGTGGCGACTCCAAAATTATTTTTTTTAATAAAAAACCGGAATTTCTTAATTTCTTTACTCAAAGATTAATATCAAATGGGTTAGGGTTTAGTATTAATCAGAAATGGAGAAATTAATTTTAAATAAGAGACCGAAAAATCAGACTCGATAGTATGTATTTAATAAAGTTATGAATATAAGTAATATGAAACCTAAACAACTAAGTAAACAAAATATAACTTAAATTAAAAATAATAGTTTAAAGCTTATTGGTAATAGGGGTAATACTAAAAATAATATTTATAATATAGGAGCAAGCAGTAACGATCCGACCTTGCATCAAACTTAAGTGAGTAGATTGAGGACTTCAAGTTTTGGGATTAATATGTTACTATATTTTGGAGTACCGTTTTAGAGTACTCAGAAGCTTAAGATTACGCTTATTTGTACCTGTAGATAGTTTAAATATATGCATGCTTGTGTGTACGTGTTCTTGAATGTACTGTATATTAGTGACTTGCTGTACTGGTTTGTAATTGTTTTGTATTATGTGATATGGACTGATCACCTTAACTGGAATTAATAATATACGACTTATAAAATTAATCGGACAAGCATTTTAACCCATTAGGGGAGACGTTTGGGGTTATCCAACCAAATACCAACCCCTTAAAAAGGGATAACGCTAGATAGCATAGTTAATCCCTTCTTTTTCCTTAGTTGAACTAAATGACAAGAGAGAAGGTCGCAACAAGGGTGAATTCAATGGTTCGAAAGTAGTTGTGGGAGAAGCAATGTCTTCATTGTATAAGCTTGGGTTTAGTCATGAGTTGTTGATATGTACGCTAAATTTCTCAACCCGGATTAAAGCGAGTGTAATTTCTCTAATCTCATGGCGAATCAAATAACATCATATAATGGCATTTACTTGTCGTGTTGCATTAACATAAATGGTCAATAACCTTTGTGCTTGATATATAGTTTTAAATCTCCATCCTAACTTATTGAGTCATTGATTGCTCACATCCTTATAAATATTGTTGTAGGTACTAGTTAGGAAACGGCCTTATAATTACCTTGAAGCTAGCAACTGCTGGATCCTAGGGAGTATGAATTAAAATTGAAGAACGGATATATTTCTAAGGTCGTGGCTCTTACTTTAGAATCTTTCATTATCTAATGAAGCATTACTTAGATAATGTAATGCTATGAAATCATGTAAACTGTAATTATAATATTTGAATCTTAATATATACATTTTTCATACTTTCTTAGGTAATAACTTATTTAATTTATGAATTGTTTACTTCAAAGCAGGTTAGTCAATGACGCCTTATGTAAATCCGGTTTAAGATAGCAGTTGTAGGTCAGCTTTTATCTTAGAATAATTTACACGACGAGACTATTATGACTCTATTACTTCAGGGTATAACATCTAAGACCTCCCCGCACACCCACTGATCCCCTTTAAGCCTATCTATAGGGATAACCTATTTTTGCACCTGACTATAAGCGATCGGGTGCTCTCCTTTATGTTGGTCAAAGCAGAGGGAAGAGAACATAGGCTAGTATGTTACGCTAGCCATATATTACATGGGCTTAAGGTTAGGTACACCCGAGCAGAAAAGATTGCCCTAGCCATCGTTATCATTGCACGATAAATAAGGCCTTACTTTCAGGTACACTAGATAATCATACTCACAGATTAGCCATTATGCACTATGTTGCAGAAACCTAACGTGTCTAAATGGATGATGAAGTACGTAGTGGAATTTAGCATGTACAAAATCCAGTATCAGCCACTAACGGTCTATAAGGCACAAATGTTATTGGACTTCGTAGTAAAATATACAGAAGAAGAGAAAACACCATTAGGTGATGACAAACTAGTGTAGACTCTTTACATTAATGGATCATCCACCTCGAGGGGTGGAGGTGCAGGTCCCGTTCTAACTGGCCCACACAAAGTTACAATCTGCTATGCCTTTAACTTTAAGTTCAATTATAGTAACAATGAATTTGAATATAAGGCGCTTATCGTTGTTCTTAAGTTGGCTAAGGAGATCAGTGCCGAACATTTGTGGATCTTCTCAAACTCCATGTTTGCCGTCCAACAAGTCTGAAGCGAATGCAAAGCTAAGGACGACACTATGGTTAGGTACCTTGAAAAAGTAAAGAGCCTTCTAGCTGAATTCCCTTCGTAGGACATTGGGAAGATCCCCCAACTTGAGAATTTAGTCGTAGATTACCTATCCAAGCTCGCCTCCACGGGTGTACAGAAGCCCGAGGTAAAGGATAGCAAAATCTTCATAGAATACTTGCTAGAAAAAAGCATAACTCTGAGCTCAGCTAAAGTTTGGGAATTGACCATAACATCACTAAAGCTGAGCTAGATGGATCCTATCCGGAGTTATTTAGAGTAAGGTATGCTCCCAAATGACAAGAGGGAGGTAAAGAAGCTCTAGTATCATGCTACCAACTATACTATACGATGGTCAACAGTGTCTTGTATCGCAACAATCACATTTAGTCCCTTACTTCGATGCCTCTGAGATAAGGAAGGGTTACGTGTCATGGAAGAGCTACATATTGGAGTATGTAGCAATCACATTCAATCCCAAGCCCTTTACCTTCGAGCACTATGGCTCGGGTATTATTAGCCTACCATGAGGCAAGATACCAAAGCTATAGCTTAAAAGTGCCTACAGTGCTAGAAGCATACGTCGCTTAGCCATGCGCCTAGCACCACCCTCCAACCCTTGACCAGCCCATGGCCATTCATGCAATGGGGGATTGATATTCTTGGTGCCTTCCCAAAATCTTTAGGAGGATGGCAATTCATAATTGTTACCATTGATTACTTCACGAAGTAGGTGGAGGCCAAAGTGGTGACTAAGATCATGGAGAGAAGTGTCGAATCTTTCATTAAAAACAACATTCTCTCCTGGTTCGAGGTCCCCTACACTCTCATCATGGATAACAAGCAATAGTTTGATAACCTTAAGTTTAGGGAGTTATGTGCCAAGCACCACATCACCCTATACTTCACCTTGGTTACTCACCCCCAATCAAATGAACAAGTTGAGGCAACCAATTAGATAATCTTGGATAGCTTGAAGAAGCGTATGGACTGATCTTAGGGCGCTTGGGCCAATGAATTGCCTAATATTTTGTAAGGGGTATAGGACCACCCACCATACTTCTACGAACGAGACCCCCTTTCACCTGGCATTTAGGTCAGAAGTAGTCTTCCTCATCGAACTTGAGCTTTATAATATTCGAACTTGAAGTTTCGAATGCTACCTTTAACGAGTCACTGTTGCAAGCTAGTGTCAATACCATAAAGGAAATCAGAGACCTTGCTGCTACTCAAGTAACTGTTGCTTGGTATTACAACCAGAAGGTCAGACACAAGGAGTTCAAGGTTGGTGACCTAGTGTGCTAAAAGCTAGAAGCTATAGGTTCGCATGAAAGGCAGGGTAAGCTAGCCCCCAATTAGGAAGACCCGATCAAAGTCAGGGAAAGATTGGGCAATAGAGTGTACAAACTAGAAAGACTGAATGGCAAACCCATCCTGTGCACATGGAACACTAATAATCTTCGACTTTATTTCAATTAGTATTCTATTATGTACATTTTTCTAGAATAATGAAATAAAAAAGTTGTTTCATAATTGATTGTCTACCTCTTTCTCTTACTTCCCTTCTTTCTGTTGCTATCCAAGCCCATAAAGAGGCATACGGATTGTTCATCGGGCAAGTTGAAACGCCACCGACCTAACCCCTCGGGTAACCTCCATAAGGGGAAACATCCCTTGCACAAAAGAACTCCCATCTACCGGGTAGGTCAAAATGCCATCGACCTGACCCCCTCTAGGTAACTTCGGCAAGGGGAAATACCCCCTACATAGAGGAACTCTCTTTTGCTAGGTAGGTCAGAATGCCATCGACTTAGGCCCCCATTGAGTAACCTTAGCAAAGGGAAAAAGCTATTATAAAGGAACTCCTATCTATCAAGGAAGTCGAAATGCCACCAACTTAAAACCCCTCTAATAACCTCAATAAAAAGAAATACCCTTTATATAAAGGAACTCTCATCTACTAAGTAGGTCAAAACGCCACCAACTTGACCCCTCTTAGGTAACCTCGGCAAAGGGAAACACCCATTGCACAAAGGAACTCCCTTCTACCAAGTAAGTCGAAACGCCACCGACCTAGCTCCCTCTAAGGTAACCTCGACAAGAAGAAATACTCTTTACAAAGAAACTCCCATCTACTGGGTAGGTCGAAACGCCACCAACTTAACTACCCTCAGGTAACTTTAGCAAGAGAAAATACCCCTTATACAAAGGAACTCCCTTCTATCGGGCAAGTCAAAACACCATCGACCTGATCCCCCATCGAGTAACCTCAATAAGGGGAAACACCCATTACATAAAGGAACTCCATTCTGTCGGGTAAGTTGGAACACCACCAACCTAACCCCCTTCAGTTAACCTTGGCAAGGGAAAGCTTCCCTTGTGTAGAGGAATTCCTATGCAAATATATTCAAAGGCAAAGAAAAAGCAAGTGTATAAGAAGACATTTCAAAAAATTCATTGATTGATTGATTAATGGATTACATAGTAAAGGTTGGCATCCTGACCCAACTTACACATGTTTCAAAAAATAAAAAATAAAAAAAGAGAGAGAAGATAAACATGCTATCTCCTTGGATCAACTAACTTCGGTAACTCAAAAAAATCCAAAGCGTCAATCTGTTTAGAGCGCTAATCCGTCGGTGCTTTAAGTGGTAAGCTTTGACTTAGAGTAGGGGTTGAAGGATGTAAACAAGGAACAGTAGGAGGATCGCTAGGAGATTGATTGTCTTAAGGTACTGCTTTATGGGTGGCCTTCTATTAGGTTATTGGGGCAGAAATGGATGTAGAAGCACCTTGCCTTGCCGCAACAATAGAGGGAGCGCCTACAACATTGAAGGCCACTTGAATGGCCTCTCTCTTGTGTGCTAGAGCTTCTCTCTTCTCATTGAAGGTTAGAGAATCCAAAAAGTCAAGGAAACTTAGATTAAGGTCCAAGTAATGGGAGAGAACCTCCTTCCTCATGTGGCGTATTGAGTCCGCGGTCAGGTCTTCCAGCTTGCCTAACCACTGCTCGGTCTTCTGATAGTCGGCGACCACCTTTTTAGCAGCAGCATCACTAAGGACCTCCCTACTCTCCATTTTGAAGATGATCTCCTCCATCTCTAAAACCTTTTCTTGCAACTCTTAGACCTGTTACTCCAACTTGACTTCTAAATTAGCCAGCTCCAGCAAAGTAGCCTTAACACCTTCATACTTGGACGCTTTCATTGCTAACTCGGTTTGTAACCTAGCCACCAATGCCCTCGGCTTAGCATTCTCCTTTTCGAGTCTTGCCCTAGCTTTGCCCTCCTCTTCTAGCTTTTGAGAGAGGAAAGCCTTCATCCTCATCCTCCAACCAAGCCTTCAAGTCATTAACCTTCTTAACCGCTTTCTTAGCATTCTCTCTCTTTCTCTCTCCACATCCTTAAGCCTCGCCTAAAGCCCTGCCACCTACACATAAGAGCGATGTAAGCGCCAATTAGCCTTAGATAATTTTTTCAAATACTTATTAGTAGAAGTCTTTACCTCCCATAGGTACTTCTCATTTCGACGCAATATCTCCCTAAAGCCCTTTACCTCTTTCTAGGCAGCATCAAACTTATTTAGTTGAAGCAACACCTGGTTGTGGTACTATAAATTGAAAACAAAGGCCACCATTAACGCAACGATAAGTAAAGCACTTCAACATAGGAGTAACAAAGACTTACCTGCCACATCAACGTATTCAGGTAGCCCGCTATTACTAGGAGATCGTCCCTACCTTCCTTGGAGAGCTCCTCGAGGACAGCCCAGTCGTCGGGAGTATAAAACCCTATTGAAGCCTGATAGCTGAGTGTCTAGTCCCACAATATTAGATCGTTGGCGCGAACCTCCCACTTCAACCTTAGGAGCTTCCCCCCAGCCCTCTTCATTTCCATCTCAAGGGTTCCCCTCAAGAACTTTTCATCTCGAGAGGTATACGACACTTCTTAGAATGAGTTTAGCCATATCCCCATCAACCTAAAATTGTTCAAGACGTCGAAAAATTCGTCCCCCATGTCGTCAACATTCTAATAACGATAAGCCATCGGCTACTTATTTCATTTCCCGTAACTTAAAAGCGCCCTTACTAGGGGCTTCTGCTTCTTGGCTCCCTAACCGTCTCGAGAGCCTTCCACTTTTGGTCAGCTACTTAAGGTAGGGTAGCCCTTTTGGCCATTTCTTTTTCCTTCACTCGTAGAGGGGAAAGCATCAAAACATCGAACCTCTCCGCATTGGCACCTTTGTCACCTATGACAATGGGCTTGGTAGAAGGGACGAGGGTAGGGGTAGGCAGAGCTACACATAAAGGCTCTACATCTAATGGCTCATCTCAAAAATCAATGGGAATCCCCTAAAAAACAAACCTCGGTCATGCCCTGCTAGTCTCCCTAAGCCTTGGCTTCAGCCATACTACCTTGCCTTTCAATTGGTTTACCCTAACTCTTACATGGCAGCAGCTCATCAGCTTATCCATAGAGGGACGAGGCACCCTTATGGCTAAATTTTTGTTTGTAAGAAATTCAATTCAAAGTTAGAAAAGGAAAAGAAGATGAAACCAAAAGAAACTACTACTACCATTCATAAAACTCTACCATGATCGATATGGCTAAGGATGCCCTCCCATCTTACAAGTGCCAGACGAAGCACCTCAACACTAGCATAATAGACATAGGCGCATAGAACGAACCTGTACCTTCAGCTCATTTCTTCACTACAACCTTCTCCATGCTAGGGAAGAGCTTAAAGATTGGATACCGAAAATATCTCTTCACAGTCTCTATAGCATTAATCTCATGGCTGTATCTTAATGCCATGAAGGCTAGGATCTCTTAAGCAATCTCAGTGTCACTGGGACCAAGCCCCTTCTCACCCTTAGTTTAGAACATCTCAATCCACTACTTCTAGAAGGTTGCCACCTTAAGCAACTCAACTACTACGTACTTGTCCTGCCAGCCCTTCATTAAATCCACAAGGCCCCAGAATAGCTTCTTTCCCAAGTACGGTTGAAGGTGAGGCCACCCCTTAATGCTCTTCCACATGTAGAAGTGACTGAAGAGCTTAGGAGTAGCCTTTACCACCAGATATTCACAAAATGCTTGGAAAGCCTTTAACACCCTCTACTTATTAGGAAGGACTTATGACGGATTGTACTAATGTTAGTTAAAGAATTCATTTTCAAAGTGACTCGGAGGGAGGTGCTGCCTAAACTCCAAGCACTTCTCAAACATCGCAAAGCGCCTCCATGATAGCAAGGTTACCCGTTCGTCCCTACTTGACAACCTTATTTATCATTTAAGGATCGCCTCGACAACAAAATTACTTATAATCCAACTAGGAGCAAATTGTTTACTTTTGCTCACTCGGTCGCTAAGCCCATTGCCCATCTTAGGAGCATTGAACAAATCCTTCGAAGGGGGTAGGGGAACATACGCATATACATCCCTTGGGATAGCATTAATGATCTTGGCCCTATCCAGTGCCTCTATGGCCATCTTAATAGGTTAATCAAGTTATGCTAGCGACGAGACCTCATCCTCCAATGCTTGAGGGGGGTCACTCCTTATAGAATCGGAGCTAGAGACATGTAGCAATGAAGACGAACCAATCTCATCTCTATTACTTGACATGGTTGTAATATGTGAATAATAAAGAAGCTTAAGAAACTTTTGAAAAAAATTTGAAAATTTACGTAGAATTCGTAATGACAAAACAAAGAGGTTGCAGAAAAGTAGTCTCTCATTGTAACCTTGGTATTTATAGGAAAAGCATTTAGAAAGCTGTACAGGCGGTTATAGGGATCCGTATAAGCACAAATCCCTTGGAATGCTATATAGTAGACACGTGAAAAGTATTTTGATCGAACGATTACCTTTAAAAAGCAAAGCGCATATAGCTATACACTAGTCTACTACAACATAACACTTGTCACGTCACATTTAATGTACAGAAAACAGGGTACAAAGATCACAGTTTGAAAAAGTCCCTTCCAAAAGAAGTTTCTTCAGGGCACATCCAACTTCTACCTGGTCAACATGATAAAGACATGGTGAAGGCTAGCTTACTCGATCCATGATGAATACTGTTTAAGTAGACTAGTTTATAGCTTTGAAGCACTTGCCTAATAAAATGCTAAAGTGTCCTGCTTTGATACTCCAACCAAGGCTTCGCCTCGCTCAAGTCTTCGATACTCCACTTTGAAATAACTGTAGACCACTTCAGTCCATCCCACCTTGAACATTTTTGGCTTAAGCATTCACTACCTCAGACATCTCTACCTTGGTCAGCTTCCAGCCTAGACCTATACCTTTACTACATTGGCACAATAGCGCCAGGTAAGACTCCTTCTAATTAGATTAATCATGCCTGAGCAACCCATATATCCTTTCTCCTTACCTTCGCCTCAGTAATGAAACTATAGATGGGTAAGTGTTGATAGGGCTCTTTTTGACATAGGCCCCTCAACCCACCTGGATCCGACATGTCTGGTCACTTGGGGCTTACCCTTGTGGGCTGAAGCTCTAGGCCTGTATTAATCAAGCCCAGTAACCTTTGCAACAGCTATAATGTACAAGATAAAGATTAAATAGTGTTAAACAATTGTATTTAGAATAAGTGGGATACGTTGGACACAACGACCCTACTCTCTCATACTTGTAGGAGAAAATCTCTCCTCATTGACTGACCTCCAACCTTGACATCACTATACTATAAATACCAGTCACTATCGAATGGTAAAGCTATCTAGACTCTACATACCAAGCTTGTTTATTATCCTAAATCATTTTCTACTCTCCAAAGCCCCACTATCAACTAAAACACTAGAATGGCCACGCCGAACAATCCCCCAGCGTCTCCTTACAGTATATTATTTGTAGGCCGTCTACGTATAGAGCCCCCATATCTACCAGCAAATATTCAGAGATGACAGTCCATTTTGGGATTAGGAGAGAGATTTATGAGCAAGGGAGAAATAACGAGAAGATAGAAAAAGGAGATGTGAGGAAAGAGAAATTGAGTAATTTGACAAATTTACCTATATTATAAGATAAGGTAAATTGTGGAAACTATCTCTAAAAACTTTTATAGTTGCATAACTTTTATAGTTGCATGGACATCCTTAATTTTTAAAATTGGGCATTTTCCCTACTTAAACACATTTGAGACCCACAAATTTGGCATATATGGTAGTACATGCGGTAAGAACCTTAATGTGGAATTTCCATGTAAAAATATGAAATTTAAAAAATAAAGAGTAAAACAAAAATAAACAACATGCAATGAAAACAAGAAAATGTATAAAAGGAATATAAAAGGATAAAATAAACAAATTTATTTTATTCTTTTCATATTATATATTTATTTTAAAAGAATAAAAGGTTTAATTTCATTTTGCATATGATAAATTTCATTGATCAATTTTATTTTTTCTTACCTAGGCAATTGATATCAAGAGGACCATTTAGATGATAATGAAGACATGGATTTCCTATATTCCTCTTATTCTTTTTCTTGTTTTTAATATCTTTTTTTTTTTTGCTCTTTATTTTTTAAATTTAATATTTCTTATGTGGAAATTCTACATTAATGTTCTTACCACATATACTACCATGTAAGTAAAATTTAGGGCTCATATGTGTTTGAAGGGGGAAAGTGCTTAATTTTAAAAACTGAAAGTATCCAGACAATCGCAAAATTTAGGGCCCATATCCTCTTTATTTTTTTAATTCAATATTTGTTATGTGGAAATTCTACATTAAGGTTCTTACCACATATACTATCATGTAAGTAAAATTTGGAGACCGTATGTGTTTAAGAGGGAAAGTGTTTAATTTTAAAAACTAGTGTTATCTATGCAATCACAAAAGTTTTTAGAGGTGATCTTCACAATTTACTTTAAGATATTTATAGTTTTAAAAAGTTACTTTAAGTGTTATTTTTTGTTATATAATATTAGATTGGAAGTCTAAAAAGTAATTTTAAAGAGTAAGACACCAAATATACTAAATATAAAAGTCCTTAGCACTTAAATATTATAGATTATTAAAGTAACAAAACTCTTTCATATCTTATATCTAAATGATAAGTGTTACAAAATTAAGCCCCAAGGGTACCCCACAAACTTCCAACCTCTTAAATTTTATCAACTCTAAACCATCATAACTGCACCTCAATAATTTAACCACCTGCCCACTAATTTTCCAACACCATCTTAATGTCCACTAACTTTGGGGGGAAAAAAAAAAAGAAAACCCCACTAAATTGCATAAGAGGTATGTATCACCAAATAATTTACACGTGCTTAGGCCTTTAGTTTCTTTTGAACGAATTTTTGAACTTTTAAGATTTAACCATCATAAACGTAATTATGTTATATTTTTCCATCTATATTGTTAAAGGATAACATATTCAATCCATACAGGGTGCCAATTAGCATGAATTTTTTTTTTTAATATTTATAACCAACTGTTCGATCGATGAAAGTCGACGATATATTATAATTCATTGACTTTTATCTTATGATTCTTTGACTTTTATACTGATTCTTATAAGTCCAATGGCATTGCAAAACTCTCGGAACAATTTGGAACCGACTTTTCTATCAATTCGTCTTAAACGCTGTAAATAAAAGCAACATGAAATTCCTTGCAGTTCAAGTTACCATAGACTAAAATATTTTGGATAGCCAGATATATAGTTTACGGAAAGTGGTTTTCTTGCTGATTTTGACTTGTTATATTTAGTTTTTAGTCGAAATAGTATTCCGACTGATGTGACAAGTCAAAGGGCATGCTTATAATCAGTAAGAAAACAACTTTTTATATATATATATATATATATATATATTATTAAAGCATGTTATTAATATCTTTTCTTTTAAATTACTATTTAACTTTCTAATCTTATAATATATATAAAAAAAACTTAATAATAAATTAACCATAAGGAAAACATACTATCAATAAATTTGCCAATTTCTTAAATTTTCTTTTTCTTATAATTTCTCTCTTTTTCTATTTATTCTCTCTCTCTTTCTTTTTCTCGTCTATTAATATTATAATATATTTGATTATACTACATAATTTTATTATTTTATATACATATAATACAAATACATCATCGGTTAATATAAATTAATTAAAATATATATATTTGAACTAATTAAATATTCACTGAAGTTCTAAATAAAACTAGTCATGTATAATACGACTTCTCTTCGATATTATTGAATGCTACCACTGTGGCATGATAGATGAAAGGTTTTACTTGGAGGATAAATTCTGTTTTACTATTTGCAAATTAAAAGACACGGAGATTGTTGCGCGTTTGATAAAGCCAAGTGGTCCCACTCTATGGTTTAGGATTTACGTGCATCGCCTGGGGTCAAGCGAAGAAACTTATAATGGTTATTTGGACTATTCTCAAGCACCGACACTAGTAATTGAGTCTTTAAGCCAAGGTTAAGGGAGATTTATAATTTATATTTCCCGTTAGTCACCGAAAAAACCTGGTGTAATGTTTGCATTATCTAAGGTTGAAAATTCTTATGAACTTATATGTATATATAGTAATAAGAATACTTAATATTAAGAGGACATTTTGAATCTAAGCTCCTCAAGTTCGTATCAATTTACTTAAACTCATGATTTAGCTCAACTTAACAGTATTCAATCCTACTATCCTTCTAGTTAATCTCAGCTTAAGCTTACTAAATGGTTTATCCAATTATCATAAGCCTACAACGGCTAACAGATAATAGGATAAGACTTGGAGAATCAGTAATGGTTACTACCCAAGAAATCTCAATATTTCAATGGTAAATCACTTAAATTCTTAATACACTTAGCTTAGTTTAGAGCATTCTTATGTCCGTACTCTCTCTTTACGAAAAGCACTAACTTAACCATCGAAATAACTACATTAAACAACATTCTAGTCTCCCTCAATATTCCTTGTTTTGTAGGCTCATCACACAAATGCAAAACGCAAAACCCAACTTAACATCACCCTACTGGAAAAATCTCATACACGACACTTACAACTCTCATTTTACATAGTCGTGATTTATATTCACCCCTCTACAGAATTATCCATCTTACAGGACCTTTAACTTACAACACCGAAAAGAGAACCGCCCCGGTGATTTCTATATGGATCCTTCTGGACTTTGGGAATGGTGAGGAAGGAGAAAGCTAGATTAGATTTATAGAACATATCGGCTGAAGTTGTATATTTCCAGAAGTCTTTAAATATACATTGAGAACTTTACTCTTGTACCTCTAGCTACTTTATTTTCGTGTTTGAATTAGTATTTCTTTTTATTGTTTATTGTTATTTTGTGGCTACAGTTAGACGTTTGCGTATGATTGCTTGACAAAAATTAAAGCACTAGTGAAAATGTTCTATTTCCTAAAAGGTAATCGCGGCATGTTGTCACAGCTAGGGTACCTTGCATGGCGCGACAAGTACGATAAATGAAATATGCATATTTAGTTGTTTTATTTTGCTCAATGTAAGTTCCTAATTTACCCGAAAATGAAAAAAAAAAAAAAGAAAAAGAAAAAGAAAAGAAAAACAATCAACTGATGGAATCGGTTAGAGGGTAACCAGCAATTATACTCCGTTGATGAATGGCCGACCCATCAAAGCAGCTCATGCATATTATTTTACCATGGAAATCGCGTTTGAAGCTAGAATTGTAATTTTGGAATGCAAGAAAGAGGTACCTATTTGGCCAATGAATGCTGTATCGATTAAGGATGCAACAGGGTCTGCTATCAAAGCCAGTGCAGCGGGAAGTGCAATTTGAGATATTTCTTTGCCAAGCTCATCATATCTACAAACGAACCTGCTCAATTAAAGTTGAACGAGGTTGTCAGCCAAACCAGTTATTGACCACAAAACTACATCAACAGCATTTATCCAATCCTTAACTACATCGAATCATCAATAATAATGAGATTGCAACATCACAGTCAATAGCCACCCTTTGGGAAAAAAGAGAGAGAAAGTAAAAAATAGCATATATTCCACCTTATATTAGTAATTATAGCCAATGAGTACCTAGTCCTAGTTTAACATTTATTCTAACTGGATAAACTAATCCCTCCTTAACATGGTTCTTCATTGTCCGCATCAGCAGCACAAACCTCGCAAAAAGCTTAAGTAAATGATGAAGTCTTGACCAACAATAAAAGGTTTTACAGCTTTGGTATTTCAAACTGCCGTTTAGTCACAACAAGGTTGCATTACAGAAGGAAATAAAGAAAATGTACACATCGACATGAACAAAAAATTCCACAGGCTGGAACTTGTTGCTGAAACAAAAACCATACATACAATTAAAAAATAATAACAATAAAAGGAAGCTCTTTGAAACATAAGATTAGAGGACTTCACCTTGCGTTCCTAAAGAAAATGCAGATTGGAATAGCTTTCCCATCTCTAGATGGAAAAGATCCACCCTCCTCAGACATAAGTGCAAATGCACAATTCCTTCAGAAAGCGGAAAAGAGCGTTTAAGTAGATGAGAATAAGGGAGAATGAAAGTAGTGAAACAAGGAGCCTGTGGGATCAAGGTCATGAGTTGTTTTTTTATTCCAAAACTTCGTGATTATAGAAAGGACAAAATAGCCGGTTAGTATTGGGGAAGGTAGATGCTCACAGACCATACAACCACTTGATATAAAGTACTGGGGAAGGTAGATTTACCCCTCACTACCCCCATAAACTTGGCTTCCGAATACATTTCTATATGAGAAATATATATTCTAAGAAACTTTGACG
The DNA here is from genome assembly GCA_024138015.1 of Lumnitzera littorea. Taxonomy (NCBI): domain Eukaryota; kingdom Viridiplantae; phylum Streptophyta; class Magnoliopsida; order Myrtales; family Combretaceae; genus Lumnitzera; species Lumnitzera littorea. The sequence goes on along the minus strand of JAMXBB010000006.1, from coordinate 15,536,821 downwards.
TAGGTCAAGCAAAACTACCCAATGAAGTTTCTTCCACAGGGGACCAGACAAAGGCCAATAATCCTGTCACATTCACCGGAATAATACGATGAAGCGATTGTACCATTATTTAGTATGCCTATACAGGAGAAAAAGAATTGCTTTTCTTCTGTTTTCAAGAGTAAGCTCTTTGGGAATAGCAACACGTTTCTAGGTACAGCCGTGTGTTTCCTTATGTTCCATCCAAGAAAATAAAAAATCAAGGGTAAGTTGCAAATGCATTCCTTTCATTTGCTTTATGCGTATTTAGCCTTTCTATTTTTGATATGGTGTTCTTAGGCTCCAAATTTGTAAAAAATGTGTAGTTAGACGCCTAAAAGTAGTCAAAATGCACATTCTTAAAAGATTTGGAGTTAAGTATGAAATTTCAAGATAAGGTGATTAAGTACATATAAAATAAATATAATTATTTAAAATTTAATTTTTTCTTTAAAATTTTAAGAAGGAAAAATGATGCTTGTTCACTGGCATGACTCGCCATGGTTAACAACCAAAATTACATTCCTTCAGCAATATCAGAGCATGACATGGAGTTCCCTAGCCTTCAATCGTTCTTCTAACAAGGAATATACCACTAGCTGCTTTTTCATTTTCTTTTTTATTTTTCGTAAGTTTTGATTAGTTAAAATGTATTATTGAGACCCACAAAATATTGAAAAAAAAAATGTTTTAATAATTCATTTTGGAGAAGATGATATGTTTCTTTAATAAAAAAGAGTTTCTTAAAATATCGATCTAGTATCTTGAGACTAGAAATGGGTTTCCTTGTATGAAACATGGTCCAACTAAATTATAAAACATCGATGAGTAAAACAAGTAAATAAATAATTGAATAAATATAGTGGATTAAAAAAGAAGTAAAATCTAAAATTTATTTTGAGATAATTAATTTTTGAGCAATTTTGCTCCCTTTTCGATTTTAATGTTTTGCCAACTATGTCTTTCATAAAGATTAAAAAGGAGGATATCTTTTCCATTTCCATCAAGAAAGCGATATCGTACAATGAAACCATGCTACTTTGAGTTTAATAGAAATGTATGAATTGTGCTTTTTTAATTAATTAATTATATATTTACTTATTCATTGAAGTTTTTCTATTTTGGTTTTCATCTTTTGTTCCTAAAATTAAAAAGAAAAAAGGTAACTATAAATGCTCACTTTATATTTACTTCATGTGTACTTAACTCCATTATTTTTAAAGTCATGTAATTATTCCCCTAAATCTTAAAAAAAAAAAATGCACTTAGGGTTTTAAATGCACCTCTACACATCTTTAAAGATTTGGGATTTAATTGTACGATTTTAAAGATAAGAGGATTAAGTGAATTTGAAATATATATAAGGAAACTGTTAATGCTTAATTTTGGCCAAGCCTAAGGCTCAGCTCGAATAGAGATCTCTAAAGGTCCATCGGCAAGAACCAAACTTCTTACCTTCTTTAAGTGTTCGACTTGCTCGAAAGTCTCTAATATCTCTAAGCCCTACAAGCTTGGTTGTTAAAATAGTAAGTAAAAAATACGATTCTATGAGTTTATGATTTTATAATATTTTTCATAGTTAAAATGGATGTAAAATCGTTTATATTCAAACTTTTAGTAAAATTATGAACTTTCATGTATAATTTTACGATAGAATCGGGATTTTAACAATCATGCCACAAGAATCCATCCTCCAAGCACCTGGTCTCAAGGACTTAGGTGATAACTCTAGCGAGCTTAAGGCTTGAAAGCTCGCCTAATGTCAAAGGACTCCACCAACAAGTCAGCTAACCTTGGAGTACAAGGAATTGCTCTACCATCTAGCCCGAACATAAGAAGCAAGGACGCCCCTTACCCTCACAAGCTCCTTCTAAGGTTCAATTCACCACTTGCAACGTACTTGTTGATAACTCTTATTTTAAATACATTTCACATTGTGATTTTATAGCATTTTCCTTATATTTTTGGTTTTTTAAAAAGAAATTGATATTTGATTGAATAAAATTTTGATTTGATAAAATTTTGATTTGAAGGTTTGAACGCGTTTTTGGATTGAAAACGAAGAAAAGAAATCAAGTTTTACTCAATTTAGAATTCAAATGAATGAGTTATGAAGTTTTGAAATGATACAAACAATAAGAGAAAGTAACAATTTTTTATCAGAAAGTTACATAGTCATGGACACAATTATATCCCTAGGCTATATCCATGCAAGATAATTTTTGTGCCAAGGTCAGTAAGTTACACAACTTGAGGACACAACTATATCCTAGGTTATGTCTGATGACAAAAAAAGAAACTTCACAATATATTATATAAGGACTTATGAGGGTTTTGCACATAACTTTGAACATTAAAAAAAAGAAAAGACTTGAAGAGAAGAAGGGAAAAAAGGTGAAAATAACACCCAACTTCAAGATTGAAGAGATTTTTCATCGACAAAAAGGGTTTTTCGTGTTTTATTTCTTGATTTTGTTGCAATTCATTTTTAATTTCACCATGATAGCTTAAGATTCTGGTATTTAGGATTGTGGAACCTAGAGTTTCATGTGACTATTAGATTTATTGATAATTTTCAATAAAGTTTTTATCTTTCTTGATTCAATTATGTGTTTTAATTATTAATTGATATTTCTAGGGTATTAATCTATGATATTATGCATGATGATCAAGAAATCACATACGTAATGAGATCTTGACATAATTGAAGAGAATTGCATATGTACTTAAAGATAAGATATATGATTCTTTCGAAAAGTTATCATTTTTGTATAGAAATTCATTATACGTTAATGTGATTCTAAATTATATTATTAAGTGAAGAGATTCCGGTAAATAATTTAGGATTAGGGTTAATATGCTTGAGAAAGGTGTTAACTTCAATTATGAATCCTTCTGGTCATGAATAATAGAGATGGAATTGGATATATTTTTAGCAATCAAATGTTAAACACTAGGGGAAACAATTCCTAAATACATTATTTGCCTTCTTGAAGTCATTCTTAATTTTATCGCTTCCTAAATTGCTTAATTAAGTCTTATAATTAGATTAGCTTGTTCATTTTAGAATTTTTAATTCATTCAACTCATCACAATTCTCCAATTAGATAATAGAGATAAGGTTAGTATTAATATTCCAAGTCTTTGAGGGATCAACTCGAATTCACATCCACTGTATTAAAACCGATAAGTGCACTTACCTTGTATCACTTGTGTTGCCTCTCTCTTACCTCTTTGCCCCTTTTTTGTCTCTAGTGCCGATACCCTGTCCTAACTCATTAATTACAACCTAATATCCATGGTATGGCTAGCATACTTGACATACCTTAAAGATGTCAGATCCCTAGATTATAGATGTGATTACTAGCATAGTTATAGCTAATCGACCCCTAGAGCCACCCTATGAACTCTGCAGTGCATATCCCCTTGCAAATTACCAATATGGACGAGTTCTAAACCAATACGTGTCTAGATAGTTGTAGTCCCAAAGGACGGATGGGTAAAGGGATTCCGAATCCAAATTTTCAAGACCTTATACACTTACTATCTCTTCCAACACTTGAAATCCTGTAGCATTTGAGCACCATCCCTAAGGATTGGTATTGCTAGACTAAAAAAGTACCAATTATGTATCCACATATCAAAACTTTATTAGTACTTATAAGTTACTTATAAATTCATATGGCGCATTAATACCATTGAATCCTTTCTATCCAACTGCATTAACGGTCTATTTACTTCACTGAATGAGAATGAGAGGAATGCAATTGAGATTCTTAAATAAGGGAATAAAGATAGAATGCTAGTTACAGTGTTTAGTTTAAGAAAAAAAGATACAGCAGATGAATCAGTAATAGGAATTAAATGGACAGTTTTACCCTCATCTTTTTCCTCTCTCTCTCTCTCTCTTGCAGATTCATGTCTTCAAACAACAAATTTGATTTTCCTTCACCTCTCATGAATTCATGCCCTCAAGCAACCCAAAGTCTGATTCTTCTTCTCCTTTCAAAAATTAGAGTCCTCAAACAACCCTAATAAAGTAAGCTTAAGATGCTAGGCTATTCTCTATAAAAGGGACATATGAAAAACAGTATTAAGAAAAGCACTTCAATGGACTTAATCATAGGGAGAGCAATTGTTCTACAACGAAAATTGTAAGGTTTCTTAGTACCACCAGTAGCTAGAGTAGATTTACTAGTAGCCTTAGTCACAAACTATTCACAACAAGCTTTGCCTTCAATAGACTTGTTTGTGGTAACCTACAGTTTTCTTAGTATGAGCCATTAGAGAATCAAAAGTTAGAGATGAGAAATTGAATCGAAGAGACCCAATTTGATTGAAGAGACCCAATTTGAATTCGATGGATTTTCCGAGTTGGGGTTTGTAGATGTAGGCATCAGTTGTTTATATAGGCAAGAAATAGTTTACTTGGTTAGGTTTTGTGTAGTCATCGGAGAGTTGTGTGTGGTTACCGAAGAGTTGTGTATGATTGTCGGAGAAGAAGGTAGTTGTTTGTGATGGTAGTGGTGTAACGATTGTGTTGACAATGATGATGGTATGGATTGCTACATTAATGGAGGTCATTTTATGGACAAGTAAAAAATTTTTCACGTAATAGGGATTCTTAAGTTGAAGGGAGGAATCCCTATTACTTGATTTCAAGTAATAAAGATTCCTACCGAAGAGCAATTTAATGACAAAAGATAAAGTAAACAGAGTAATAAGAAATAAGAAGAAAATAAAATAGCCATTTCCCCCAAATGAACAAGATGTAAGTGTCTAAAATCCTAGCAAAAAGCCTAAACCCTCTATACTAATAACCCTCCCTCCTTCTCCACTTCTCCACTTCTCTTAACCCTCTTTATACTGTAAGCCCTATAATTAAAAGTTTGGACTCGATATATAAAATTTAGGACGATCAGATAAAGTGTTCGATCGAGCCTAAATTAAACGACAAAGTTAAGAGTATTAGTAAAAATGACCACATAAGTTTGAATTTAGGGAAATAAGTAATAATCATAATATTGAATTATAAGCATATTACCTATTATTTATTAGAAATACGTAAAATGAGTTTCGATAATTAACAAATTAATCGAAATTATATGCATACTAAAAATCATAAAATAATATAAATAATATTTAAGATTATTTACTTATACATCATATGTATTTATACATAGGCAAAAATATCTGAAATTACTTAACATGCCCGAAATATACTAAATTAATGCTAAATAAATAAATAAAATTACAAAAAAAAAAAAAAGTAAGGAATTGTCTGCATTTAGGTTATGGCATGTTGGGATTAAAAAGAAAAAAATTAACTAATTAAATTAGGGCAAATAAAAAGTGAAATAGAAGAGGATAAGACCAAATGTTAACCAAAAATTGAAAGAAAAAAATCAAGGCAACTAGTAAATACCCTAAACTCTAACTAGACTTCATTTGGTCAATTAGGAATCAAAGAAAATTTGAGAGAAAATAAAAAGAGAAAATTATGGTTTTTTTATAAAAATTAGCAAAATTAATGTATAATTAAGACTTGAAGAGAGAACCCACAACCTATGGCCGCCACCGCCGCCGCCGCTGTCACCGCCACCGCCACCGCTACCCTACCCCCATTGCCCATTACTATCGATACACTTAGACCTACTACTGGTGAGTGAAAGTCAATCTGACAGGTGAGTCCAATTTCAACCCAAATCTTGTTTAATTTATTTAAATTATTAAATTTCTTTAAAAATTATAAAATTTGATATTCTGAGGTTTTTATATATGTAGATTTAGAAAAAAAATATTGGTTTGATGAAATTATGGCTAAAAATATACAATACTTAAGAAATCCTACAAACTTGAGTTTATTTTGATTTAGAAATAAATAGCCTTAATAATATAGTTTTGAGGTCAATTTTTTTGTATAGACTATTTAGAGGATGTAGAACAATGCAATGAAGAGATTTTCATAAATGAATTTTGTAACTTTTTAGATAATTTTTAGGCCTTAAAATGATGTACAAAATGAATGATTTTAGGCTAATTTATTAATTAAATAGATAATTACTTATTGAGTATATAATTAGGTGTTTTAAGATGTTAATATCTAATGTAGTATCATAATTGTAGTATTTAAAGTGTTAGATATGATTGTTATGTGCATTATGTAATAAAGATGTATAAATTGATAATATGTGAAATCAGATTATTAACAAATAGAAAATATTATGTTAAAATTGATAATATAATAATAATAATAGAAATATATAAGAAATCTAATATGAAACTTAAATTTTGGTAATTATATGAAAAATGTAATTTTTCCCACATCGAGAATACATTCGGTAGTTAAATGAAGATTAAGATATACTATACAGACTAAAATACTAGTTAAGGGTTAAAAGTGATATTTAGGATACTCACATTATAGTTCGAAACGCACTCTTAGGATTTACATATAACACTCGTAGTTAAAAATTGATTGAAATCAAATTCGAAAAACAATTCTGAAACTAGCCTATAATAAGACCGATAATAAGTAATATATATATATATATATATATATATATATATTTGGAAAATTGGGTCAGATCATAATTTAAAATCTATATGTCGCAAGGATATAAATACTAAAAGAGTATTTATATTATAGGATACTCAGAGATAAGTTGACTTGCGTTAAGTCAAGTAAGCGAACCAAGAAATTCATGCGAGTTGGGTTTAATACATAACGGTATTTTAGAGTACTATTTTAAACTACTTGGATGCTTAAGATTTTACATCATTATACTTGTAGGTAGTTATATGTGTATATGCTTATGTGTATCTGAATTTGTGCTAAAAAACTATGTTGTGTTTTAGTGATTGTTGTGAATTGAGTGGTGTGAGATTGTTTGATCAGCTTAAATTGAACTTAATTATAACCAACCTAAATACCTCAATTGAACATGTATTGCAACCCTTTAAAGGACAATTAGGATTTTCCAACTAAATACCGATACCTTAAAAAAAAGATAGTGTTAGATAGCATAATAGTTTTTTTTTCATTCTTAACTAAACTAAATAAGAAAAGAAGAAGTCGCAGTAAGAATGAGGGCAATGGTTTGAAGGCTAGTCATAGAGGGGTGATGTCTCCATTGCACAAACTTAGGTTTGATTAAAGCTGTTACATAAACATAAAAACTCCTCAATCCGAATTAGAGTAAGTGAAATTACTCTGATTTCACAACGAACCGAACCACATTATGTGATGACATTGGCATGTTGCATTACATATAATTAATTGTTTGAAAACCCCATTTGTATTTGTTATGCATTCTTAGGTCTCCATCCTAATCTACCAAGCTCTTAGTTACTTATACCTTTATAAATTTTCTTACAAGTATTAATTGAGATGTCGTACTATAACTATTTCTAGATCAGTGTCTTTTTGAGTGAGGATTGAGCTGGTTAATACAATCGAGTCTTCTAGAGTTTTATTACTAACTCTTAGGTCTTTAGGCTAATTATGTAATATGTTACTTATTGGACTATCATAGCATGTAGAATTTCTTAAGATTATAAGACAATATAAATATAATTATGTATATATAATTTAAAGTTTTTGGCTTTTTATGTAAATTTTAACACTAATTTTAATTGAGCTGTTTACTTCAAATTAATGAGTCATAGACACCTTATATTAACCATATTTATGATAGTGACTGTGAGGTCAACTACCATAGATTGGTTTATACGACGAAATTGTTACGACTCTACGCTTTAGAAATGTAACATATACTCAACTGGAACAAACTCTTAGAACTCTAAATATTCAAGGAAAAATCCATTTCTAAGTTGCCCTAAGGGTAAGGTAATCATCTAAACTACCTTTCTAAGATTTTTTTTGGTGAAAATCATCCATTTTCATGGAGTTTTCTTAGTTACCTTCAGGAATCCGAATTAAAAATCTCATTTTTGCAGCACTTTTCTTGGGTTTCGGTCTTAATATTCTGATTAACAAGGTATTCAACCCATTTCAAGTAAGTTCTTTTCCCTTTCCTCTTATTTATTGGTATTTCTTTGACTTTTAAGAAGGAGTTATGACTATGTGATTTGAAGTTGGGATTGAGTAATGTGGTTTGAGAAACGAAGTTTAGAATAGTGTTCTTTGAGAATATAATCATATTAATGGTTGTTTGATGCTTGGGAAAGTGGAGTTTGTTTTTGGTCAGTGTTTTGGGGGTTTTGGACATAGAAACTACAGATTCTACAGTTCTTGTAAGAAAAGGTCAAACTCTTTTTCAAATGCTTTGGACCATCTCTTGCTAAAGCAAAATCTTGTCATGTTTCTATAAAAAGGTTCGAACCTTTTGTATAAGCTTCGAAACTTTTTCTCCTAAATACATGTTTTTGTTAAAAAAAAACCCTCCTAATCATTCCTATAAACTTTCTAACAACTTAAATTAACATTTTTAACTACTTTTAAACACTTTTTAATCCCGAATGATATTTTAACCAGTTTTAATTAACTATGACCCTATTTTGACAAATCTAGTATAATATTTAATATTTTTCAAGCTATAACCTTTTCAAATTTTTTCGTGCAAGTGTTTTACTACTTTCATATTACCGAAACTCAATCTTATGTTAATGTAGCAACCTATAGAAGCTTAGATGGACTTGAAGCCTAGAAGGCTTGTTAAGATAAGTAAGTAGAGGTCTACTTAAAGCTTGTCTTGGATCAATTGAAGTGGGGGTTTAAGAGATTTTATGGTCTTAACTATCAAGTTCTTGATCCAGGTTCTTAGATGACTATGGTTTTAGACTTTGAGATTTAGATTTGAGACTTATAGTTTATTTACTCAGCATTCCAAGTATGTGGTACTTAGTTTCTTGCTTGTGCTTGTTAGGATTGTAGTAAGCTAACCGAACTAATCCATATTTGGCCTAATTGAATTGTTTGTTGATTGTACTTGACCTACTCATTCTAAGGACCCACAATGGCAGATCACTAGGGGACAACTGTTGATCATATATGGAGATTTCCTAGTGAACTTGCATATGGAGAGTCGTAGCTAAAAAATTAGGTTTTAAGGACTCTAGACTCTAAGCGTAATAGATTTAAAGAAAAACTTATATCTATATCTACCTTTGTATATAGACAAAGATGATTGTGTGGTAGAATTATAAGTGCTCTTTTATTGGTTGGTAGCTTAAATTCAAAATAATTAATTGACTGTTTGCTTTATATTTGATATAATTTGCATCATATGCATGTGTATAACTTGGTTTAACATCCGTGTGTACTTGTGTATCACATACTAGATTTTGGTTCATTCTTTTATTTTCTTTGACAATTGCAAGTGGTTAAGATGAAGTTTGTTACTTATAAAGTCGAGATAACTAATATCAGGTTTGAGAAGAGAAGCATTTAGTATTGATGATACGTTGAGTAATATGTGAAGATGATTTTATGATATAGAGTATATTTTGGATGGTATGTTTTGTTAGTGTAGAGTATAAAATGTTGATGATAGAAATAATCGTTGTTGTAATGACTCACTTATGAGTCATTCATTTTGTAGAAACCTTGAGAATGTGTTATCAATGTTTTATTGACAGGTGTATAAGTGATTTTAGAGATTATTGTAGTGTTTTAGAGTTTTAGCATGCCATTAGAATACTAAAGACATGTAGTGAGCCATGACGTCTTTAGGTTCTAAGACTTTACAATGTTTGTATTCTTTAACCAATATATACTTGTTTTATTAACCTTTTAAAATAATTGGGTTAATAAATTTAATAATTATAAATTCAATTGAATATAACATGGATTAACTTCAAATTTTATTTTAAAAGTTTAATAAATAAGTATTCGATTCAACATAATATTTCTCGATTTCAAATTTCAACAATTAAATTAAATAACATAAAAAGCTTGGCCATTGGTTTCTTATAATAAAACACGTGTAATTGGGAGTCCAAGGAATCAGACACGCCCAGACAATTAATCATTTTCACTAACCAAATGAAACTCGGGTTTGACTTCCTTTTTTATCTTTTTTTAACGCAGAAAACTCAGGTTTGATTTGATCCGTAAATATTGTAAAAGGTTTGATTTGGTTCACAAAATATATGTGAATGGTCTAACCAACATCATGGTATACTTGGAATAAGGTTTCGTATAGATCGACTTTTAAGGCAATTAAGAAATTAAATGATCTTAATTGTTTTTTTTTTTTAATTTTATGAAGGCAAGGGAAAATGAGGATAAGTTATTAAAAAGTTATTGAAAAAAAAAAAATTATCATAACTAATATACATCTAAAATAAAATTGTTATTGTAACTTTCTTTTCCAAAATATATTATTCTTCCATTTATTTGATTTTTAATTATCATAATGTCATCAATCCTCTTGTTTAAGGCCTTCAGAATATTGAGACAAGTGTGAAAACTTTATTGAAACGAGTTACTTAATGAAAAACAGATCAAAAGTATCTAAGAACGTAAAATTCGATCTTCTGTCACAAAGCGCACATGATTGATCAAGTTTATCAATACCTCCTCTTACATATCTTTCTATTACATCCACACACGTATAATTAGATCAAACGATCTCCAAAATCAACTATCACTTCCATAATAGGTAACCGATCATCAGCGACAACTGCACTTACAGCATTTTATTTTATGTTATTTTTCCTATCCAACCTTCCTGTATAACTTTTGGTAAGATATGAGCTACTCATAGACTAAACATGCAGTGAAGTAAGTGTATCACCTGATTCTCCAATTCCGTCGCCATCCCTTCCAGCTTTTTTTATTTTTTTTTCCAACTCAAATGATAGATGCTTCTTCAATAAAAATTAATGGCGGTGAACGTTTCCTTCGTCAGGAAGGATTAAAATGGCGATAATCTATCTATATATTATTTTAATAGTAAATATGAAGGGGATAAATGGGAATAAGTTCGTCTCCATTTGGCCGCCATCTTATTCTTTAAGGAGCAAGCATCATTAATTTATTATCATCCTTATCAGTTAGTTTTCACGTAGATTCTTTTCTTTATTTCATTTCATTTTATTTTTTCTTTTTTAAAACAGTGATTTGATCCGGTTTTTCCATGACATTTCGAAGTTATAATTTGTAAGAGTTTTATAGTATATTTCAAAAATAGTAGAGCATTATATTATGCATTAAATTTGAATTTTATACATTTCAAATAATTAAAGTTTATCCCGATAAATTTTATCTTATAAATGATATCAGTTGCATTTTAACTTAATTTTGAAATTTGACTTACATTGCTATTTTTTCTAACTTAGTAGGTCTCATATTATCATTTTATATTATTCAAAATAACTTTTTCGTTGCAACTAAATTCTGGGACAAAGACCCTAAATACACTTTCGTTAATGTTTTTATTTAATCAAGTGTGTGTAACATGAGATGCTCAAAAATATCAAAATTTTCAAGGAGTTTAACCTACTTTTGTTAGATCCCAAATGATACCGGCTCGAATAGTTGGGTATTACACTTTGCCGTAGAAATCTAAATTCTTTGGGCTTGGGATGATGCTTTACAAATAGACATGGAGGTCTGGAAGAATAATTGTTATCTATAAACTCAAAGTGAAGTTAGAATTAAGTTACAAACAAGTTTTGTGTGAAAACTTGCAAGAACTAGTGTAAAACGGTTTTTAATCTAATAAAACAAGGAAATATGCTCTATTCTTTTTACATGTTGCTGCTATTTGATTGTCTAAATATGTCAAAAGGATATATTTTACTCCCTAACAAACCTAGGATCAATTCCATGTCAAAATATTCCAAAAAGTGGTAATTGAAAAATAGAAATCCAAAATCACAAATTATAAAAGCAAAATTTTATTAATTTTAATAACATGATCCTTTTGCTATCTTAACATGTTTAAATAGTTCTTGAAAAGAAAATTGCTATGGTATAAAGATTGTTAAAATTGGATAAGAAATGAGGAAATTATGGCTTTTAGAAGTTACTAGTTTAAATTGACAATGACAAGCAATAGTTAGTTTGTATGTAGTTGTATTTTGAACAATTTGTGACAAAGTAGTGTCTACACATGGTGAGTGAAGAAGTATACTTTGAATAGTGGAGTAAGAACTGGACCCATAAGTATTTAAGATCCTTTGCTTATTGATATTGCAATTCGTTGCTTATATGGTTATTGGTACCCTTGAAGTGTTTGCTATCTATTGAGACTTATAATTAGCTTAGTATTGGTTATTGACAAACAACATCGACTCATGTATTCGCATGTTATGTTTGGTTTCTTGGTATGCTTTTTTGATCGGATTACAGTTAAGTGGAATCCTATATGAGATTTCTATTCAGTAATTTGTAACCATATAAATATTTGTATGGTTGATTATATGTCATCTCTTAGCTATCTTGAATATGCACTATCTCTTAGTTGCTTATTTTACTTGGATTAATGCTTAGAAACTATATAACTACATCCATCACATGATGCAAGAGGAACTACAAAAACTCAATATTTGGTAAATAAAACACTCGGTATTTTAAAGAACCTAGTTTTTATCATAAAGATTACATTCGCAGATTGCTCAGATTGGGCTGCCTAGTGCTACTCTCTAATTTTTCGATTAATGCGTGGATTATGTCTCAGTTTTAGCCACTAAGTACTGCTTGTTACGATATTGGCCATTGTGTGTTACATGCATTAGCAAGGCATCTATGTGTTGCTTAGGTACTTGCGATTATGCTTAGATATGTATATCTTAGTTTTATTATTTTGTTTTTAGTTATATTCACTTAGCTTGAATTATAGTTGAAGGGTTAGTTATGTAACTTCAAATACTAAAGATCAAGTTAGAAGAATAAATTAGGACAAGATCATTATAAGCTACTATTATAATTCCATACTTTTGGTCGTAACCTTTGTGTATAGATTCTGGCATTACATTATATGTAATGTTATATCTAAATGTGTTATTTAAGATTAGGAATATTTAAAGTTATAGTATAGGTTATGGTACAAAGTTGAGCATACCCTAATACTAAGACAAGTATATGAATTTAAGTTATATGAATTTAAGTAGAACTTCTAATATAGTGAGAAATATATAGGGTCAATGAGAACATGTATAGACTTTGATCTTACTAAATCCTATTGAAGGTAATAGTTATATGATTTCCATTGTGATATTTTGTGTTCATGATGTTATAGGTAAAGTCTTATCCTTAACTGGGGAATAGGATCATAACCCATCTCTTTGGCACCGGGTTTGAGAGAATAAGTTAAGTAGATGCTTAAAGAGGCGAGGCATAAGACTAATGTAGCTAACAACCATTTATTATCTCGTTTAAATAAATAACAAAGCCTTAACATCCCAAGACTTGAAATAACTCAAATTTTTAGCATAATATAACATTATGTATGCATGTATGAGACTACAGCCCTAAAAATGTTTAATTTCGGATTCACATGGGTGTTAATCACCAGTACACCTAATCTATGATAACTGTCTACAATAGCATCCCATTTCAGCATTAGAACCAAATAATCACTTCCTCGTAGAAGATTAACTCGTATAACAACAATTAACATGTTCACAACTCACTTAATTATATGTAGAGGTTAAGTGCTTATTCTAAGCATTACATTACCCTAGATCACTACTCCCATAGGATGATAAGTTACCATTATAAGACCTCTATTTCTAATCATTGGTACTTCGAAATCTTCCAACCTAAGGATAACCATAACCAACATACAATTTGATAGTTCTAATTGTTTAAAATTCGTTTGCATTTCTATACTTAAAAATACGTACAATGAGCATCATAACTAATACAGACCCCATGGATGAACACACGAAACCCAATATCATACGAAAATCAAGGGGTGGGTTTGGACCTTGAGATGGCCCGAAAGATAAATCAAAAGTTGAGAGTTTAGCAATCTTACGTACTAACTCTATGGATATGACGTACCGTAGAACCACATACGAATCTAAGACTCACCAGATGTAACGCATCAGTTCAAGTGATAGGGTTGCCCGCCACAATTCTTACTAAAGAGATTGATAAAAGCTAATAAAGAGAGAGCTTTCCAAGAGAAAAGATTCAAAGAGGGGGTTTTATTAATCTTCTGTATATCCTAAACTCTATACTAGTGTTCTATTCATACATGGTGGTAAAGTTGTAAATAAATGACTAAAAGATGCTCTAATGGCTTTTCTATAAATATTAAATAGACATAAGACTAATTACAAGTAAAATACAAGAAATAGAAAATTCAAACAACATAAGTAAAATAGATAGCTAAGTGAAACCTTTGGGTAAGGGTTGATGTTTTGATTCCAAAGAGCTGTTAAAGACTTAAGGTTGTAATTTGGGTAGACCTGATTCTGAATGTCTTGTCTTGTTTGGGGCTGATCCGGTATGCCAAGGTCGACCTCAAATGGCCAATCTGACCTGACATGATAAAACTGACCTAATATGGCAGCGGGTGAGCTGGCATGTCATCAACCAACCTCGCATGGTCAAGCCAATTTGTCATAGACGTGGCCAACCTATTTAATATGTCTTGGCGCAACCGAGCTGATATGGAATGGTCGGGCAACCTCATCATGACCAAGCAAATCTTAGTCAAGCAAACTCAATTGAGCAATAAACCTCCATAAAATAGAGCGAACGGACAGGACAGGACAATCCTGTATAACTGATCAGAGTAAACCCGACAGAACATAATAGAGCTGACCATAATAGGGCAAAATAGATCAAGTATAGCAAGGAAGACTGGGCAAAGCAGGGCATAAATAGTAAGCTAAGGCAAAACTTGCAGAACACATCGAATCTTCCAATATTGTTGTAGCTCATAGATAAGTCTATGGGAGGGCTCGGTCAGGGTAGAGCGGGGTATACTTAACATAACTGGGCAGACCTAATAGAACAGGACAGGCCGTTCAGCAATGATAGAGCACATAAACAAGTCATCCATTCACTCGGAGCTCGTGAGCAAGCCTCCCATACAATCCAAAACTTGGTATGGCATCAGGTCGGTACCTAAAATCTTATCAATAACTACATACTTGAATTACGCTCATTAACCAACAAATGTAAAACCAAATAATCAACTCCTAAATACATGATATAAGCTATTGCCAACTACCTAATAGTTAAAGATTCATTTTGGACTCTACATTGGAAAGCTTATCCATATTCATTGTTTTAAACTTAAGACAATGGATTTTAAACTTATGATTAGTCAAGGATTAAGTAGGGATTAAACCAGGATTCAAGACGAAATGGCAATTAACCACCAACAAGTAGAGATCGATCACAAAAGAGGGGAGGGGTGTATCTATGAGTGGGCCAATGAATACACTAGCCTGCTATTTGGTCAAATAACTAGCCTTCACCTAGCCCGTCACACTTAATAGTGGGACTAACCATGATTGTAATAGGTGGTTGGTTTATTGGCCTAGGCTTGTCTAATAGACCCACCTTCTTGTTAGCCTAGTCTCCTAATACCTAGGGGTCAATTAACCAACCTCCATTTCTCAATCCACTTGTTATTACCCTTATTTATTTATGAATGGTCTTCTTAAATGAAATTTCATCCTTTGTTTTAAGAATTTCTTGATCATTAATCCAAAATCAAAACCAAATCTTAATTCAAGATGAACCATAACTAATTTATCTTAACATAATTCCTCAATACCCTAAGAACAAATTAATGTGATAAAATTCACGACAATATCAAATTACTATGTCCACTTTCTATGTTTTAATTTCACACTTGAAATTTGAAGCTATTAGATCCATGCCTTAATTGAACTTTTGTTTGTCAAATTTATAATTTCACTTTTAACTTGAACTTTTAGACTAATGAGCATTTGTCATGTCATGTTATAAAGTTAATAAATTGACAAGTGAAAGTTCAATTAGCTATGCCATTTAGCAAATTCAAACTTCAAGTATAAAATAGATAAGCAAAAGTTTAATTAAATATAATATTTAGTAATTTCAAACTTCAGGTATGAAATTGAAAAAATTACAAACTTGATGTAGTAGTTGTAATATTATCCAATAATATTCTTGAAAACTATGTTTTATGACTTAGATTTCTTGTTTTCCATACTTTAAAACAAAAAGTGCTATAATAACATAAGAACAATGGCATACTGATGTTTTTACTTCAAATGCCAATACATTGTAATTTCCATACTTTAAAACAAAAAAGTACTATAATACCTTTTACAACTTAGCTTGGACTAATATTTTGACCAACTTTAAGACCAATAGAAGCAAGCTCAACAACTTGATCAAGACGTGTAGGAACAAGGTTCAATCTGCCAATTTGTTAGGACATCTTAACTACATACATCGTTAAGAATGATTCTGATGTAGTTCATGGCCTATTGGAAGTAGAAGGTGCTCTTATGGGATCCTTGTAGAAAGAAAAGATTGCAGGTAGTTTGATAATGATTGAGATCCATACGACATCTAACCAATTGCCCATCCTATATCTAGAGGCCTCAAGGAAGTTGGAATGGGAGAACACTCATCTTAGGGTGGGCTTACTACTAGGCGCTTTCAGCAATTATCCACATGCTACCTTTCTACAGCGACACATTTAAGTCACATCACAAAGTATAACCTTCAAGAAATCCATCAAATTTTGGAATCCTAAAACTACATGATTATCAAAAGAAAGATAAGATTTCTTACCATATAATAAATCTTGAATTTCTTCCAAAAGATCTCTTTCTTTAATGATTCGACTAACAACTTCTAATTTAAAATATTCCCCTCTTTCATTAGAATTGTTACAGTTTACAAAATTTAGATGAATGAAATAAAATAAATCGTCTTGTTGATGAAAGATAAAAGAAAAGGAAAAGTAAAAGAAGAAAGAGGAAGACTTCTTTTTTCAAACATAACTTATGTTTAGAAGGAGGAGAGAGAGAAAACAATTTTATGATAATAAGGCTATTTAAAACTACTTAATAGAATTGATGGGACAAATTAGCAAAAAAATCATGTCTTTTAGCTAAAGGTCATGTCTTTGGACCAAATAGGTGTTAATCCCTACTATAAAAAGAAAATAAATAATTATTGTGGATAGTAACATTTATGAAAAGACTGTTAAGCCCCTTAAATGATACATTTGGTGGGATATTTCATCCACTCTCTCCTAAAAGAATTTTCATCTTCAAAAGTTATCGGATTGTGGAACAATTCTTAGGATATGTTCCTCACATCTTCTTCTAATTCTCATATAGCCTCATTCTCACTATGATTGTTGCACTATTTTCACACATTTGAAAATTTTTCTCCTCAAAATATGTTCCTCAGTATGTACTATTATGATTGGATGCTCCTCATGTTAAATTAGGCTATTTATTCGATTGCTCCAAATTGATAACCTAATTAAGGTTTAGCATGAACTTCCTTATGGACCTAATGAAAGAAAGGATCTGCTTTGACATGAAATGAAATGAACATATCCATATGTCTTGAATTTTTGTTTATGAGATCATAAAGTATGGCAAAATCTATAACAAGACCCAGTTTATGTAGAAATGTGCATATTGCCCCATATAAGAATAAACATAGAATAGCAAAGGAAGTGATTAATATTCAAGCAATTGGAATTTGGTTTTTCACCATGTACGAGGATCCATGGTAAGTGTAAACCCTAAAGCTAAGCCAAGTAACCATATGTTTGAACTTAAAACCCAAGGCTTAGGACGATCGGCTAAAGGATCCGATCAAACCCAAATTATAAACTATTTAACAAAATACCAGTAAAAATGACCCTGTAAACTTAAATTTAAGAAAGTGAGTAGTAAAATAGGAGACTATAAAATTTTCAAATTTTAAGCATAATAACTGCTAATTACCGAAAAGGCAAAAAGTGTAATATAATAACTAATAAATTAGTAGAGATAGATTATATGTATACTAAAAATTTTAGAATGACCAAAATAATATTTAGGAATGTTCACGTGTACCCTACATGTATTTACGTGTAGATAAAAATACGCGTAATTGCTAAAATAGGCCGAAAATTAAGTAAATAATTAAAGAAAAATACAAAATAATTATAAAAAAATCAGAAGGAGAGGTCTGCAACTAGATCAGGTCGTGACTGAAAAGAAAAAAAAATTAGCCAATAAAAATTTGCCAAACTAAAAGCCTAAAATCAAGGAAATGAGCAAAATCACATCAAATTAATGCACATTAATTACTATGTTTGTCTATAAATAAGGAAAAAATTCACAGAAGACATTTGGACAGTTTGTAATCTGAGAAAAATCGAAACACAAGAAAAATCGAAAGAAATTCCAGAAAAAAAAAAAAAAAAGAAAACTGTGCAGATTAGCAAGGTGAACTAGAACCACCACCCACCACCCACCACCACCTGGGACCGAACCACCACCACCACCCTACCCTAGGACCAGCGTCTGGACCGGCCGACAGCCTTGGACCGGGTTTGGACGGCCAGAAATCCTTGAACCGGTTAGTCATTTACTCATCCCGATTTTTGTATAATTTTGTAAAATTAGTTATTTTGCCCAGAAAATTATGAAACTTGTTATTATGAGGTTTTATTGTATGTAGATTTAGGGAAAAATATTGATTTAGTTTAATTATGTCTGGAAATATAGGGTTCTTAAGAAATTGATCAAAACCGAGCATGATTAAACCGGAAATTAAATAGGCTTAGGAATGTAGTTTAGGGCTCAAAATTTTTCTGTAGGATTCTCATATGATTTAGAACAGTGCTATGAAGCCCTTTTTTTAAAATTAATTTTCGAAAATTTTAAGTTAATTTTTAGCCCTAAAATGATGGTAAAATTGGGTGATTTGGGATTAATTAGGTAATTAGGATGTTAATTACTGATTTGGATCTTGATTAGATGATTAAGGAAGTTAATCTCTGCAGTGGAACCCTAATCCTAGCTTTTAGGTACTAATTATGGTTAATTAGGGAAATTAGGTAAAGAATATGTGAAATTAGGTAAAGAATATGTGAAATTAGGAATATGTGAAAATATAAATTACTAAATTTAAAAAAATAAAGTTATTTGGATAATATTATAATTGAAATCAGAAAAATAATAAATCTGAATTAATATTTAATTTTAAGTAAATATCTTAAAATGTAAGATTTTTACACATCGGGAATAAATCCGATATCCCAATTAGGGTTAGAGTGTACCGAATAGTTAGAATACCAAAATTTCGACCCAATAGGATATTTGAATACTCGAGCATAAGGTGATTAATGTCACATTGGGATTCGAGCCTAATTACGACTTAGGAATTAAAACTAAAATCTAGTTTAGGAGCCAAACCCCGAAATAAAATACAACGAATTATTAATACGTTGTAGGTATACATGAGGAAAATGAGTTACATTATAAATTAGAATAAGAATCCATAAAAATAAGTACTAAAAGGACCTCTTTGCATTATAGGACACCCAAAAACAAATCAGCTCGCAATTTGAGGATCGAGCGATCGAGCAAATTCAAGTAAATTGGGTTATTGCTTATTGTAATAGAGTACTAGTTTTGTAGTGCTCGGAGACTTAGGCTTGTATATGCTTGTGATTGTAAATAGTTTGCGCATGTGTTTGATGTATCTGAATTCGTGCTGGAATTTGTGCTGTGAGTGATTTTGTGACTGATTTAATTGGTATGAACTTGTTTGAAAACCTTAACCGGAATTTAATCTTAGTCGACCATAATAACCGAAAACGTCATGCATTGCAACCCGTTAGGAGATCATAGGACTCTCCAACCAAATACCAACCCCTTCGAGAGGGATAGCGCAGGATTGTAAAATGGTCCCTTCTTCATCCTCAGTCGAACTAAGTGACAGGAGAGGAGGTCGCGGTGGGGGTGAAGTCAACGGTTCGAAGGTAGTCGCGGGAGGAGCGAGGTCTCCATTGCACAAGCCTGGGTTTGGTTGTGAGCTGCTGCATAACATGGAACTCCTCAACCCGAATCGGAGCGGGTGAAATTTCTCTGATTTCACAACGGACTGGACTACGTTGTGCGATGACACTTGATTGTTGCATTGCATGAAAATAATTGTTTGATAACCCTATTTGTGCTTGTATGCAGTCATGAGTCTCCAATTCAACTTACTGAGCTGTAGTTGCTCATACCCTTATAGATCCTTTTGCAGGTTCTGATTTGTAATCTCTTCAAGTACCATGCCGCCCTACAATTATCCAGAGGTTAGTCTTTTGAAGCCAGGGGTGTGAGGATCAAGTTATTTAACTTAATGTGTAACTAGACTGACCTTGTAGTTAAAGGATGAAGACTGTTAGTTATTCTGTAAATTAGTAAACTGTAGTTATTATGTAAATCTTCCTGGGAAGCTCTGTGGACTTATTTATATGATTATCTACGTTTAATAGTAATTTGAGTTACTTATCATATTTGTAGTATAATCATTAATCGAACTGTTTACTTCAA
Organism: Lumnitzera littorea; assembly: GCA_024138015.1. Classification (NCBI taxonomy): domain Eukaryota; kingdom Viridiplantae; phylum Streptophyta; class Magnoliopsida; order Myrtales; family Combretaceae; genus Lumnitzera; species Lumnitzera littorea. The sequence continues at coordinate 15,516,322 of JAMXBB010000006.1, read as the reverse complement.
AGCGAGTGGTCGTCGACGCCTTGTGTAGATTATCTTTATGGTAGGAACTGTAAGGCCAGTTTCTATCATAGAATGGTTTACACGGCGGGACTGTTGCGACTTCGCGACTTCGGGGCATAACAGTAAGCATCTATAATTGAAAGGTTAAAGTGTAAAGGGAGGAGGGAGGAGGTAGGATGGGCAATTGGTTGGAACTAGTATGGATCATAAATGGATGGTAGTTAGAGCCTGTTACTCTCTTAGGGTACCCTCATCGAGGATCCTTAGGGAAGAGGATCAAGTTAGCCCTTGTAAATAGCTTAACGCATGATCTTCTATCAACCCTTTAGGGGAAATGCAATAAAAGAAAGGAAAATCTATAGACTGACCCTATTGTCTTTACCTCGTAAGAACTATGAGATCACCCTATTGCCTTTGTGAACATAGTACTTAAATAGTCCCCAACATGTTACATAAGGGAGAAACACTAACCTATAGGCTACATTGCTCATCTTTACTAGAATCATGGATAGATCCAAAGCAAGGCCTAAAGGGGCTTCAGTACCCCTAGATTTGGGAAAAATTAATTAATTAAATTTATTATAAAAAGAAAAAAAATGTATTACGTATATTTTTTAAAGAGCAAAAGTTTCATATTTGAATAAGTGGTGAAATATTTTATTTTGCAAATATGAGGTCATGGTTCAATTCCCATTGGAATCATTTTATTTTTTTTTTTTGTATTTATTGTATGTCTCTCAATAAATGCTTTTCATTCTCTTTTACTTTTTTTTCAGAATAAATAACAAAATTAAATTTATCTCATAAAAGAATGATGATTAATTAAATAAATTCTCATTGGATGTCATTTATCTTTTCATAACAATATCATAAATAATAATTATATAGTTAATGCTATAAGTTTTAAATTTTACTGCACAAAATATCCGTAAATAGTAACGATGATATTATTTGATGTACTATTAATTTCTTTTATGAAATTAATATTATCTAAATTTATAGGTAAAATTAACAACTAATTCTTCGATCACTTGCATTGAAAGTAAAAATTTTTCTCATGAAATTACTAATTAAACAATCTCGTGAAGTAATCATTTAAAAGTTATACAATACTAGTATTTATTTTATTAATGTGTCGTTCTTTTTATTCTGCTCATAAGTTTTTTAAAGATAACCTTTTGTTATATATTTTTGTGGATAACGAAATTTAACCAAGTTTAAATATTCCATTTTCCAAGTAATTGATAGTTAAATTTTAATTAATATATATACCCTATGAAAAGGTAAAAAACTTATTTCTTGATCTTTTTCGAAGTACACTTCATAACATAGTTTAAATTTCCTCTTATTAAATTGTAGGAAATGTTGTAGGTACATTTCTTGATAAAATTGTTATATATGTACCATAATTGCAATAATAAGTAAAATTTTAAAATAAAAATTCCAATATTTTTAGAAATAAGATAGATCTAGACCCTCCAATAATATAGTTCTACATCTGTCCCTAAGTTTAAAATCTTAAAAAAGTCCCACATACTTAGGACTTAAGTTTACCCTTTCCTATAAATCGCTTACCTCAAGTTCGAAAAGTTGCCTCCTTTTATTAGCATAAATCTTTTGGTAACTCTGAGCTGCTTGCATATTTTTCTTAGTGATTTATGCTTTGTTACATATAGTATATGTTAGTTCTAGGCCTAAGATTTGCCTATCATATGCACCGATGACCTATAGGCATCATGAAGTGCCATGTTATCGTTGGTTAAATTATTAACTCATCTTAATTTTTTTTCTAAAGCAATGGTATAGGCTTATAGCATGTCCTCCAAAATTTGGATAGTTCGCTTTGACTACTCCATCATCTGTGGATGGGAGGAAGTGTTGAAGTGTAATTTGGTTCTAAAAGCCTAGTGCAGGCTCTTCTAAAGTCTCTTCACAAAACTATCTTGAGAGGTATAGTCACAAGATTTGTAACAACATTTACCCACTTCCATTCAGGTATAAATAGATATTGCAATTCACCAACCAGCTTTTGATGTTCAATTCTCACCTGTTGGCACACGAGATACAAAGACGCAAATTCTACCATTTCTCTTACAACCTCATCATTGACTTAATTTTTAGTCTTGTTATGATCTAGCAAAATTCAAGTTTGAGACTAAAGCATCTTTTAATCAGTTTCTATACATGGCGATTTTCTTCTAGTATTCTTCCAAGGAGTTGATGAATCTAATAAGACTAAGAACTCATATGTTAGTGTAACATCAAACTGGAGTGCATTTATATGCCTATAACAGCATGTTCACTTCATAGAATTTCATAGAATTGGAATTCCATTTTCTCCTTATTCCTTATTACAACATTCACTTAGTTTTTTGTTACAAAATCATAATTCCATAAGAATTCTTATTACTTAAAGTAATAGAGATTCCTTAATTTAACTAAGAAATCATGATTCCTCACCACTACCACCGCTATTACTACCGCTATTAGTGTTACCATCGCCACTGTTATCACTACCACCTTCTCCACACCACTACCAACCACCGTAGTTATCTTCACCACTACCACTGCCACCTCCACCAACCACTATTGCCGCCTATTACTTTAGGATTAGTTGAGAAAGAAAATGAACCGGGGATAATTTAGTAATTAAAGTTATATTACATATCTATCCTTAAATTATTTATAGATTCAACTAAACAAAGTAATATGTATTACACCATTTATTCCATTCCTTATGGAATTGGAATTCTATTTCCTTGAATTATATTTCATGAAGTGAACGTACCGTAATTTGTTTAGTTATCCATCATATGAAGAATCATGTTTGCTTGTCGTCTATTATGGTTTTTGTGTTATGTAATTCGCTTATTGTTAAACTATTCATGATGATATTGAAGCATCAACTAGTATAATTAGATATATATCTATATTATTAAAATCGATTGGAGTTTAAATAACTGCCTTTTACCAATTTACTATTTAAGTCTCAAATATAATATTATATAACTAAAAAACCAATATTAAAATTATTTTTATAAAATTATGAACATGGACAAATTTAGCAATTTACTAAATTCTTCTCTTTCCAAAATACCAAATTTTTCTCTTCCATTAATATTTTGATTTACTTTCCACTACCTCCATTTCTCTCTTTATATGTATGCACTAATCTCACCATTTACTTCCTACTCTCCCCCCTCCACACTCATGAATACACCAAGAACACTCTCACTCCAAGTCAAATGATCAATTTTATTTAGATTTTTAATGATGTTGCAACTCATTATTCACGTTAACCTAGGAGCATTAACGTTTTTTTAGAAAATTAACCTTTTATTCTCAACATTTTCTAATGTTTATAAGAAAACATGATTTTTATTAATTTTATTATTTTTTAGCCACCCTTAACATTTATTAGTTAATGATTTATAATAATTAATTTAATAATGTTATAGATATATTTTATTTTATTATAATATTAAATTGTTTTAATTTCATAATACTAATGGAGAAGTCTTTACAATTCATCCTTATTGTAATTTTGAATTAAAATATAATAATTATTTTGTATCCATGATACGTGTACATCATCTACTTGTATGTATGTGTGTACATATATATATATATATCCTAGTATTGTCACTTCTAGACAAGCTTCTCATTTACAAATACTAGGACGCACTAACGTTACATATATAAAAAATATAAAAAAATTTATACTAAAAGATATAAAAAATATCGATAATATATGTTAGTAAATCAAAATTGTAACAAACTTTCCGAATAAAAATCTTTAGAAATGTTGGCCAAATAAAAAGCATAACAAATTTTCAGAATAATAACAATATTGAACAATTAAAATAATTCGCAAATAAAAGGATAACAACTGTAAAAATTAAATATGATAAAAAATAATAACTATATAGTTAGACATAACAGTTAAAAATTTTATAAGATAAATTTGGTTTCTTTTAATAACTATTATGTAAATATATTTAATTTTAATAACTATTATGTAAATATATTTAATTCTTAAAACTATAAGATATAAGATTGGTAGTCACATGTAGTTAAAAAGAGATTTTCTTGATAAACTTTCCTATGAAAGTGACAACCACCAGCATTACCGTCTTACGAGTTTCCAGGCATCATCTACAAATATGAGTGCCCACGATGACGTACTTGGCATTTAGAGCAATACCATCTGAAATTTTCTTGAACTTAAGGAAAAACATATCTCTATGCTCAATAATTCCATTGCAACTAACCTGTGCTGCTCGGTTTCCAATTGGTACATTTTCTATTGATCAAATCAACAGGTACTCTCACGATACTTTGTTGAAATAATCTCCTTAAAATCTCATGATATTCCAAAAGATGGAAGGGAAATACACGTAAACGATCGGATAATAGGGACTGAAAATGCCAGATGGGTAACGGCATGGCGTAGCATATTGAATCTTCATATTGTGTACATGTCTATCATAACAGTCTTCCTTTTCCAATAGGTCCACGAAATAATAAGGCCTATTGCTCAGTGCTTCCTATGCTAATAGATATCTCATAGCAAAAAACATGATCCATTCTATTCAATCCTGCATATCGGGGTTGCATACTGATATTTATACACAGAAGCAGTATAACCAACCCCATTGCAGGTGATAACAGGAGAAGAAAATGAGAAGCCATCCACCTAAATAACGCAGCACAGAAAGGGAAGAGAAAGCTTGGCTGCCAGATGCATATCTACGCAAGTGAAATTTGGAAAGCTATGACTGGCTTCCATAAATGGGACTAATGGATCCTTGACTCCAAAGAAACTTCCAAGGTCCCGTCCCGGTTCCCACTCTGCAAGATAAAGTCGATCGAAAACACCTTAAGGTGAAATATAAAAGCATCAAATGGAAGGGTATTTTTAAGGAAGCACGTGTTATGCTATTAGTCATCACTCGTGGTTCTTTCATATTGCAGGGATAGAATAAAGGAGATCACTTGAAGATTTGTACAAAACTACCTCCAAAATCCAGCAAGTGCTCGTAGACTCATGTATATTGTTAAAGCAACCCAGATCCCAATGAATCCATGAGAAGCAGAGAGAGCGAGTAAACATAGGATGCTGACTATTGCCACCACGACCTGAAGAACTAGTCAACTTAGAATGGTCTTTCTACCGTGAAACTTAACAGAAATGCATGTGTCGTGTTGCTGAAGTTCCATTTTATGATTTAATGCCCATAAACTGTCATAGTAGTGGAAGTTGTTTAAGGGAACCTATTTCAAGAAACTTTATTCTAACTCATAAGAACTCACCATGGAATATGCAGAATATGCAAAATCAGATGCTCCAAAGTTAATGCCATCGAATACAAAAGCCAAAGCATTAACGGGTTGAGTTGAGGCAACAAACTGGAAATCCAACAAAGACATGTCAATTCCATCATCATTAACATCTGAGAAGGCTTGTTGCAAAGTAAATGTTTACCACTTATGAGCACAGACAATAAATGCTTACTGGAATGCCTATGCTGATAACATGCAGGACATCAATGTCCTTTGTAAACAATTTTGCTCCAAAATGCAATCCTCCTCCCAGAATAACAGCTAATAATATCCCTAGAGCCAGTCCCAACTGTGGGTAGATACATCAGTTTTATGATAATTTTTCAACTGTAACAGGTGCACAATAATTCTATTGAATCTTGGAACCTGCAAAACTCGAGATGCAGTTGATGTGACCTTATCAAAGTCTTTCCTGGCAAAAGCACTAGCTAGGATTGCCTGCAATCACAACATTATACTATGTATTACATCAAGCGTGCTGGAAAGATAAACAAAAAATCAGCATTATTATTACATCTTTGCTTTTCATATGCCTTTAAGTGGGTTAACCCATCAAGGTTCTCTCTATTACTCTTTTGCACATATCATAATTCTGCAGTATATGGAAGGTCAAAATTAAATTAATAGAACATCTCAAGGAAAACAAAAGAAATGTTTTGTACCTGCCCAGCAACTGCTAGCCCATCTGCGAGGAGAGATGTTGCCAACCAAACCTGCAAGCACACCTGAAATGCTGCCATGGATGTTGTTCCCTGGCGTGCTGCTAATGATGCTGCCAGGGTGACACAGAATGTCACAGCTATGACCCTCATCAAAAGCAGAAAACCTGGTTGTTCAAAGATAGAACAAGTAAAATCCTTGTCATTTCATCATGATGAGAACATTTCAGAAATTGATGCTGAAAGAACACAAATGAAATATCCTATAATAGAATCCTATCAAGTATGGAAAAACATTATCATTTGCAGAAACTCAAAGGAACTCACCTGAGCTAATAGCTCAGAACCACTCAACCTGAGCAAGAGCTCAGAATCTAGAAAATTCTCCAAGTTACGACCTAAAGGAAAATATCTTCAATGACCCCTTCCCCCTTATATACTCCTCTAACTAAAAATGCCAGCTAAGCAGGCCAGACAACCTAGCCTTTATTCTCTCACTTACTTGCCACATCAGCAAGTCTTATTTCTCTATTAAACCCCATTATTTATATAGAACTAAACACAACACACGCACTCACCACATACCCACATTCCCCTCAAGTTTTAAGAACAGACTTGGCTTTCTTAGGCCTCCTAACATACACTTTAGCAATAGGACCAATAGCTCTAGTTGTATCAGATGCTTTCAAAGAACATCTCATTTTAATCAAGCGGTTCATGTGAACCTGTCCTTTGGAATCAGTTAAAAGGATTGCATTGTCTAGTAATAAACAACAATTTAGGTCCCATAAGATTTGCTAGGAAAAAGAAAAACATGTAACTCCCAACACCAAAGCATTTATTATAGAGAAAGCATGATCATACCGTTCTTCAAAAATCGACCAAATTGTAAATGTTTGACACTTGGAGGTAGAAGGTCAACTTTCTCCACTAATCTCCAAAAGAGTATCATAGAGATTAGGTACCTGTAATGTAAATTGAAAACATAATTCTTAAAAAGCAACCATTAAGATGATAAGCATACAAATATAAATATGATGAGCTCACTAAATTTGACTGTGTATGAGATGATACTTACTGTGATATTACATGGGCTATGGCTGCACCACTAACACCCAGACGGAAAACAAACATAAATATTGGGTCTAGAATAATATTGGTTAGATCTCCAGCAACTGGAAGAGGACAAGCAAAAAGATTACATCATTACAGTAAGCCTTTCACTGAAAATAGGTCAGATCTTCTATTAAACAGTATCCAAAAGAAAACAAAAAGAAGGAAAATTTTTAAAAAATGAAAAAAAAAAATACCAGTAGCATATAAAGGAGTTTTTGTGTCTTTGAATCCACGGAAGACCCCTTGCATGGCCAGTGATAGGAGAACAGCCGGTGCTCCAAGAGACCTCAGTGTTAGGTATTGTTGTGCAGGAGCAAGCATAGAGGATTTCTGAAGAGGGGAAGTTTCATCTTTATGTGAGTTAGAAGTTGCAATCCTTGACTGCTTAATACTTTCGTTAGCAAATAATACTCACAGGACCAACTCCCATAAAACCCAGAAGTGGCTTTGCTCCAGATATGAGGAAAATGGCTTGCAAGAGACCAAGGATGCTACCAATAACCAGTGCTGATGAAGCTGATGGTATGTGTCTTTTCCTGCTCTTGTTTTCTGGCTCTGATATATCAAAGGTGGTAATTGGTAGTGACTTGTACTCATTGTTGCTGGATTCTAAAATGATACTCAGATGAGAAACATTGCATTAAAAAACTCAAGCAATATAATTTATTGTTAAATCAGATAATAAAATTACTCCAGTGGTACGTAAGCCAAAGTATAAAAGTAAAGTTTGTTATAGATGTAGCAATGAAATGAGAGGTTCATACCATTATGTGGTATCAACTCCTCGCTTTCAGTCTCTGTACTCAAACTTGACTCCACATTTTCATCCTCCTGCTTGTCAGAGCTGATATTTCCAATAGCATCTTCTTCAGCAACGAAAGATGTAGTGATACTGACGAGAGGGAATATAGCAATCCTTGACACTTGATTGAAGAGTGCTATAGATACGCCTACAGCTGCAAGTTCAACATGACCTGTACAGGGAAAAATATATGACCAATGCTGTTCAACATGTCATGCTTATAGGATGCCTCAATAAAGGTACTGGAATATATTTCAGTGTTTCTTCTAATGCACAAAAAGCACGAATATCTACAATAAAACACACTTGGAAGTGTTTATTACTTGGACCACTACAAGGAAAAAAGCCAAGCCTGTTTTCCAACCCTTCTTATGACTCTTAATAATACATGAAGACAATTTAGTAATAGTAACATTGTTGATGATGCGATAAATAAAATTCAGTATCCTTTTAACTTTTTATCTCCTAATGCATGCAATTTTATACTGTGACATGTCAAAGTCATTTTGACTGTGTCCAAAGACCCTTTTTTTTTTGGCCAATGTCCCAAGGGCTATATATGATACGAATCCAATGGAAATTCCCTGGTCTTGACTACATCCTGATGGATAAATTGTTGATAGTCAGTCCATCTTCTCTTCTATTCAAACACACTCACAACAACACAGTGGCAGATAAGATTTAATAAGTATATAATACTAAAAGGCATCAACTATTCCAACTGCCGATGGAAGTAACCCGCAATTATTCATAGATGAATGATACATCAAACTACCACAGATTATCTTTCTAGAAAACATGTTTGATGCCAGAATTTCAATTTTGTAAAATAGGAAGAGCACCTATTTGGCCAATGAATGCTGTATCAACTAAAGATGCAATAGGGTCTGCTGTCAAAGCCAGTGCAGCAGGAAGCGCAATTTGAGCTATTTCTTGACCAAGCTCATCATATAGAAAAACCAACCTGCTCAATTGAATTTGAACAACTTGTCAACCAGACATGTTATTGAGCATGAAAAAGATAGAACTGCATCAACAGCATATATTCAATCCTTCACTAGATTCAATTATCGAGAAATGAGATTTCAACATATTGCTTCACCCCTCCCCCTAGGGGAAGGGTTTTGGCCAATAATAAAAGGTTTTACAACTTTGGTTTTAGAAAGTGCCCTTTAGTTGGAACAAGGTTGCATTGCAGAAGCGAATACAGAGAATCTACACGTTGGGATGATCAACAAATTCTGTGGCTGGAACTTGCTGAATAAAAATGATACATACAATTCACTAAGCAAATAAAAAAGAGCTCTTGGAAGCATAAAATTAACTGCACCTTGCACTCCTAAAGAATATCCAGGTTGGAATTGCTTTCTTCTTTATAGATAGAAAATACCCATCCTCCTCAGACATAAGTGCGAATGCACGATCCCTTCAAAAAGCTCTAAGTTTAGCTGCAAGGTGTCGTTCAAATGGTTCGTTTACCTTGAAAAATTACCTAAGCAAGTCGGTACAGAAGCAGAAAAGGTAAACCCAAGAAATTCTAACTTGAAAAAGTGAGTATTTAAGCATATGCAAGTAAAGCAAACGAAAGTAGTAACAAGAGCCTATAGGCATCAAAGTCATGAGTAATATTCCAACATCTCATACATAGGACAGCATCTGCTTCAAAAATAAGCTCACTTATTCGAATAACTTCAATATTATGCAAAGGACATATAGTTGCATGATCCAAACACGAATATAGGGGCTCCAAGCCATGGAAGCCTATATAAGCACTGCATTTTATGTTCCTAAACCACCCAACTACTTCAAGGAAAGAAAGAACTGGGGAAGGTAGATTTACCTCTCACCATTACAGAGAAGTTTCCCCGTAGAAACGTATGGTTTCAAAATATTTCTATAGGAGAGATATATAGTCAAAGAAACTCATATGCCCGTCAAACAACACTTCCTAATTAAGTTTCTCCCACAGAGGACTAAACTATGACCAATCTTCCCCGTCACTTTCGCAAGAATACGATGTAGCAATTACATACACAATTATTTACTGTGTTTATACTACACATGAGAAAAAAGAGGTTGCTTTAGTTTTCACTAGTAACCACTTTCATGAATAGTAACACGTTTCTAAGCCACACGCGTGTGCTGCCTTTAGCTCCATCCGGAGGAAAAACGAAAAAAGGTCGATTGAGTGGCTCCCTGCTCTGCGTTCGATCTTTGCTAAATCGACAGTCGAATTGGCCATTGCACAGCCAATATTTAATAGTCAGACAATTCTGGCCCTAACTAATCAGGGAATCAAAAAAATGTTATCCAGAGAAGAAGATGAAACATTGAACCATTATAATTAGCGATATGAACACCAATCTCCTAAAGGCAAATATCTGTCAGACTGTCTTTTGTAACATCGTTTTTTTTCAAGCAAATGACAATTCACCGGAGAATTTAGCATGATCTTTGGTGGTTACCTATTGATTCTCGATTATTAGGTTTGATAAAATTATAATGATTGTTGTGAGACCGTTGCTTGGAAACACTGTCGTGTTTGCTAAGAAAGACGGTTCGATTTGAGATAATTTGCAGAAGAAACGCCACGAAGATGTCCAAGAAAAGAACGGTCCTTGCTTCGTTGTCATTTCTGATGCTCCGTCTTCCCAGGCTGATGCGATTACAACGAATCTCACAGTTTCTTACTTTTTGTAAGACTAAATCTGTCTGGATTGGATAAAAGGGTAAATTCGCAAGTTTTGGCTGTTTCCGTTGCTTGGAAACACCGTCTTGTTTGCTAAGAAAGACGGTTCGATTTGACATAATTTGCAGAAGAAACGCCATGTGGATGTCCAAGAAAAGAACGGTCGTTGCTTCGTTGTCATTTTTGTTGCTTCGTCTTCCCAGGCTGATGCGATTACAGCGAATCTTACAGTTTCTTACTTTTGTAAAACCAAATCTGTCTGGGTTGGATAAAAGGGTAAATTCGCAAGTTTTGGCTGTTTCCTTAGCCAATTTGGCTGTGTACATAGTTATAACAAATGCAAGGTTTTCTTGTGTCCCCATTGAGCAATCTTCCACAGTTGGAACTTTGCATGCATGTCCTTAATGGACATGTGTTCCTCCTTTCTTAGCATACGACATGACTTGGGCGCTCGCTTTTATCGTTCGGGTTTGATTTCTCGCTACTAAAAATAACATTGAATTAATTGCAAATGTCGTAAATCGGTCCCCTCTACTAATTTTTCCGCCCTTGTTGGAAAGCTCAAAGCCTCGAACAGATACTATCATCTTTTCGAAATTGATTACTCGTTTCTAAAAAGAGCACTACAATGCGATACATCACTGAGTGCATCATGTGTGTCTAATTCTAAATCCACGTAATACGAACCATATCAACCGGAGAAACCTTTTTTTAATCCGATTGGCTGCGAAGTTTACTTTTTCATAGGGGATTTTTTGTTTAATTTTTTAAAATAGCTCCATAGGTATTCATAACTCGTTTTCAATAAAAACTTTAGTGTTGTTTATTTTATTTTTTTAGAAAATAGTTGAATTTACGTTTTCTTCCATTTAATTTTATTCAGAAAAACACTAGAAAAAAATCCTAAACTTTTTGTTATTGAAAAAAAATATATAAATTTATCCTAATTTAAAAAAAATCCATTTATTATTATTTTTTTCCCAAAATAATTATTCTAAGTAAGAAAACTTCTACTTAAAATAAAATCAATTATCAAAAAAGAATATCATTTTGGAAAAACTCCTAAATTACCTAAAAGAAAAACTTTTCTTGAAAATTTTCTTCTATCTATATAAGTTTTTTCATTAAAAAAATAAACTAAAATAAATAATAAATAAATAAATTACTTAAGTCGAAATTAGTCTATTTCTTGAGTTCAAACTCAACTCGTTTACTAATTAAACTCGAGTTGAACTAAATCTAAATCCAATTAATCTTAAATCTATTAACAAGCTTAAGTACAAAAAAAAATAAATAAATATATAAATAAATAAATAGTGAGTAAAGATCATATTTTATATTATAATAATATTTATATATATTGTATAGATATTAACTTTTAGGTTTTAATAATATATAATATATACAATTCGTAAACTTACTCATGAATCTATATAAGTCGGTCTCCGAACTCGCAAATTTAATAAACAAATTCGCGTGCCTAAATTAAAGTTTAAGTTTTAGTCATTCAAGTAAACGAACTTCGTCTTGAACTCGAACTCGGCTCATTTACTAATTGAACTCGAGTCACTCAAGCCGAACTCGCTTGAGTTTAATACGGGTTGAACTTGAATAATTTAGTTTATTTGTAGCCCCAGAAGCAGGTAAGAACCTGGTTAGCACACGAATTAGAGCAAGGTCAAAGTAGGGTCGGAAATGGTACGAGCAACGAGTTAAAAGTCGGTCAGAGCCAAGCTGGATTTAAGTTAAAAGAGGATCAGGTTGCTATTTCGGGTCGAACTAACGAGTCAAGGGTAGTAGAATCCTCCATTGTATGTAGCTGCTCCTAGCAGCTTTCAAGGCAATAGAAGTGTTAGCCTAGTGTTTTTGGTTAAAGCGAGTTTTATGGTGATGGTAGCGATCCGTTCTCAGAAATAACGGGGCATGGTGGTCTCGAGTGGGACGTTATTCAAGGATTTGTGAAGGTAGTGGTTATGGGTGTTTAGGAGCAATTTGAAGCTTGCGGATAATTGTTTTCGAGAGATTTTAAAGTGGAGAAGCTACTAATAGGAGTAGCTTGACCGAAAATGACCGGTGATGGAAAACTTAGAGAGAGAGAATAGTGGGTTATGGTTAAGAAATCTTAGAGAAAGAAACTATAAATTTGAGCTTGCATGAGTGTTTTCCAATTAGTGTTGGAATTAGTAGAGGAGGGTACTTCCTATAGTTCTCAAGTTCCTGTTGCTTGGAAAGCACATGAATGGTTGATTCAATCATCGTTGCGAGATTGGGGAATTTTCAATTTCTTGCAAAACACATTCTAATCTTCTTATTGAAGAGAAGGCAACTTGTTATCCTTACCTTGTAGATGAAATGGAAGCTTCCATCCTTGCTTAGGATACTCGGATTTGCAAGTTGGCACAAGGAGTAAATCTTGGAAATATTATTTTTTTTAACTTTGAAGCCCGATTTGATCCTTGAAACAAGTGAACTAAGTCGTTCTTCTAGCCTTAATTCAGAGTATCCCATGCCAGTTACGTGATTACACTATTAATACTATGGAATTCGTATGAAGAAAGCAAAAAAAAATAAAAAGAGAAGAAGAAGAAGAAGAAAGAAAGAAAGAAAGAGCTCAAAGTGGGCTTGATAAATATGGCAAATGTGTAAATACAAGGGTTACCCAAGGAAGAAGATGATGACGTGAAAAACAGGCATGACAAGGAAATGCCCCAAGCAGTACTACGTTATCCAACCAAGCGTAGCGATGGAAAGATATGAAGAGATGCCACATAACATGACATGTGGCAGCAACATGATAGATGTGTGGCAAATTTTAGCCACGTAGACCAATGAGGGATGACGACATGTCACCACAGGATATTTAAGTGAAATATCATCCAAAGCATATGTGCTTATAGTAACTTAAGCCTATGACCTTTAACTTACCCGTGCACATGCTTGACCAGCTCTACATTGATGATTTTCTCATCTTATTATGCATCTTAGTTAAACATAAGGCTTCAAGCCTAGGCAGTAGATCTGGTTTGGGTCCATGTCGAGGTTCTCGAATAATGAAAAACACCCTGATAAAGATGAATAGATCAATTATGCATATTTTAAAAATATTTTGCAAAATGAGCACAATTTGATAGTTTTATAAGCTTTGGTTTGTCATTTTATAGTAAATTAGAAACTAATTTTTCACAGATTAATCAAAATTAAATTCAAGTAACATTCCATTTGAAGTTACAACTAACTTAAATCGACCTTATTTTTATGATCTAAAAAAACCAATTAGCATAAACTTTGATTGAAATATTAAATTTTCATTAAAAAAATTTATATTGATAAATAGAGCTCGAAAAATATCAAATCCATATGCATACTTAACTTCTTATTTTGCCTACCTTGAAAAATTACGAGATACTTAAAATGAGAACCCAATACTTCCCAAAAGCTCAAGATCTTACTTCTTCCTATAATACTATTTTTTATTTTTTATTTTTATTGTTCTCTATTTTCTACATTTTGCAATTTTTATGTATCTTTAATGTTTTGTTTTGTTTTTTTTTTTTTTTTCTAATTAAGACCTCTTAATTTATTTGAAAATCCTAATATTAAAGAAACAGCAAAAATAAGATGTCTATATTTATATATTGGTATTTGATACTTCCCAGACATGATTAAAAACTAGTTGTCTTACTCCGGAGTTGTCATCAGACCAATCGTTGTTATAATGATCTATTATAAGCATCCTTATAGCATCTCATAATACATTGAGTCCCGCTTATAACTTCCTATAGGCGTACTAACCCATTTCGCAATGACCCACCAGTCAATAATCCATCGATTTAGATGCACGCACATGGCAGCATCAACATTTAAAGTACCACATCATTTCGGGTCGTTATGTAGATATTTTGGTCTTGGTTAACATACTAAATAAGCTTTTAAAATTCTAATATAATTAGTTTCGTTTAATTGCTAACCTATGAAGCACGTCCAATTAGTTGATGGAATCATTATTATTTTATGTTTATTTCTTATAAAATGTTTATTCTCATTCTCATGTTTGGTTATATTTTTGTACAACACTATTATAGAATTCCCATTTTCAAGAATTAAGAATAATGATTTTTTTTGAAAGGCCAAACAATAGCTATTCTAGCCTTCATTCTTATTTTTTTCCCTAAAATAACCCATCATAATTACTTTATTTTAAATTTACTATTATTGAAAATCAAAAAATATTTTTTTTACTTTCCTTCATAAACCTATCATAAAAAGATATGTTTTTACTTCCCAAATAACATATCAAAAGATATATTTTTACTTTTGGAGGAAAATAAAAGCGATATCTTTCTACTTCCCTTCGTAAACCAAATAATAGTCAATACCGGAGATTTATAACAAGTTATGTATTTATTCTTACAGCAATATTATTCTATGAACTTTTTTTTTTTTCTTTTTTTATGTGCACACTAATGTTGAAGCAACAAAAACAAGTTAATTTTATTATGATGTTTGATATTTTTATTTATTAATGATTGATAAAACATGTTACCTATAAAATGGAGATTTATAAAACACTTGCAATAATTGGTCTTTTAACTAAATAAATTATATGTTGTGTGTAAATATATATTAGTGGAAAAATGGATTTTTAAATTTATATTTGCATAATGAAATATATTTATATACATACATATATATAATACTTGGCAATATAATTCTATTATAATAATTTAATTATATATACTTTTTGCATATACTTTACATATATGTTTTATTTTGAAAAGATATGAAGTTATGTAGTAAGTTGTATAAAAGGGGCATTGCGGTGCTTTTATTAACTATTCAATACTCTTTTTTCAAAGTCATTCTATCAACCAAATAAAGTAATAATGATTTTATTGTATAATGAATTGCCATTGAAGCCTAATTCCAACATAATTCTATTATCATAAAATTGCCATTTCTTTTTGCCCTTAATCCTTTTTAGTAACCTAACATAGTGTTAGTAATCGTGCATCTAAGTCTTGCTCATCAAATTCAACTAGTTAAACTAACAAATACTACTTGTATATAAATACATAACCTCTATAATAATTATTTAATTGCATTCTAAATTTATATTATTACATCTAAGGCACTTAAATGGGTATTTGGAATCATAAAGAATTATTTAGGACCTTCTAAAAAATAAACCGATCAATTTAAAGCTAAACATAGTCGATGTGGCCTAATAAAGGAAGGGGTGGGGCTTAAGGCTGTTTATCAAACTAAAGTGAACTAAACCAAAACCTAAAACAAATCAGACTAAACTGTAAAATGCGATTTTTTTATATTTCAATTTAGTTTGCGGTTCATTTTAAAGGAGGTTAAAATGGTTCATAGTTCAGTATAAGAGATCAAACCAAACCAAACCGAACCATTTTTTATTTAAAAATAAAAAAAAAGTAATATTTTTTATTTTTAAACCATATTAACATTTTATTTTAATCTTATTTACATTTTGTTAATTATCTCTTTTTTCACATTCAACTTTTATTATTTACTCCTTCTCTTTCGCTATCCTTTTTCATCTTTTAAAAAATATTTCATACTTTTAATATCACCTACGATGCAATATTACTATAACATAATGTTACGTGACTTTAACTCTTACATAATATTCCTTATTTTGAATATCAATATTTGATTAAAAGTTTCAATAACTATTAGTATTATCAAATATAACAAAATACGTTTAAAAGCAGTTTGAACTAAACTAAACCGAATCAAATCGTATTTAAAATGGTTCAGTTCACAACCTTGAACTATTAAAAGCAATTCAATTCATTAAGGATTTGAATCGAATTATTTTAAATACAGTTTAGTTCCGTTCGGACCCGAATTGAACCGAACCGAACTATGAATGACCAAGTGAGCTTCCATCAAATGACCTTTGGAGGGGGAGTGAAGCGATCCATCGTGGCAAGCATCCTAAAATTACCCCCATCAACCAAAACATCAGCACTGTCCAAATGAAGCTGCTTTGCTTTTTCATCCAATTTCATCTCTTAACAATTCAACTTCATAGATTCAATTTCAAAACATCAATTAATCTTATACAACACGAATTGCACCATAAATAAGTTACAGAAGCATTAGATTCCCAATCATTGCAATGTGAATTTTATTTCCTTCCAAAAACTCTAATTTAATACTTTGATCCCTAAATAAGTTACATCTTACGTTGTACTCATGTTCAATATTTGTTGTTAATTGAACAAAGAGAAGGGAGCAACATACCTTTGGTTTGTTCCTCAAAAGAAAGCCAATACTTCTATGCGCCCACATTAACACTACTCACTTATGTACTGAAATATTCACTGATTTCCTTCAAATGAATTCGGCTTCAGAAATCTTGAAATATCCTTAAACTAAGAGAAGAATTTCACTTACCAGTATTCGCAACCAATTTCTTCCATATAATCATATTGCCTGTACTAATTTTGTCACTCGCTTCTGTTAGGCTTGACTTGACCCTTAAAAATCCAAATTAAAGAGAAGGGTAGAAGATTTACCTTGAAATTTTGGAGATTTGAAATGATTTTCCTTGAGTTGAAAGAGGGAATATGTGCTTCGGATAGAAGAGGAAAGGAGAAGAAAATACGTTTTGTTAAACTTATAAAGGCAGATTTTGTTTCTACAGAGATCGATTGGCTAGAACTTATAAAAGGCAATGTTTGTTTACACAAAGATTGGTTGGCTAGGAGTATTATAAAAAGGTTATTGGTTTGCCAGTCTGGTTCAACTGCTAGATCCAGTTCTACAGTAATTAAAGGAGAAATTAATTCAACCTCTCTTCTCATAATCACATTCCTATGGTCCTCTCATTTAAAACTTCCATCATGAGAGCAGAGTTCACAGGAATTTCAGCAAAGCTACAAAAGCTAATAAAAAGCATTTCGCTAGGACAATTGCAATACCAAAGGTCAAAAAGTATAATGAATCTGATTAAAAGTAATGGAGGCAATTCAGGATCTAACTGTTTTGTATGTCACAAGTTTCAGGCAACCTCGGTGCCTTGTCAAAAAAAAATTAACTTACAAAGTTCAAATTTAAGCTTTTCAGGAATTCCTGATATGTATAACATCCCACCCCCCAATTCTCTCGACCATGAAAGATTATTTCCAGAGATCTGAAATCAAAATTAACAAACCTGTCTGGAGACAGGATTAAAAAAATTGCATCTGATGTTGAAAATACAAAAATCAGAAACTCTATCAAGCTAAATCATTTCGGAAGACTAGTGCTGTTAATGCCTTCACCACAAACCAATTGCCTTCCACCAGATTCCTCCAACTCCAAGCCAAATAAGAATGTTTACTATAGAAATGAGGAAACCATAGCCCCACCAAGTGCCAAGTGGCACATAATTGGTGCCATAAAATACAGGGGCCGACCCAATACCGTAATGGGTAAGTCCACCCATAAGGTTGGACAGGAAGGAGAGCACCATGGCACCGAAGTATGGGGGTGTTCCCAAAGCACTAGCTACAGATAGGAAAGCAGTGAACATTGCACCAATATGAGCAGCTCCACTTGCAAAGAAATAGTGAGAGTAGAAGTAGAGGAGAACCAATATGCCAAAAGACAGTTGCCATGAAAGGCCCAAGCCACCAACAAACTGCAAAAGCAAGTCACTGTGTCAGCAAGGCATTATATTGTGGCAGTCCTTAAATGTGAAATGCACAACTCATACTCCTTGCTAAAGCCTCACTGCATGCATATACATAATTGGCTGGGAATGCGATGGATGAAACAAGAGAATTGAATATTGCTTGTTGCTACTTTTAATCAGCTATGATTAGAGGTACATTGGACTTCCTCTATGTTTTGATGTTCATCATCTAAGTCCTTTATATTTGAGCCAAAATTCAACCAAGTCCTCTATGTATGATCGAATCATATCATATAAATCCTTTATGTTTATGTTATCACACCAAATAAATTCTCTCTATATATAGCTTTACATCAATGAAAATACTAATGAAGAAACTTGGTGCAACAACACAAACATAAAAAACTTAATTGACTTACATAAAAGACAAAGATCTGATTGTACTTCATTGTATAATCACAGCAAACTTAAGAGACTCAATTAAAGAATAAGAATTCTACTGAATTTTAATACAAATATAGAGCATTTCTAGTGTGCTTATTCCATCATTTGATCAGTGTACATAAGTAACTTCTACTAATTGAAGAAAAGAAAATTAAAATTCATTTGAAAAGGAACAAGCTGATCTTATACTTAGTCTGAGAATGCACAAAGTTTTGCAGTCAACAACTCAACAGACCAATTCACAGTTTAAAAAATGTCAAATGCAAGAGAAGAAAAAAAGATTCCGTGAGGCCACATTAGAGACAAACCTTGACAACAGTTTGGCTAAACCAAGAAATAAGACCATATTTGTTGAGATACCCAGCCATTGCAATGAGTGCAGCAAACCAGGTAAGGGTATCCCAGGCAACTGCTTCAGCCAAGCACTCCTTCCATGTTACAACTCCAGTGATAAGAAGAACAGACAGTCCAAGAATGGCAGCAGTAACAGCATCAATATTCAGCACCCCTCCAAAGACCCAAAGGCCCACCTATTGCAAGAAAGAGTCAGGAGGAGAAATAAGGTGGAAAACACTACAAGAGCCAATCAACATTACATAAATAGCTGAGCTTTCCCCTATCCTCATCCAGAAAAGTAGCAATCACTCAAAAATTACCCAATGAAATGACAAGGTGAAAGCAGCAACATATTTATAACTAAACAAAGCTTTTATTGCACAAAACATAAGGGATAAAAAAGGACAAAAAAGAGTTGAAGTTCTATTTTACTCTCCACAACATTAACCTATCTCATGCAGTCCCACAATACCATAAGAAAGAAGTCAAAGAAATTACTGGCAAACCACAACGAACCAGTCAGATTGAATTTCATGCATAGAATGTGAAAGAATAAACAGGACAAAGAGAGAGGGGGGAGAAATAAGAGAGAGACAGAGAGTGGATTGAATTTATTGGCAAAATAAGGATAAAGCATGCAGAACCACAGGTATTAGCAGAATAAGCTACAGCCTACAGATGATAACCAACGACTATGTCTTCTTGAAACCCCAAACGTAAAACCAGTAGATGCTAAGCCTCGTATCAGTATGGGAAGAAATAAATACTTTAATGGCCAAATTAGCCACTATCATCAGGCAGATCCATGTATCGCAAGATCCTGCATCATCACTTACGGCTTGGAATTATCACTTATTAGCAACAATATGCTAACAGCATGGACTTCCAGCAAGGACTGCTGTTAGCTTAGCAATTGCCTCATAAAGCTATATTATAATTCACCTCTACTAGGGGTTTTGGTATAAATACAAAATTCATGTCCACATCTAGAAGCATAAATCGTTTGCAGTTCCAGCTCCCAAATCCCATATCCAATTATATCTCCATTTAACTGCTTAAAAATGTCAGCCTTGATCAGTGAATCTGCCTGCTAATGGGAGGACTATACCGCACTCCCATTTTAATCTACACTTTAGATTCTTAGATGATATGACATTGTTTTCAATCAAATTATTCACAGATATCTCACAACTCGACACTATATCACAATGCTAGATATTTACAAGAACAACTCAAGTCCAATCCTCGGCATCACGACAAGAATTGGCATTCTTCAAATCAATCCTGAAAATTCTATCTTTAAACAAATCATGCCATCTTAATAAACAAGTATCAATTGTATTCATACCGTGAGAAGCAGAGTTCCAGCCATAATCTTCTCATTGCTACTCATAGGCCCCATCTTGTCCAACCTCTCCCTTGCAAGCTTTGGTGCATCGGGACTGCTCTTCACGGTAGGAGGGTAAAGCAGATACAACAACATCGGAACCACAATCAATGAAACCAAACCCGGGACAAATGCAGCCTTTGCCCAGTCGGTCCACCCAATTGTCTGCTTAATTGTATTATAAGTCAGATTCGCACTCAATGGATTGGCTGCCATTGCGGTCAAGAACATGGAGGACGAAATCACAGAGGTCTGAAAGCACGTTAACATTAGCCAGGACCCGAGCTTTTTTTCGGTCCCATCACCGGCATTCGATCCGCAAGCTGAACATAGGGCCTTAGCGAGGGGGAGGAAGATCCCACCGGCGCGGGCGGAGACGGATGGAATTGCCGGAGCTAACAGAGCTTCACTGAGAACCAAACTGTAACCTAACCCTAGGGAGGAGGAGCCGAAGCGAGAAACGAATTGGTAAGCGATTCGGTTACCAAGTCCTGTCTTGATGAAACCGCGAGCAAAGAAGAAGGCGAGAGCGATGAGCCAGGGGATGGGATCGCCGAAGGCCGAGAAAGCAGCGGAGAAGGTTAGTGTTTTAGTGAGGACAGAGGCGCCGAGTCCCATCAGGGCAACGGCGCCTAAAGGGAGCGGCTGGGTTATGATCCCGACGATCGTGGCAAGAAAGATAGAGAGGAGCTGCCACGCGTTGCGGGACACGCCGGAGGGGACGGGGAGGAACCACATGATGACTCCGGTTGCGATGGAGGCGAGGAGAGGCTTGATGGCGGCACCAGTCCATGGTTGGGGAGGTGGAGGAGCAGGGACAGTGGGGGAAGGGGAGGCAGAGGCACGGGGCGTTAGGGTTTTGGAGGAGCGAGCGAGGGGAGAGAGTAAAAGTGTGGTGGAGGTGTTGGATTTGAGAGGGAATGAGCGGGATGCGGGGTGGGGAGAGAGAGAGAATCGGGGTGGAAGAGGAGGAGGATGGAGATTGCGGGCTGGGGTTCGGGATCTGAAAGAAGGCGGATGGGTTTTGGGAAGAGAGAGAGAGGAAGTTAGAAGCGTAGAAGCCATTTTTGCATTTCAGAGAGAGAGAGAGAGAGAGAGAGAGTGTGTGTGTAAGGTCAATGGAGAAAACAGGTTTACGTTACGTTTAGTTAAGTGGAGAAAAGAGAGGGAATGGTATTGACCGTTGGATCCAGGAATCGGAGGGAGGAAAGGTGGTTTAGAATATACTCTGTTTTAGTCTATGTTTGTCTGCTCTTCTTCTCTGCATTTTTTTGTTTTTAACGCTTTTGACGCTGCGGTTGTTTATGAGGTTGGCGTTTGGTCTGCTTTGTTAGTGTCGTCAGCTTCACACGCCTTTTTTGTGTCGAGCTGTTGTCCGTCCATTGGATACTTTGGATCCCACGCACTGCCGTCAAATATTCTCACGTCAGAGTGCAACCTGGACAGTGGACACTGTAGAGTTGCTGAAAGGGCTGTAAAAGAACCTAGATGCCTCCATGTTGCTCGAGCCCCAAGCTCGTTAACTGTACGGATTAAGTTCGAGCATAAAATAAAATTTTTAAATTTTAACAAATCAAATTCGTGCTATCCTTTAGATTTGTGAGCCCAGCTCATGTATTTTTATTATAAATAATATATAATTAAAATAAAAAACTAATATCTATATAACATACTATAAAATATAATATGATATGATATATAATACATAATTTAATCTTTATTTATTAATTATTAATCTATTTATTTAAATATTTCTTCATTTTATATATTCAACCTTCTAAATGCAACTTTATCTTATATCATAAGCCTATTAATAAGCCATGCTCTTTACAAATTACTCGAGTTCAACTCTCTTTAAACTCGATTCAGCTCGGCTTAAACTCATTCATTTTTAGACAAGCCAAGTTTAAACCTTCAAAAGTTCAGCCCAATTTAGCTTGACTCATTTGCAATCATAATTGCTAATTAATAAGTTTAGTAGTAAACTACTCGAATTTGAAAGTGGTATCTTTGTTAATGTTCATTCAATTACATACTACCATATGTGTAGATAATTTTTTTAGTATATATCTCAGGTTTTTCATTTTTACTAATTAATAAAAACATGTGAGTAGAAGCACACTTTTAAAATGGAAAAACTTTATCCCTCCAATTATATTTGAAATTTACTTAAATTCCATTAACTATTATTATTACTTTTAAGCTACTAAGTAGCTTAAGAAATTGAGTTTGATTTTCCAATTATTCAACTCAATGAGTTGGTAAACCTACCCAACTTTCAATGGGTACTAATGGTTTATCTATGATCCACATTCCCCCATTATATGTTATATACGTCTCATAACACATATTATTAGAAACCATTGGAAGTCAATATATGTTATTTATAATTTAATAAAAGTGATTTAATAGTATAAGTACTGATTTTCAAGCAAAAATATCAAGTTCAACTTCTTCTCCTTCAAAGTTGTAATATAATAATAGTTAAAAAAATTGCAACTTGAGACACAAGTGTATATAAACCGTTATACCCCAAACCAGAGAGTTATTATAACCCCATCGTAAAAACTAGCCTAAGTTAAAACTATCTACTTTAGCCTCTAACATAAGTAAAGTTTACATAAAGTATTTATCACTTCCCCGCTTTGAGCTATCTAATTTTGAGTCAATGATATTAACCTATGATATAACTTTTCAAAATAACTTTAAAAAAGAAAAAACTTATGGCTCAAATAATCGAGAAAATTTAAGCTTTACAAATCATTTAAAGTATAAAATCTTAATTTCAAAAAATATTCTAAAAGTAAGTTGATTTAAGAAAATAAAGCGATTAGTAAAAAATTTACAAAAGGTCACAAGTTTATAAAGTATAGTAATAGTACCTATAGTTAAAAACTAGAGAATCACTAATAGAGACTCGATTATTTTCCATACAAGTTAGTAAATCTAACAAATAATTAAGAACATAGTCCATTACTCTTAAATCTCACTTCCTAACCCCATTCTTTAGTTTTTTAGAACTTGGTGTAATACTAGTGAGTTCGCTGAAAATCTACAAAATAACGATAGGAGAATGAGCGACAACTTACTTAGTAAGTGAAATGAAGACAATAGCACATATTTGACGCAAACCAACAAGGGTTTTTAAGTAAGTTTAATTAGATGCAATACATACTTAAGTAAATACCATTGCATAATGTTATCTGATCCATCATAAGATTAAAGAAATTACGCTTACTCTAATATAGGTTAAAAAATTTGACGTCGTGCAGTTCACGAATTGAAATCAAACTAAGGCTTATGCAATAGAGAAACACGCCCTAGCCAAGACTTCATTTTGAACTACAGTCTTCAATCTTGCCGCTACTTCCTCTCCTGTCACTTAGTTCGACTAAGGATATGGAGAGAACTGTTTCAACTATCCCCATCAAAAGGTCAGTTTTGGCTTAAGAATCCTAATTGTTTCCTTTAATAGGTTATGATGCAAGTCTAGTTAATAATTACATTGAGTTTGTGTTAAATTACTTTTAAGGTAATCAAATAATTTCAAACAATCCAAAGCAAGTAATATCATAAAATAATCAATAGATAAGTCCAACACTCAAAATAACACAACAATATTCAAGCATACACGCTACATACGCACATGCAACTAATCTTATAACCACAAACGAGATATATATTAAGGTCTCCAAGTATTCTTAAAAAATACTTCAAAGTGCAATAAAACACTGATCCTACTTACCTGGAACTTAGTTGCTTGTCAATATGGTTGTTCACTTATCATTGTAGGTGTTCCCTTGATATATATCTCGATGTAGTATTTTATTTTGTATACAAATAATATTGCTAATTTACTCGTTTATAATAGAATTAAGTTTATTAGTCATTGATTTATTAGCCTATGCCCAAAGTATTGCAAGTTTAGAATAGTAATATAAGTTTATGTTACCTTTAAAGTTATTCCTTGAGCTAAGATGTCCTTGAATTATCTAATGGAGAAGCTTTTAAGATATCTTCTACACCACTTAGGCATTGAAGTTCACCACAAATTTAGCCTTTACATTAATCTCTAAGGTTAGTAAACCCCCAAGTATTTCAATAAACATCTTCTAAGCTAAGTTCTGAGTTAACTCATCCTTGAAGTTCCTAAACCAGAAGCTTCTAAGTTATCCCCTAAGCCATGTCAAAGTTAAGGTTTTAACATAATTATTCTATGAATCATCCTCTGAGCTTGATAACTACTGGTAGATACTCAATTTTTGCTCTCAGTAGTTACAATTTTAGTTTTTTTGTTTTAAATAGGGTCCTAGCTCAAAAATAATAAAAAATAGTAAAAATAAAAAATAATAAAAATTTGAAAAATGATGAAAATACAAAAAAAAATGAGAAAAGGAAAGATTACATAGATTTTTTAGGAAGTAAATTATTTTAGGGACAAATAGTTTTAGTTTTAGATTAGTTTAAATAATTATTTTAAAGAGTCATATGTTTAAATACAATTCAATTATACTAAAAATCAAGGCACAGATCAACGGCTTAACGGATAAGTATTGGAGTATTTGATATAAAATTAGTTTGAGGACATAAGTTCGAATCTTGCTAGACACTTATAAGCGAGTTGAACAATTGCGCTCACATCAAATTTTATTAAATCGAATCTGAATTAATATAAATAATTCGGATCTAGTTTAATTTTTATCGAATTAGATTGATATCAATATAATTGATTTGATTTGATATCAATTTGGTTGGAGCTTTATAATATGCATCACATGGAAAAAATAGACACGCACGTTTGAAATAAAAATTGCAATAGCACCTCACTCAACGATTCCAAGACAACCCTTTCCCCCTGATTCACGAACTACGTGAACAACGGTAGCTCACTGCGTCCTCGCCATCAGCCACAATCCACTCGAACATAGACATAAACTTAACACATCCAGCAGTCTAACTATGTGACACCAATGATCTTCAAGCTACGGTGAACAGAAAAATCAATCCCCTGACCTCCACTATAACTCCTCAATTGAAGACAGCATCATACGCCAACCGAATTCCAACTAATCCAACGCCTGCAACAATCTGCAAGCAGACCGTAACCCCCCTACTCTGGACAATCTTCAATCCTTACCGCTGGACGGTTCCTGACCAAGCTCTGCTTTCGCCTGAACACACGACCACTTGTAACACCCAGAACAGCGCACATCACAATACGAGCCACCTGACTTCACAAACACCTCACACTGTCCAAATCAGTACAACTCCAGCCAAGATCGCGTCCCTTAACTGCACCATTGCAGATCCGACACAACTCCATCGATCGTGCACAAGCACAATACCCACGCCACTTCGCTGATCACTTCATACACCGTCCCCCGCCATTGCACTATCTTTTTTCCAACACTTGAGCACGCTGATCACCACTGCAATCTACAGTAGTCCATAACTACACTACACGAATCAGATCCAAGAGCTCCCATCTAAGCCACGCTAGATGCAACGGCAACAGCAGGCGACACAACAATAACATTGCAACACACCACCATCACCGTACAATTCCCCAACAAGCAAGCGATCGAATTGTCGTCCATGACTGAACCGCACGACAACACTGGCTGCCACTGCTCTTCTAATGTCCCCACACTCCGAATAGGACGATGCCAGCAAACAACTCCGATGCTAGCAATTTCGTAACTGTAACTCCACTGCCTAACCAAACAACAGTTAGGTTTGATCCCAGTCGGTTTTCTTTTTTTTTTTTTATTTTGTTAATTATTTATCTATTTATCACTGTTATATTATTATTATTATTACTTATATCTTTAGTTATTTAATATAGTATATACAAAAATGAGCATGTTAGTTTTAGGAAATTTTTAGCAGTCTTACATGTGAAGTATATTATATGATTTTATTAGTTTAGATGGATAGTTGTTAATAATAGAAGCATAGGTGTAGAAATATATATATATATATATATATATATATATTAGCTTAAGAGTTTATAGTATTGTTTTTAGAATTCTTTATATGGGAAATTTTTTTTAATAAAAATTAATAATGAAAAACCTTTTCAAAAAAATTTTAGAACTTTTAGAGAATTTTTTGTAAAACAACAACATTCATGAGTTAGGATCCTTTTAGATTTTTTGAATAAATTGAATTAATTAAACATGTAAATCCAGTCGGTTTCAAAATTAAAATAAACCAACACACTAAAAATTTTGAAAAGAATTACGATCGTCTGATCTCAGCTAACGGGTACGTAGGCACTTTCGAGACGACGATAAAATCTATAGAAACTTAAGTTATTTATTTCTTTTGGTTTTTATTTTTTTTCTTAAAAATATCAGAAAAGGATAATTTGAAAAATAATCCTAATTTTGGAAAATAAATAATGGTACCCGTTAGGGTTTAATAGATTAGCTCTTGAATTCGAAACCCTTTGGTTTTTTCATTCTAAATTGAAATCAAAAACTGTAAGTCAAATCGTAATCAATCAACCCAATTAATTACGATTTCTCTTTTTCCTGACTTCAGTCAAGTGGCAACTCTAAATTTTTTTTTTAAAATAAAAAAACTAGAATTTCCTAATTTCTTTAATCAAAGATTAATACTAAATGAGTCCGGGTTTAGTATTAATCAGAAAGTGGGAAATTAAATTAAATGAAAGAAATCGAAAATTCAGACTTGACAATTTAGCGACTCCACTAAGGACTCCTAGAGGGCTAGTTACCAAAATTTACAGAAAATAAGATTATTTTTAAAAACGAAAAAATAAAAATAAAAATAAATAAAAAAGGGCATTTAAGTTTGTTATTTTATTTATTTATTTATTTTGTTTCTTTTTTTTACTAATATTTTTTTGTTGCAATTTATTTACGATGGTGGTTTTAAGGGGTTTACTTTATTTTTTTATTTTATTTTTCTGTATCATAAATACATTATAGATACGGTCAAAACCAGGCCGTCTTATGACCTTAGGAGAGGGGCCAATTGTGTAAGCTTTGGATGTTATAAAACAACCACCTTCCAAGGCCGATCAGACTACCCTACTCAAGTTCAAATGTGACTACAGAACCGTTACTTTGAAAAAATGCAATAACTGCAAAACTTGAAGACCATTAGAACCCACCCGTTGCATCACATGAAAACCTTTTTTTCAAAAATCATAAGAACCCATGATATGGCCGATCTAAATGAACAAGGGCAATTATAAAGTTGTAGTTATAATATTTCCTTGTAAATAATTTATGTAAAGTTTAGAATAGGCTATGATTGTAATTTTGATTTCTTTTTACAATCAAGCATGGCTAGATCATGTCAAGAGCCCTTTGAAGAAATTCATGTCCACCTACTATATTGGCCTCAAAGACTACTTCAGATGTGGTTTTGACTCTTCAGCCCAGTTAAGCAAGAGTTTATCAAGAACAAAATTGGGCCTATCCTCTCTCTATAGAAGATCCTTGTAAACATTACTTTAGTGCGAGCTTTAGTTCACCTATGGGAGCCTGAATCCGTCAGTTTCTATTTGGGCCCACATCAGCTAAGCCTAACCTTAAAAGAGTACTCCCAATTGTTGTGGGCCCCTACTATCACGGATGAGGTCTATGTTCGAGACTTAAAAGTTGTAGCACTAAAGATCTTCAACAAGTTGTTAGGAGTTAGAAAATCTGAGATAAACCAAGTTCTAAATCAAGGAATGACCATTCGCTTAGAGGACGTAATAGATTGGTTTTCTACTGAATTGAAGCATAGAGATAAACAGGAGGTTTTTTATGCAAATTTGAAGGCATGGCACCAGCATCGAGTCAATGCTTTTATATTGGTGGTCTTCAATAATATCTTGTTCCCTGATGATAGCCGTTGGGTCCACTTCAGAATCATAGAACTCGTAACCTAATTTCTTGAAGGGAAATCATATGCCCCAACCTTCTTGGTCGAGCAAATTCGGTTACTAAATCATCTCAAGAAGAAGAAACGAGAAGATCTGAACACCAATATGGTTCTACTAATAGTCTGGTTCGTTAACCACATGAGCAGTTACCAACTTTATTTCAATCAGGTTGAGTTTACCTAGCAATATGATCTCATCAAGTCTTTTGAAGAAAAAATTGAGCTACAAAAAAATATAACTAACTATTATTGGGTCCAATACTTTTAGAGTATGAAAGCGGAAGAGGTACTATTGACACCTAAGTGGTTTGCAAGCAAGGAAATGATAAGAAGATGTGAAGATTTCAAGGCAACGCCCTTAATTGGCTTCGACCTCTGCACCGAATATGTCCCAGCCAATAGACTCATTGAAGACATGATCCCCAGACCCTCATTAGAAGCCGTCTCACTAAACTTTCATAACCCCAGCATGTTGGTAGCTGACAAAGTAGTTAAGCTCCTAAGCATCCAAGCTCTTTGGTGCACAAGAAAGACTACCCCTACCACTAAGGGGATAGTAAGCAAGAGCTACACAACCAAAGGACTTCTTTATCGCCAGTTGAAGAAATTGAAAGATATGGAAGACAGCAAGGAGAAGGGAGAAGTCCAAGTCAAAGCTGAAACCGTGAGAACAAGTAAAAGAGAGCAGGAGTTGGAGAATCGTTGCAAAGAGTATCAGTAGAAGATAAAGGCATTGGAAGCACAACTGAAGAGGACCAAGGGTAAGGAAGAGGAAGCTCCCAAGATCCAAAAGAGGAATAAGACTCAAGACGAGCTCACTAGCCATAGGAAGATTAGAATTTAGATTTTAGGCTCTTTTAATATTTTCTGCTTTAAGATTCCTTTTTCGAACAGAATAAGTGATGTAAAGCTTCACAATTGCAAAAACTAATAAAAATTAGTTAGGTTTTGCCACATTAAAGGTCTCTTACCAATTCTTAATTTTCATTACATTCATGTGCCATGCATCCTGCATTCATATATTTAATAACTTTTTATTAGAAAAATGTAATATATACTAACCCTTTATTAAGTTAACAACAGTCAAGTAAAATCTCAAGATAGCTCCCAAACGTTAAGTTTTTCAAAGAAGTCTTATTAGAATACGTTCCTAAACAAGGATAGCCATTACTCAAGGAGATAATGGAGAACTCGAGATCAATGATCCCTCTGAGTTGAGGTTCCATTCCATAGAAAGGGCTATGAAGAAGATGGTAGAATAAATGAGCTTCCTAGCAAACAGTATCGCTTTGCTACGAACCACAACACTAGCTAATGAACAAAGCTCTAAGGCCCGTTATGGGAAGAATACGCAAGCGCTTGAAGCAAAGCATGAATATTCAAAAGACTCATTTGAGTCAGAAGGAGTTTATCCAAAAGTCAACCCGACCTTCGAACCTGATACGTATGTAGCCCTAAGACCAGCTGACTAAAGGCTTAGCACAGATAGCTTGAAAGAATTGGAAAAGAAACTAACGCAACAGATAGCTAAGAAGACGAAATCGCTAGCAAGGTATGATGGATTTGAACAGGCAAGGATCACTAAGTTTTCTACATATGACATCGGAGCATACCTTGAGAAATTTAAGGTACCAAAATTTGAAAAGTATAACGAGGCGAGCTGCCCCAAGCTACATACCAAGTTGTATATCAGGAAGATGGGTAAATATGTCCAGTATGATTCACTCATGATACAGACGTTCCAAGATAGTTTAATGAGGCCGACCTTAACTTAGTATGCCCAACTCGATCTAAATTAGATAAATACATGGGAGAAACTTACTAGGGCATTTTATGAGCAATATAAGTTCAATGTAGAAGTATCTCCGACCATGATGGATTTGGTTGCCTTGCGCATGAAGAATAGTGAATTATTCAAGGAATACGCTCAAGGATGGAGGTCCTTAATCGTAAGGATATCTACTCCAACTACCGAGAAGGAGCTCACTTCAACTTTCATTGACACCTTGGAAAGGCCTTATTTCTCCCTTCTCATTAGGTAAGCCTCATCCAATTTTGCTGAAGTGGTAACAGTAGGGTGCAAGATTGAAAGCGCTATCTCTTCTGGCAAGCTTCAAGAGCCAGCAAATAGAAGGCCACCAGTTTCATCATCTGGTCCTAAACTAATGGGCAACAAGCCTAAAGAACCCACGGTCAGCGTAGTAAATTCAAATGCCAAATCAAACGCTCAAGCTAGCTTTAGAACAAATCTTCCTTCGACTCAACAATAGTTCAGGGACCAACCTTAAGCTAATAAGACTTTTAGATGATTTACTAAGATACCGATCCCCTTAAGTCAAGTTTTCGAAAAGCTGCGAAAAGATAATTTGATATGGCATAAACTTTCTAGTGATCGGTATTCGTAGAGAATCTTTGACCCTACAATAAAGTGTGAATACCATTGTAGATAAGTAGGGCATTCGATTGATGCGTGCTGGAGACTAAGGAACAGAATTCAAGACCTAATAGATGAAGGGACAATGTAATTAGATTTTGTAGAAGCTTCAGCTCCCAACATTAACAATAATCCCCTATTTAACCACGGGTTGATAATTGGTATGATTTTTTATGACTATACCGTTAACGTCATTAATTCAGATAAAAAGCCTAAGGTTTTTGAGTTCTATACCAATGAGCAGGCTCCAAAAGCAAAGAGGTACACATTTCACGTACCGTTGGCACCAGAAAATTACAAGGCTACCCCATTTAACTATCACTTGGTAAATCATAAGAAACTAGGTCCTTTAGTAAGAGGGATTACTTAATCGGGAAGGATTTACCACCTAAGAGAAGAGCGTGAGAGGAAGGCCATACTGGGGGAATCGAATTATAAGAAGACGGTCGAATACGTTGAAGGGCTATTAGCCTTTACCAAGATGAGCAAATCAAGTAAGTGCAAGATCATGGACTAACTTAGTAAGACTTTTGCACAAATATCATTGATGAGCTTATTGATCACATCCAAACCATACAGGGAAGCTTTGTTTCGCACTTTAAAGGAGGTAAAGGTCATCCCTCGTGAAATTCCAACTGAGAAGATGGGACTAGTCACTAATTCCATCCTCGCTATGGATCAAATTTCTTTTTCAACTGAAGAATTAGGCGAAGAAGGGAACCAGCATATGAAACTACTCTTTATCATAGTAAGGAGTAACAATATAATCATTACCAAAGTACTCATTGACAACGGATCATCACTGAATGTCTATCTGCTCGCCACCTTGGATTTGCTGGGCATCGACATGTCTGCAATTAGGCCTTCTTCCACAACAGTTAGGGCCTTTGATGGTTCCAAAAGAGAGATCATAAGGGAGATAGATTTATCTGTAAGTGTTGGCCCTCAGCACTTTACTATTTGATTTCAGGTCATGAACATTCCAAGATCTTGCAACTTACTCTTAGGAAGACCTTGGATTCATGCAACAAAGGTCATACCCTCGAGCTTACACCAAAAGCTGAAGTTTATCTCATATGGCTAAGTGGTTACAATTCTAGGGGATCGAGATTATGAAATTTACAAGGAAATGACCATACCTTATATAGGAAGTGAAGGGCAAGAAGAGTTGGGCTTATAGATGTTTGAAAAAGTAAGCATGATTACTGGTCTCAAGAGAGAAGAAGACAGAAGAATATAATTTAAGGGAGGCTAAATCGGCACCTACGGCTTTGGCTACAAGCCTACCTCGATAGAAGAATTCCAGAAAAAACAAGCGAGGAGTAAGAGAGGCGATAGATTATACCATGCCCCGATGACCTTTCCACTACTAGTTGAGAAATTCATATGAGTAAGGACTCAAGCCATGGAATCTGTCAAAGAAGGATCGACAAACTCGCCACATAAGTTCCAGCACCATTTGAATAATTGGTTCTCCATCCCAATGAATGGTAACAGGTCTTCCCTAGGGTAAAGGGTGACCCATAGTTAGTATTTCTTGAATTTTTATTTTCAATAGTCATCGTTCTAAATGTATCGTCAAACCTTTCATTCAAAAAATTAGTTAAGCCTCTATTTCATTCATGATTTACTTCCATTCATTCAATAAAATCTTAGTTCGTTTCTTTCCTTTGTTGTGTTTCAATTCTCTTTTACTTACATATACTTTTCTTTATGCACTTTGCCCAGATCCAATGAACCAAGTGAAGACTAGGAATAACTCGCGTAGGTAGAAAATGAGAATATCGATATCGCTTCTAGCCTTATTAGGTTAGTTGTCGGGAATGATGTCGATTACCACAATAATATACAAGAGGAATGGCAAAAACATGAACCAGGTAGAATTACTATCGATGAACCAATTGAAACAATTAATATGGGGGATGAAAATAATCCTAAGAATCTAAAAATCGGAGGAAATCTAAAATAGAAACAAAAAATAGAAATGATTACATTGTTAGCCGAATATCAAGATGTGTTCGCTTGGTCATATGAGGATATGCTAGGGTTAGACCATCAATCATGGTCCACCATTTACCCACACAAGAAGACACCAAACCAAAAAGGCAAAAGTTAAGGAGATTTCAACCTAACGTCTTGTTGAAAATTAAAGAAGAAGTTAAGAAACTAGAAGAAGTTAGGTACCCGAAATGGGTAACCAATATTGTTCCAGTAATAAAGAAGAATGGGAAGGTTAGAGTATGTATAGACTTTTGAGATCTCAACCAAACAATACCTAAAGACAATTTTCTACTGCCTTAAATTAATGTCTTAGTGGATAATATGGCCAGAAATCATTTATTCTCATTCATAGATGGTTTTTCAGGATACAATCTAATTCGGATGTCCAAAGAGGATAAGACTAAGATGACTTTTGTTATAACCTGGGGTATGTTTTGCTATAAAGTGATGCTATTTGGGCTAAAAAATGTGGGGGTAACGTATTGGAGGGCCATGGTTGCGATCTTTCATAATATGATGCACAAAGAGATAGAAGTGTATGTCAATGATATGATTGCGAAATTTAAGG
Organism: Lumnitzera littorea; assembly: GCA_024138015.1. Lineage (NCBI taxonomy): Eukaryota > Viridiplantae > Streptophyta > Magnoliopsida > Myrtales > Combretaceae > Lumnitzera > Lumnitzera littorea. Next base: position 15,482,993 of record JAMXBB010000006.1, on the reverse strand, counting down.
AGGAGGAAGCTCATTTAGAAAACTTAAGGAAGTTATTTAACCGATTGAAGAAATTCCAGCTAAAGTTGAATCTAGAGAAGTGCACTTTTGGAGTAATGTCAGGAAAATTGTTGGGTTTCATAATTAGCCAAAGGGGTATCAAAGTCGATCCTGATAAAGCCAAAGCTATAATTGACATGCCTCCTCCTCGCACACTCAAAGAAGTAAGAAGGTTGTTGGGGCATTTAAATTACATAACTCAATTCATATCGCAACTAACAATCAAATGCCACCCTCTTTTCAAGCTATTAAAAAAGAATGTGAGGATCAATTGGGATGAGGAATGCAAAGAAGCTTTCACAAAAATTAAAGAGTACCTCATGAAACCTTCAGTGTTAATGGCTCTTAAGCCTAGAAAGCCATTGTTTTTGTATCTGACCAGAATGACTGAATCCATGGGATCCGTGCTTAGTTAGAAGGATGAAGAAGGGAAACAGCAAGTCGCTTACTATTTAAGCAAGAAGTTCACAGATGGGGAGCAAAAATACTTGGAAGCTGAAAGGACCTGTTGTGCATTGGTTTGGGTCATGCATCGGCTCAGACAATACATACTTTACTATCAAATTGAGTTAATAACACAACACGATCCTTTGAAGTACTTAGCAGAAAAATCAGCCCTCATCGGTAGAGTTTCAAAGTAGCAGATGTTGCTAACAGAATTTGACATCAAGTACGTGAGCAAAGTTCAGTCAAAGGGCAAGCCTTGGCAGATCAGTTAGTGGAGAATCCCTCTAAAGATACCTTTCAAGAAGCACGTGTTGAGTTTCTTGATGAAAGTATCTTGGCAGCAGAAAATGATTCTAATAGCGAAGTAGTTGAGAAGCCCTCGGGTGGAAAATGTTCTTTGACAAACAGCTAATGTGTCTAGATGTGGAGTTAGGTCAATTCTTGTATCTCCTGAAGGTCCACAATTCCCGACGGCTGTGAGACTGGCTTTCCCGTGTACTAATAATATTGCAAAATACGAGCCATGTATTTTGGGACTCAAGATTGCATTGTTTAAGGAGATATAGGAATTAGAGCTATATAGAGATTCTTTATTGATTATAGGCTAAGCTTGAGGTGAATATAAGACGAAAGACCCTAAATTAGTATCTTACCACCAATACTTGGCCAAGTTGATAGCCAAGTTTAAAAAAATTACATTCATGTACGTGCTAAAGGTTCAGAACCAATTCGCTAATGCTCTGGCTACCTTAGCATACACGATCTAGATATTGAGAGGAGTGGAGATTCAGCCACCTAAGATTGAAATTGAAGAAAAGCCGACTTTTTGTTTGGTAATGGAAAGTTCACATGACGAAAAGCCTTGGTATTATGATATCAAAACATTCTTACAACATGGAACGTAACCCGAAGAGGCCGAGAAGAAGGATAAGAAGATGATCAAAAGATTGGTTACTTAGTACTTAATCAATAAGTCTAATTTGTATCAACAATCGTTTAATGGTACGCTTTTACGATGTGTAGATAAGAAAGAGGCAAAGTTGCTAATGAAAGAAATACATGAGGGAGTATGTGGCCCCTACATGCTTGCCAAGAAAATTATGAAGATGGGATATTATTGGTTGACTATAGAAGGGGATTGCATTAAGCATGTTAGATACTACCATTTGTGACAGATATATGCGAATAAAGTAAATGCCCTGCCTCAAGAATTGCATACATTATCTGTACCATAGCCATTTTCGATGTAGGGAATAGACATCATTGGCCCAATCACTCCGAAGATATCTAACGAGTACCAATTTATATTGGTAACTATTAAGTATTTCACTAAGTGGATTAAAGCCTTATCCTACTCTAATGTGACTAAGGGAGTAGTGGTCAAGTTCATTAAGAGAGACATACTGGCTCAATACGGTACACCAGAGATGATCATTACCAATAATGGTACGAACCTAAACAATCAATTGATGTCGAAGTTATGCCGATAGTTTAGGATCATTCATACAAATTTCACTCCTTATTAACTTCAAATAAATGAAGCAGTAGAAACGGCTAACAAGAATATTGAAAGAATTATTGAGAAGATGGCCGTCACATATCGAGATTGGCATGAAATGTTACCATTTGTGCTCATGGCCTATTGAACTTCTATCAAAACATCAATAGGGGCAACCCCTTACTTGTTGGTATATAAGATGGAGGTTGTACTACCAATCAAAGTTGAAATCCCATCTCTTAGGGTATTGTCGAAAACCTAGTTAGACGAAGCTGATTAGATCAAAAAATGAATTGAGCAATTGAATCTAATTGATGAGAAGTGATTAGTAGCTTCGTGCTACAACATCTGCTATCAACAACAAATGGCTAGACCTTTCAACAAAAAAGTACGACCTCGAAGTTTTGAGCAGAGAGACATGGTGTTGAGAAAGACTTTGCCTAATACATATGATTCAAGAGGGAAGTTTTCTCTAAACTATAGAGGGCCTTACATTGAGGAGAAAATATTGCTTGGGGGAGCTATGATCTTATCTCAAATGGATGGTCCAGATTTGAAGGACCCAGTAAATGCTGACTTGTTGAAAATGTATTACCTTTGAAAAATCAATAGAATTTTTGCTCAGATTATGAAATGCAAACAATCTTAATATTACTGTAGTCTCATTTTCATTTCTTACAAGCAAAGATGGTATTCTTAGTGGTAGTCGATATTAGGTGATATCTTTAGCCTCTTTCTCATTTCACTAAAAGTCCTCTCTTCTCGCTCTATTTAAATAAACCCTATATACGAGAAACACAAGAAAAAATAAACCCTTAACTTGGAATGATGTCTATTGATAAAAATTTTTTTAATACTTTATTATGATTCACCCCTAGAAAAGGGAGATTTATTTTCTATTTTTTCAGGATAGGGCCATGTTCAGAAAGAGTAATGGGTGGCATATATGTAGAAACTCGCTTGAGAATGGCGGTTTACATGGAAAATCGATTAAGTTGGATGGTAAATTGAAGACGTAACATCTTTGCTCAAGAGATGAAGATGCTTCATTTGTTAAAGTCGCCTTCCTAAATGCGTCGTTAAGTATAGCGTACGTGCATTCGTTTCAAGCTTAAATTGCTTTTAAAAAAAAAAAAGAAAAAAGAAGAATAAAAAAGGGAAAAAAGAAAAAGAAAGAAGAAAGAAAAAAAANTTCTATTGCCAATTGCAACATAATAGACCAAGTTCGATTCCCCCCAGAAAAGTTATAATATGATAGTCGCCAAGGGGGGGGGGGGGGGGGGGGGGAAAGAAAAATTAGAAGAAAAAGTTTAGAAGAAGATAGAAGAGGCAGAGCAAGAAGAAGGGGTCAAAATCGTTGGTTCTAATCAGATTGATGAAGAAAAGACTTGACTGTTTGGGAACTATCCTAGAGCTAAGTAAGTGGTTTTGAGCTTTATAAAACATCGCATTTGCATTTGGTCTCCTCTTAAAGAGGATAGTTTGATTTATAAAAATATTTAATTCTTAAAAACTCTTAGGATGACTGGCCCCTAGAGCACAGTCCCAATTCATAATCTCTTAGGTAGCTAAGCCAGCTTGTAGAGCATAATCCCAATCCAGAGTTTCTTAGGCTTCCAATCACCTAACTCACATAATGTTACCTAACTCATAATCTTTTTTTAGGGATTTAGTAAGCTCATGAAGCACTGTCCTAATTCAAGTTTCCTCATCTTTAGGTCTTAGCAGCTTAAAGGGCGCTTTGATCGCCTTAGTTAGTCAACTCATTAGGGCATGACCAAGTTTTCTTATCTTTAGGTCTTAACCAGCTCAAAGAGCACTTTGACCGCTTTGGTTAGTCAATATATTAAGGTACGACCAAGTTTTCTAATCTTTAGATCTTAGCCAGCTCAATGAATGCTTTGACTACCTTGGTTAGTCAGCTCATCAAGATATGACCAAGTTTTCTTGTCTTTAGGTCTTAGCCAGCTCAAAGGACACTTTGACTACTTTAGTTAGTTAGCTCATTAGGGCACAACCCAGTTTTCTTATCTTTAGGTCTTAACTAGCTCAAGGAGCACTTTAATCGCCTTGGTTAGTCATCTCATTAGGGTATGACTAAGTCTTCTTATCTTTGGGTCTTAGCCAGTTTAAGGAGCACTTTGACCGACTTGATTAGTCAGCTCATTAGGGCACGACCAAGTTTTCTTATCTTTAGGTTTTAGCTAGCTCAAGGAGCACTTTGACCGCCTTGGTTAGTCAGCTCATTAGGGCACGACTAAGTTTTCTTATCTTTAGATCTTAGTCAACTCAAAGAGTGCTTTGATCGCCTTAGTTAGTCAGCTCATTAAGGCATGACCAAGTTTCCTCATCTTTAAGTCTTAACCAGCTTAAAGAGTACTTTGACCACCGAGTTTTTCTCATTCTTTAAGGTTTTAGCTAACTCTAGGAGCGCTTACCCATTTCATCCAGTTTAGGGCTTTAGTTAGCTTCAGGAGTGCTTTGCCCACCTTGATTAGTTAGTTTATAGGGGGCACGATTAAGTTCTCATTATTATTTTTAGGGATTCTCACTAGCCCACAAAGGGTGCTACCTTCGCTATTCTTCATTTCAAACTTATCATTGTCAAACGTCTTAGCATTTCGTAGGATAAAGTCATCTCGAGACAAAAACGGTGTCTCGTTTATCTTTGTGGCAAAGTTTTACATAAACTTCACTACAAAGAGAGGCAGCTGTAGATACTCGATTTTTGTCTTTAGTAATTATAGTTTTAGTTCTTTTTAAATAGGGTCCTAACTCAAAAATAATAAAAATTTGAAAAATGATGAAAATACAAAAAATGAGAAAAGGAAAAATTATAAGATTTTTTAGGAAATAAATTATTTTAGGGACAAATAGTTTTAATTTTAGCTTACTTCAAATAATTATTTTAGAGAGTAACGTTTTTAAGTATAATTCAATTGTACTAAAAATTAAGGCACAGGCCAACAGCCTAATAGATAAATATTAGAGTATTTGATATGGAGTTAGTTTGAAGTCGCAAGTTTAGAGTTTGCAGGTTCGAATCTCACTAAATACTTATGTGTCTTTTATTTTTTTATCTTTTACAAAAAAGCGAGTTAAACAATTGGGATTACATCTAATCAAATCTTTTTCGTTCGGATTTGAATCGTTAGAGAATATTTAAATCTAGTTTGTTTTTATCAAATCGAATCTAAATTAATATAAATAATTCGGATTTAGTTTAATTTTTATCGAATTAGATTGAGATCAATATAATAGGTTTGATTCGATATTGATTTGGTTAGGGCTTTATAATACTCATCGTATGGAAAAAATAGATACGCACATTCCCCTCACTCAACAATTCAAAGACAGCCCTTACCCCTCGATTCACAAACCACATGAGCAGCAGTAGCTCATTGCATCCTCGTCATCAACCACAATCCACTCAGACACAGACACAATCTCAGCATGTCCAGCAGTTCAGTTACAAGACACCGATGATCTTCAAGCTATGGTGAATCGAAAAATCAATCCCTTGACCTCCACTATAACTCCTCGACCGAAGACAGCATCATACGCCGACCGAATTCCAACTGATCTGATGCTTGCAGCAATCTATAAGCCGACTGCAGCCCCCCAATGCTTGACAATCTTTAATCCTTGCTAGTGGACAGTTCCTGACTGAGCTCTACTCTCGCCTAAACACACGACCACTTGTAACACCCAGAACAGCGTACATCACAATACAAACTGCTTGACTTCATAGACACCTCACGTTATCTAAATTAGTGCAATTCTAGCCAAGATCGTATCCCTTAACTGCACCATCATAGATTGGACACAACTCCACCGATCGTACATAAGCACAACACCCACACCACTTCACTGATCACTTCGCATACCGTCCCCTGCCATTGCACTATCTTTCTTCCAATGCCTGAGTACGCTGATCACACCACTGCAATCCACAACAGTCTACAACCACACTATACGAATCAAATCCAAGAGCTCCCATCCAAGCCACGCTTGACACAACATCGACAGTAGGCGACACAACAATATCGCTGCAATACACCACCTTAATGAGCATGCAACCGAATTGCAGTCTACGACTAAACTACATGACAATACTGGTTGCCAATGTTCTTCTAATGTCCCTATGCTCCAAATAGAACAATACCAGCAAACAACTCCAACGCCAGCAATTTCGCAACTACAACTCCACTACCCAACCAAACAACAGTCAGGTTCGATCTTAGTTAATTTTTCTTTTTTTTTTTTATTTTGTTAATTATTTATCTATTTATCACTGTTATACTATTATTATTATTACTTAGACCTTCAGTTATTTAATATAGTATATACAAATATAAACATGTTAGTTTTAGGAAATTTTTGTAGTCTTACATGAAGTATATTATATGATTTTATTAGTTTAGGTGGATAGTTGTTAATAATGAAAAACCCTTTTAAAAAATTTTTAAAACTTTTAGAGAATTTTTTGTAAAACAATAATACTCATAAGTTAAGAACCCTTTTAGATTTTTTAAATAAATTGAATCGGTTAAACATGTAAATTTGATTGGTTTCAAAATAAAAATAAACCAACACACTAAAGATTTTGGAAAAAACTACAATCGTCTGATTCCAACTAGCCGGTATGTAAGCATCTTCGAGGCGACGATAAAATCTATAGAAACTTAGGTTTTTTATTTCTTTTGGTTTTTATTTTTTTTCTTAAAAATATTTAAAAAGGATAATTTGAAGAATAATCCTAATTTCAAAAAATAGATAATGATACCCGTTAAGGTTTAATATATTAGCTCCCAAATTCGAAACTCTCTGATTTTTTCATTCAAAATTGAAATTAAAAACCGGTAGTTAAATCATAATTAATCCATCCAATCAATTACGATTTCTTATTTTCCTGACTCCAGTAAAGTGGTAACTCCAATTTTTTTTTAAATAAAAAACTGGAATTTCCTAATTTTTATAGTCAAGGATTAATATTAAATGGATTCGGGTTTTATATTAATCAGAAAGTGAAAAATCAAATTAAATAACAGAAACTGAAAATTCAAGCTTGACACTACCTAAAATTTCCTACGAATTACCTTCTGAAACCACTTCTAAGTGTTCATACTCATATATTTTCACTACACGTATTCTCCAAGGCACATTTTGAATTAACTATGTGCTTTACTCAACTTTTAAATCTTTTAATAAAATATCCTCTAAGCCTAGTAAATTTCTAATTTCTTAAGAATATTCCTTCAGACTTAGCCTCTAAGACTCCCCTGTTTCTCCCTTCACTCACAATCTTGGCTTTGAGTAAGTATCGAATAAAACATTTGCCCCTATCTTCCTTTAAGTTATCTTTTGCCTTCATTCAATTCCTTTATAATCAATTTATTATTCCATTTTCTTCTAACTTCCAATTTAGACTAACCAAAGCAATACTCCAATCCATACCTCATAGTATCGTTACATCCAAATTCCTTGTATAACATATTATCATTCACCAATTTCTACAATTCCCATACTACCAAATTATTCATATAAGTAACACATACTTGATTTTATTAACATTTTTCAATAAAACCCCTTCCAACAGTACCCATACACCATAAAATACATCAATAGCCAATGGAGCTCTGAATCCAAGTGAGGTCATTAAGAGAAATATATTTATTTTTTTCAAAAAATACCTTTTTTAATCATAATTTAGGGTTAAAAATTTTATAAAATAGTTTTGTGAAAAATCTCTTTATAGTAGTTTAGTATTAATATTGAGTAGTTTACATAAAAATTTTAAAGACAAAACTACATCATTAAACCTATTTATTTCAATATCGAAAATTATTCAGTTCTATCGATTTCTTAATTACGTATACAATAGCTATTAAATTTTTACGAAACAATATTTTTCCTAGATTCTACATATGAAAATATGTAGGAATAATTTTTTTCAAAACTTTTTGGATATTTTTTTATATTTTTACAAAATTATATAAAACCAGACTAAATTGGAACCTCACCAAAGCTCGCTTTAGCCACTTCCTTGTTAGTAGAGCTTAGCGCGGTCTCCTCTGTCTCCTAGTGGTCGTGGTGGCTAGTTTCTAGAAACTCTTCAAGTTTATAAACCACCATGTGCTTAGATTGTATACTAATTTTCAAATTTTTTTCTTGATTTTTCTATTTGATTAATTTAACTCATTAAAATTTTTCCTATTAGAACTTACAAGTTACCCAAATAAATTTCTCTGTCTCTCCCTTATAAAATTGGAGTTTAAATGGTGCAAATTGCATATTTTGACGTCCTAATTTCCTAACAACTAGCCTTAATACACAGATATGCCTAAGCTCACTTGATTCCAGCTACCCTATTATAGTTTTTGAATTTTTTTATTAATTCTTATGATTTTCCCATCTTATTTTAGTTTAAAATACTATTATTCGGGTATTTTAATTAATTACAGGTATACGCATATACTTGAAAATTATATGCCATACATATATTTAATATATGTTATTTTATGTTACATAATATTTTTATTACATATATAATTTATCTCTAAATATTTATTAGCTATCAGAGTCTATTCTATGTAATTTCGATAAATATTATATAATATAATTAAATTATGCTAACTTAGCCATATTTTTATTATTTTATTGTATTTTTTACTATTTGAGTATACAGGGTGTCTTTAACTAATGTTTCGGAATTACTCATAAATTTTTAGATTAATCGAGTTAATTTCACTAACACCCTTTATTACTCACTTGAACAATTATGTAAAATTATGAGGTTTATATAAACTATCTATAGTACAACCAAATCAAACAATTTGAAAGGGTACGATCAATCATGTGGAATTTAACCTGAGCACAGGGCTGCACCAGCCTTGAACCGCCAATTCACGGGCCAACGCAAGGTTAAACCGAGCTCGAGCTAGAGCCAGTTCGCCAACCCTTGAATATATTACTTGGGTTTTTTTTTTTTATATATAAATTTTCTTTAATCTTATTCTTGGAGTCCTATGAATTACTGTAAATAATTTTTTGCTTGCTCTCATTTCTTTTTTTTTTCTCCCTAAATGATTGTAACACTCTATACCATATCAAGTAAAGCGGGAGAAGTTGCAAATTTTTTTTTGTTTTGAAATAATTAATTTCAACCGCGTGAATATAATGTTATTTTAATATTAAAATATTAAGTAAGGTTAAGTAAAGTGAGAGAAGTTGTAATTTACAAACGATAAGAATTTCTCATTTGAATCTCAGAATAAATTATCAATATGGGAAGAACAGAATTATAACGTAACTACTAACTGTAATTTGTGACTGTACTTAATGTGTGTTAGGAAAAGGAATAGTATAAGAAGACATGTAATATGTGAGGTTTTTTTTTTTTTTCAATATAAGAGGGGTGGAACCGATGGACTTGTAAACCCCACAAATTTAGCTATTTAAGAGTAAAATTGAATTCTAATACTATAGATAGCTTCATAAATCAATAAGATCGAGTAAGATAGAAATTTTATTAAATTATAAATATAGTATAAGTAATAAAAACTCTAAAATTTAGATTGGAACTTAAATCGCGTACAAAAACCCTAAATCCTATGTATGCTTTAATATCCAAAATCAAACTCGAATTTGATGAAAATCCTAAAACTATAACTTTAAGCTTATAAAATGGATAAATATAACTTAATAGTAATAAAACCTTAGTTGATTTTAATTATTGACTAATACGCGCAATCGCATAAAATTTTTAACAAACACGTTGAGATTACTCATAAATATTATAAACGTAACAGGTACAATTAATTTAATAAATTTTTATAAAATTTCAATATTATTTTATAAATATGAACTTTATAATTTTTATAATTAAAAAGTCTAATATCTTTTTTTTTATTTTCCTTTTTATTTTTCTTCTTTTCCTATTTCTTTTCTTCTCTAATTTTCTTTTTGCTTCCAACTTCCACATCCAACTTCTAAAATGTCTTGATGCTGCCACTTATTGGTTAATTAATTTCTACATGTGATATTTATGTGTACAAGCCAAAAGTAAGAGATAAGCCTAAGTCAAATCACAGTAAATATTTTATAATCTTCCTTTTCTTTTCTTCTAGTCACGGTGGATTTTTTTCTTCCCTACTACCTTATTCACGTGTGCTAAAGAGAACAAAATATATACTATATTTTCTACTTTTCAAATCAAGAAAGCAAATCCCATATATTTATTCCCTTCTTCAACCATAAACCCATGCCCTTTCCCTTCTAAATTTTTTTTTGTTTTCAAAAATCAACAATTGAATCAAGAAAAAAGAAAAGGAGCTTTATTCTCTTAATTGCTCAAATTATTAAGGATAAGTAGTATGTGTTTTATATATTTATTTTGTATTAATTATTTTTGTGTATTCTTGTACATACAAATATTTAGAATTTGTATGTAACCTTAGTATTTCCTTGTATGGGTATGTTCATATATGTATAGGTGCTAAAATATACTCATATGTATATTATACATATTATAATAGTTTCTACAAATATTTAGTATAAGGAATTATGTTTATGTACATATATACATATGTATGTGTGCATAGTATATATATATGTATATATGTAACCGAAATATGTATATATAACTATAAAATATAAAATACAAAATACTAGTATAATATAGTATGTGTATAATAGAGGGTATGTATTCGGTATGTATATGTGTATGCCGTAGTATATATATATTGTATTTTTATTATATAGATTATATATATATACCCTAGGCATGATACATATGCATGTGTATTTATGTATAATATTATGTATATTAAGTATTTTATTATATATATATATGTCAATCTTGAATTTTTGGTTTTTTTTTAATTTTAATTTGATTTCTTACTTTCTGATTAATACTAAACCTTAACTCATTCAGTATTAATCCTCAACTAGAGAAATTAAAAAATTCAAGTTCTTTTCTTAAAAAATTTTTGAAGTCACCACCCGACTAAAGTCAGGAAAAAGAAAAGAAATTGTAATCAAATGGGTGGTTTGACTATGATTTAATTACCAGTATTCGATTTCAATTTGATATAAACCAAAAGATTCTAAATTCGGAGGCTAATTTATTAAATCCTAACGGGTATCATTATCTATTTTTTGAAATTAGGTTTATTCTTCTAAATTGCCCTTCTTTAATATTTTAAGAAAAATAAAAAAAAAACAAAAGAAAATAAAAATAAAAAACTAAGTTCTTAAAGATTTTAATGTCATCTCAAAGATGCTTACGTACTCGTTAGATGGAATCAAACGACCGTAGTTCTTTTCAAAAACTTTAATGTATTGTTTTATTTTAGTTTTGAAAACCAACTGAATTTACATGTTTAATTAATTCAGTTCATTTAAAAAAAATCTAAAATGCCCTAATTCTGTAGTGTTTTTACTATATAAAGATAGACTCTAAAAATCCTATTTTTTAAAAAGATTTTTTATTAATTTTTATTTATTTATTAAAATTAAAATGACTTTCTATGTAATGGATCCTTAAGCAAAACCTAATTCTTAAAAAAAAAAAAAAACAATCCTAATAATCCCTAAACTAGTACATATATATATATATATATCCATATTACTACTTATTAAATAAGCATTCACTTAAATCAATATAATATACCTAATCTATATTACAAAGAAAACCAATACTAAAAGAAGTACCTTAAACTAAGATATACACATATATATATATATACACACTACGTTAAACTACTAAAAACCTAACAAAATAATAATATAATAATAATAAATAAATAAATAAGAAATAAAAAAAAAACTTTGGATAAAAATCGAACCTGATTACGGAGCTACTATGCGATGAAGGAACTGTGTACTTGTGCGTGCAGTGAGTCATGGTTGTGGAATCAAGAGTGGCTTAAACAGCTACTTTATTGATTGCTTCTGACTGAAGTTGAACTGTAGTGATCATAGTTGCTGATTGTGAGTGCTATAGTGCTTGTGGACAGTGGGAAGCGTTCGTTAGGGAATTGTATAGGGATGTCATGCTTCGGTGTTGATCGTATAGTAGCGTGATGTGCTTGTTGATCACGTGTGGTGACTTGCTGGAGTTATGTTGCAGTACATGTGAGAGTGATCTGTGTCTTCAAGCATTATGTGTGTGGTGACGTGTTGATCAATAGGGTAATGGAGCAGTGGATGAAGCAAGTGCAGCGAATTACTATGCAAATCATCATTGTGTGTTGTGTCGTAGATGTACTCCAAGCGTTTGTGTAGATCAGTAAACTGTGTGTGCGTTGGAGAAGTGTAGTAGCTATTCGTGGCTTTAGTGATTGGCGCAGATCAGATTATCGGCTTATATTGCTGAGTGCTTGTGTGGACTACATAGGGGACTTGCGTGATAGGGAATTTTGTTGACTATTCGACTTTGTTTATGTTTGAATCATGGAGCTTGGTTGAAGGGTATGTCTTCAGATTATAGCATGAATTTTGGTCAAGGTTGGTAAACTTACGACATGTTTGGCATGAAGGGGGTTAACATGACTTGGCATTGTGTCAGTTGTATGGGTGACAAGCAATTAGGCAAAGGAAACTCCAGTTGAATTGTTGAAGTCGGTTAGTATAAGTGGTTGTAACTCAAGCAATGGATTGCTGCTGTTTTAAGAGGTAATGTTCGGTTAGATTGTGGCAACGTACGTGAATGAAGAGTGTTAAAGCTGAGGATTTTGAAATTGTGTTAGCTTGATGTGTGTTTAGATTGAGAACGACAGGGGTAAATTGGATGAAGGGTCGTGTGTGAGATTAGGGCTTGATGATCCTAACGTGTTTGCGTATTGAGGAGGATGGGCACTGGACGTGTAGGCAATGAACTTGATTGAGTGAAAATGGACCACAGTTTTTTTCTTTTCAAATGTGTATGTGTAATTGTCCTTACTTTATGCCGTGCGATTTGTATTTATAAACTCTAGAATAAATCCTATCAAATCTAATCTCTTTTATTGATTCGAATCTAATTTGATAAAAATTAAATTAAATCCAAATCATTTATATTAATTCAAATTTGATTGGATTAGATTTGATTAAATATGGATCCTATACGCCCAACCCGTTTTTTGTAAAAACAAAAAAGATAGAAAAATAAAAGGCATATAAGTGCCTAACGAGATTCGAACTCATGACTTCAAGTTAATGCAATATCAATACTCCAATGCTTATTTATTAAACTATTAGCTTGTGCCTCAATATTTAAGACAACTAAATTGTACTTAAACCAAATGACTCTCTAAAATAATTATTTAAATAAAACTAAAACTAAAATAATTTACTTTCTAAAAATCTAAAATAATTTTTTATAATAATTTTTATTTTCTAATTTTTTTGTATTTTCATCATTTTTCAAATTTTTATTATTTTTATTTTTATTTTGGAATTAGGATCCTATTAAAAAAAACTAAAAAATTAGGACTACGAGGGGCAAAAATTAGGTATCTATAATATATATATATATATATATATATTTTAAATATAAATGTACATGTATATGTATAAAATACAATTACATGTATATATATATATATATACCCATACATATAGTATATGTAACATATTTAAGGTTATGTTATTATAGTACATAAGTATATTATATGTATAAAAATACTCATATGAATAGTATGGTGTATATATAAATACGAGTATGTTTGAGTAGTACATACATAATATACTATAATATTAATTTAATAAATAAAGTAAAATGGTAAGTATGAATATATACATATATACTGTAACATTCTTAAAAATATAGGAAATAACTAATTTATAAAATTTAGTAAATATAATAATAAATATTATTATTACAAATATATGTATATGATGTAGAAATACAAAAAAGAAAAAAGAAAAGATGGAAAAAGTACCAAAAATCCGAAAATGACACGTAGTATTCTCCTATGCTGCCATGTTAGTCTTTAATAGAATTAATTATATTGGTAATTAAAAATAATAATAAAATAATTAATTAATTAGAAAATTAATAAAGTAGAAAAAATGAATTAAATAAGTTCTAAACTTGAAAATTAGCAAAAATAGGTAATTATAGTAAAATGGACTTAAAAATAAAAAAATTTCAAAATATAAAATTTAAATATTTATTAAACCATAAATATACAAAGAAAAGTTTAAAATAATATTTTATAATTATTTAAGTTAAAATAATGAATTTCGTAATATTTTTACATCATAGTCGAAACTACAAGTTATAACATCTAAAACGGATCATGCAACGAGGAAGTACATCCGAAAACAATCAAAATTGATTATAAGTTCATAAAAATCCGAACTAAATTAAAAAAATTATACGCAATTAGCTAAAAATCTCAAATCGATAATTTTATATAAACAAATAGCTAATTTAGGTAAATAATACTAAATATAATAATAGTTTAGCTATGTAATTCCAACACTTACTATTTTTCATAATCCCCTAATATGAAGTGATCACGAGATTGACCTTGACCTACCAATTGATTACTATGATCCTTGATCTTAAGGTTAGCTAAGTAAGTATTTGTAATGATTCCATACATGCTTATTTATGTAGACAGTGAATATTATTTGTTATTAATAATTGAATGTTGTATAGTGCTAAGTTATGCTTGTATATGATATTGCTTATCAATAGTAAAATTACTTTAAAGTATGATAATGTGCTATTTGTTGCATAGGAAATTTGATAGAAATTGATATGTCTATGACTTTGTTTGATCACTTAATAAAGGGACTTAACATTATCAAACTTGAATTAACTAAATTGAAACATGCATAATCATGCACTAAATAACTAATTCCAGTCGTCACATCACATGAGGATAGTGAGAGGCCATACAGAGGTTGCTTAGTTCTAATTATAGTGTTTTAGTACGGTATACAAGTACTATATAACCTTACCTTAGCTCGCAGGAACATCAGGCGTTGGAAGCACTAACCGCTTGGCTAAAGGTCGAGTCCAAAGGCCTCCGTTTAAGGGTGAGTTAAGACTACAAGAACCTACTCACAATCATATTTAGAACTGAGTTTTGACTAAAGATGAAAATGGATATACCATTGTGTTTTTGAATACGAAATGCGGAGTTTCGTTGTTATATAAGTTCTAGTATAATATCCGGATTTAATTGATGCTGTGTATATTCCAACCCTGACTTTGAAGAGCATTAAATTTAAGTTGCATGCAGTACTTGATCACCTGCATGTATTTGTATGGCATACTAATTATTTATACACTCATATGTTTGAAATTAATTATTGTATAACTTGTTAGTTGTATGGTCGAGGGAAGATCTCATTAAGCTAGTTAGGTCACACCCCAATAGCTTACTTGTGTAGGGAGACTTGTTCATTGTTTCGGGCCATAGGATGCTCGAGGTTAGTGAATCCTCTACTGGTGGGTGTAAGTGTGATGTTAGAGTTAAGAGTGACATGATATTATTGTAGTTAGACTTGAAAGTTTATCAAAGGATCCTATCTATTTANTTAAAATTTTTCCTATTAGAACTTACAAGTTACCCAAATAAATTTCTCTGTCTCTCCCTTATAAAATTGGAGTTTAAATGGTGCAAATTGCATATTTTGACGTCCTAATTTCCTAACAACTAGCCTTAATACACAGATATGCCTAAGCTCACTTGATTCCAGCTACCCTATTATAGTTTTTGAATTTTTTTATTAATTCTTATGATTTTCCCATCTTATTTTAGTTTAAAATACTATTATTCGGGTATTTTAATTAATTACAGGTATACGCATATACTTGAAAATTATATGCCATACATATATTTAATATATGTTATTTTATGTTACATAATATTTTTATTACATATATAATTTATCTCTAAATATTTATTAGCTATCAGAGTCTATTCTATGTAATTTCGATAAATATTATATAATATAATTAAATTATGCTAACTTAGCCATATTTTTATTATTTTATTGTATTTTTTACTATTTGAGTATACAGGGTGTCTTTAACTAATGTTTCGGAATTACTCATAAATTTTTAGATTAATCGAGTTAATTTCACTAACACCCTTTATTACTCACTTGAACAATTATGTAAAATTATGAGGTTTATATAAACTATCTATAGTACAACCAAATCAAACAATTTGAAAGGGTACGATCAATCATGTGGAATTTAACCTGAGCACAGGGCTGCACCAGCCTTGAACCGCCAATTCACGGGCCAACGCAAGGTTAAACCGAGCTCGAGCTAGAGCCAGTTCGCCAACCCTTGAATATATTACTTGGGTTTTTTTTTTTTATATATAAATTTTCTTTAATCTTATTCTTGGAGTCCTATGAATTACTGTAAATAATTTTTTGCTTGCTCTCATTTCTTTTTTTTTTCTCCCTAAATGATTGTAACACTCTATACCATATCAAGTAAAGCGGGAGAAGTTGCAAATTTTTTTTTGTTTTGAAATAATTAATTTCAACCGCGTGAATATAATGTTATTTTAATATTAAAATATTAAGTAAGGTTAAGTAAAGTGAGAGAAGTTGTAATTTACAAACGATAAGAATTTCTCATTTGAATCTCAGAATAAATTATCAATATGGGAAGAACAGAATTATAACGTAACTACTAACTGTAATTTGTGACTGTACTTAATGTGTGTTAGGAAAAGGAATAGTATAAGAAGACATGTAATATGTGAGGTTTTTTTTTTTTTTCAATATAAGAGGGGTGGAACCGATGGACTTGTAAACCCCACAAATTTAGCTATTTAAGAGTAAAATTGAATTCTAATACTATAGATAGCTTCATAAATCAATAAGATCGAGTAAGATAGAAATTTTATTAAATTATAAATATAGTATAAGTAATAAAAACTCTAAAATTTAGATTGGAACTTAAATCGCGTACAAAAACCCTAAATCCTATGTATGCTTTAATATCCAAAATCAAACTCGAATTTGATGAAAATCCTAAAACTATAACTTTAAGCTTATAAAATGGATAAATATAACTTAATAGTAATAAAACCTTAGTTGATTTTAATTATTGACTAATACGCGCAATCGCATAAAATTTTTAACAAACACGTTGAGATTACTCATAAATATTATAAACGTAACAGGTACAATTAATTTAATAAATTTTTATAAAATTTCAATATTATTTTATAAATATGAACTTTATAATTTTTATAATTAAAAAGTCTAATATCTTTTTTTTTATTTTCCTTTTTATTTTTCTTCTTTTCCTATTTCTTTTCTTCTCTAATTTTCTTTTTGCTTCCAACTTCCACATCCAACTTCTAAAATGTCTTGATGCTGCCACTTATTGGTTAATTAATTTCTACATGTGATATTTATGTGTACAAGCCAAAAGTAAGAGATAAGCCTAAGTCAAATCACAGTAAATATTTTATAATCTTCCTTTTCTTTTCTTCTAGTCACGGTGGATTTTTTTCTTCCCTACTACCTTATTCACGTGTGCTAAAGAGAACAAAATATATACTATATTTTCTACTTTTCAAATCAAGAAAGCAAATCCCATATATTTATTCCCTTCTTCAACCATAAACCCATGCCCTTTCCCTTCTAAATTTTTTTTTGTTTTCAAAAATCAACAATTGAATCAAGAAAAAAGAAAAGGAGCTTTATTCTCTTAATTGCTCAAATTATTAAGGATAAGTAGTATGTGTTTTATATATTTATTTTGTATTAATTATTTTTGTGTATTCTTGTACATACAAATATTTAGAATTTGTATGTAACCTTAGTATTTCCTTGTATGGGTATGTTCATATATGTATAGGTGCTAAAATATACTCATATGTATATTATACATATTATAATAGTTTCTACAAATATTTAGTATAAGGAATTATGTTTATGTACATATATACATATGTATGTGTGCATAGTATATATATATGTATATATGTAACCGAAATATGTATATATAACTATAAAATATAAAATACAAAATACTAGTATAATATAGTATGTGTATAATAGAGGGTGTATATTCAGTAGGTATATATGTATGCCGTAGTGTATATATAGTGTATTTTTATTATATAGATTATGTATGTATATATATATATATATATACCCTGGACATGATGCATATGTATTTATGTATAATACTATGTATATAAAGTATTTTAGTATATATATATGTGTAAAATAATCGTATATGTATAAAATACAATTACATGTATATATATACCCATACGTATAACATATACAATATATTTAGGGTTATGTTATTATAGTACATAAATATATTATACGTATATAAATAGTATGGTATATGTAAAAATACAGGTATATTTGAATTGTACATACATAATATACACTAATATTAATTTAATAAATAAAGTAAAATAGTAAATATGAATATATATATATATATATATCATAACATCCTTAAAAATATAAGAAATAACTAATTTATAAAATTTAGTAAATATAATAATAAACATTAATATATATATATATGACGTAAAAATGCAAATAAGAAAAGATGTAAAAAGTAAAAAAAAATTTCAAAAGTGACACGTGGCATTCCCTTATACTGCCATGTCAGCATTTAATTGAATTAATTAAATTTGTAATTAAAAATAATTAATTAATTAGAAAATTAATAAAGTATTAAAAATGAATTAAATAAGTCCTAAACTTAAAAATTAGCAAAAATAAGTAAATTATAGTAAAATAGACTTAAAAATAAGAAAATTGTGAAATATAAAATTTAAATATTTATTCAACCATAAATATATAAAGAAAAACTTAAAATAATATTTTATAATTATTTAAGTCAAAATAATAAAATTTGTAATATTATTACACAATAATGAAAAATATGGGTTTAACATCCAAAATGAATCCCGCTATGTGAAAGTATGTTTAAAAAACAATAAAGATGGCCTATAAGTTTATAAAAATTGAAGTTAAAACAAATTTAAAGTAAACTGAGAAAAATAATTAAAAGATTTAAGTTAAACTATATTTGTACCATACTTAGGTTATAGTGAGAAATTAGACAAGTAATTGTAGATATTTAATTAATTGTGAAACCTAGTTTTTCAGAACACTTATAAGCTTTTTTATCTTTTAGGTATTCAATTATCAAGTTCTAGAATTCTCAAAGATTAGAAGAGTAAGCATTAACCCAAGTAAGGGAATTCTTATGATTTACTATTTGCTTGATGTTTGTTATTTACGTACTGTTTGTTAGTTGATACCAATTGTTTAATTGAATAACTGATTAATTTATGTGCTATCATCTGTTTGATCACTTTCTTAAACTGGTAAATATAACTATTCGACTAAAATAACTAGTTATACCGTCACATGTTTGTGACTCAATTAGTATACTGATGAAGAGTGCTAACTTTGGAAATTTTTAAGAAAAGTATTTTTGGAAAACGTTTTTCCAATCTTAACTATATTTTGTATAATTTATGTGAAGGTCGTAATTCCTGTGAATAATATTTTATCCTTAAGGAAAAACTAGCATATTATCTCCAATTTATTATGAGAGAACTCGTATATTTATACTCGAAGAGCCTTGGATATGTTTGGTGGATGACCTTAATTAGGGTCCACCTATATTGATTGTTGTTTCTCGAATTAGGATAATAGTCAAATATCATTTGGTGAGATTGTGCCCCTAAGTAGCCTCATGTGATTAAAGTGAGGTGCTCCATACGGATAAGTAAGGAGGAAAAATTAACATGTAGACAACGTAAATTTACACTTTGCATAGTTCCAAACTCCATGGATGTATTGCCTGCATTCACTGTATATGCATTCATTTCGCTTGTAGATAGATTGTATGCATACATGCTAATAATATTTAATAACTTGACTGAACAGTAGTAATAAGGAACAAACTCACTAAGTTGTGGTTTACTCATTTTCTTATAGTTTTTTTTGCAGGTTTCTTTAAATAGAGATTGGGATAACCTTGAGAGTAAAGTACAAACCGAAGATAGATTTAATAGTGTTAGAGTTGATTGAGATGTGTATAGTGAATATAGAAATAATAGATGTAGAAAATGTTTATATGATTAGATTATGTATAATATAGTATTTCTTGTAAATTATTAAGTTATTTTACCTTATCTTAGCATTTGGTAGGGGATACCAATTTTTTGCGGTTCTGGTAAACTATGGAATATTGGATATTTATAGTTATTTATATTTTATAATAAGTTTATTTAATTAAAATAAAAAACTTTAATGACTAATCATTTAAAATTTTGTAATCTGTAAGTTGCAAGACGATTTTTGTATCATAGATATATTCGTAAGATGAAAATTTTAGATAATCTTACTAAGTCTCCTTAGAGTCATAATAGGACCAATCCGATGGTCTGGCTAGGCCGATTCACTGACTTGCCAATTTGTATAGGCCAATTTAAGCCTATTTATGCCCAAGTCAATTTAGTGGGCCGGTTTTATGATTTGAAACCCATCCTTACACAAGTCTATGTCAAACAAGACAATTAAACCTTAAGCCCATCTTAGATTACATTTAAGTTTAACTAAGTTTTCACTTAGTTATTTAAAGTCCACTAAACTATCAAAGATTCAATTATGCTTGTTAAAACCCATTTAAGAGAGCATCGTTTAACTTAAAATTTAAATTTCACTTTGATATGTTTTCAATTTCAGTTATTGTTATGTTCATCTTCTCGTCTAATTTAATCAGCTACTAATCTTGATTACCATTGTAATTAACTTATTAAATCAACGTAATCCATCAATCATTCTACCCAAATTTAATCCATATGTAGCATTTCAAGATGTAATCTGAAATTCGGAGATTAACAAATAGCACTTAAAGGAAAATGTATAAGAACTCACTAACCTCTTCCGGATTTTTTCGAATTCGGTCCCCTCTTATTAAGGTTTTAGGGAGGGTTAAAAGACAATGATGCTCTATTAAATGGCAAATTACTTATTTGCTCTTGATTTTATTTTAATTATTTAGGGTATTTTAGATATGTTATATGTACGTAGAGCTACAATTCCTTTACGTTAATTTAGTTGATATCTCACTTACATCTTTTTAGAAGATTTTTAAAAAATTTTAAAAAAAAAAAGAAGCTAAAATATAGGTTATGTGTCTGATACAAAATATAATAGGGAAATTTAACAAAAAATTATAGCATAGTTTTATAAATGAATAAGAAGGTTAAATCAAAAGTTATGTTATGTTTTACTTGAAAATTTATATAAAAACCTGTGTATTGATTTATTGTCTTTGTCTATGGTTAATAAGTGAAAAAAAGGATTAATAAATATTTCACTAGCTAGCAGATAAATGAAACATACAATGCATTATTCTGAATCGGATTTGAAAGATATATTTAATTCTACATACTATAGCTTGACCGACAGCTATCAAATAATAAAAAAGAAATTTTTTTTTAATAAGTGCTCTTAACGTATTCGTTAAAACTCGAAATAGAAATCTATTCATTTTTTCTGTTGACTTAAAAAAAAAAAATCATCTTTTAAGTTTTTCATAAGTACTTGGAAACACCAATTAGTGATGAAAAAAAAAATTAGGGTCTGTTTTTATAATCGTTGCCAGTTTATCAAAAGTCAACTCGTGGGAATGAGTCTCCAATCTAGTGTTATGTAAACATGGAGTATCACCGGTGACTTTTGATAATCTTGGGAACGTTTTAGATTTCCGCTGACATATAGGATAAGCACGACGGACGAACTCGAAAAGTGACGTCCCTCAACAGAAACTATGAGCTAGATTTGATAGTTTCACGATGCTTGACACGGACGAATTAAGCCTATAATATGTGAAGCATTTATAAAATCGGAAGTCGAAAAGGAGGAATCATGATAAGAGATACAAACATGATCAGAAGCGGATCGTAAGTAAAAATAGTCAAAGGAAGAAGAAGCAAAGGATCATCTAAAGCTAGCCGGAACCTTGTAAGATAAAAATTCGAAGAGTTTAAGCTTAATTTTGAGGGCCGTACCCTTTTCTATATGAAGGATTATAGGATCCATGATCTATATAAACACTGAATTGATCATTCATCACGTCAATGCAGATTATCTCTTAAAACTAGGTGAAGAAGGAAGAAGAAAGGATAATCAGAGTTTTAATTTTAATTTTTTCTCCTTTAATGTTTGTTTAATCTTCCTTTCTTTTATTTTTTTTTCTTCCCAAATACCTATTATTATTGTATTTTTGTTAATTTATCTGATGAGGCATTGATTTAATTTTTTAGTCCATATAAACAAATAGTAGGTCTCATGTTAATTTTAGGAGGAAAGTATTTGGTTTAAAAAAATTGGAGTGGTTATATATTATCAAGTTTAGTGGTTATATATATATATAGACTAAAAAATTGAATTAGAAAATACCACATTAGACAAATTAACAAAAAAAAAAAGTAATAATAAATATCTTGGAAAAAATTAAAAAATAAAAGAAACTTTGATAATATATAACCACTCTAATTTTTTAAAGAATCAACTTTGTGAGAGATTAAAGAATTAGCTTTATGGGAGATTAGAGATTAAATCAGTTAGCCATCCTGGTGAGTACTTGGGTCTCTCAATTATTTGTGGTAGATCTTGGTATTTGGCTCTAGTGGTGGTGAAAGAAAAAATTGCTAAGAAGTTTCAAGGATGTAAAAGCTCCATACTATCTTTTGGATGGAAGGAAATTATGATCAAGTTAGTAGCATATGCCATAATAACTTATTCAATGTCAGTCTTCAAATTTCCAAGAAAGTGGTTTGGATGGAAGGAAATTATGATCAAGTTAGTAGCATATGCCATAATAACTTATTCAATGTCAGTCTTCAAATTTCCAAGAAAGCGGTGTAGAGAAGTGGCATCAATGATTAGCAAATTCTCGTGGAGTAAGGATGAGGAGATCAGGAAGATTCATTAGAAAAAGTGGAGTGACCCGTAGATGCCAAACAGGTGGGGAGGTATTAGTTTTCATGATCTTGAGAATTTCAATGATGCATTGCTAAGTAAGCTTGCTTGGCGTTTGCTTCTTAATTTGGACTCTTTATGGGCTAAAATAGTAAAAGGTCTTTATTAAAGGATGATTTGTCGTGAAAGGTAGATGATGGCAGGATGATTAGATGTTTTTTTTACCCTTAGATTTGTTGGGGAAATTCCAAAATTCCAACCTATAACTTGAATGTTATTGTTGATGTTAATTTCCATGTAGAAGAATTCATAATTCATATCTCATAATCTAGTTAGATGAAATAATGAAAAAGTGGAAGCATTTTTTGATAGAATAACAGCCAATATCTTCAAAATCCCTCTTAGTAAGGCTGGTTTACATGATAGGTTAGTTTAGCCTCTTAATAGGAATGGTGATTATTATTCAGTTGAGAGTAGGTACATGAAGTAGTCTAAAGAAGACCACATGGAGATGAACCATCAACCTGATGACTTGCGTAATGAAAACATATAGAAGATCATTTAGTCTATTGACTTTATGCCAAAGTTTAAACACTTGCTTTAGAGAAGCTGTACTAACTCTTTGAGTGTAAATAAGAATCTTTTCAAGAGGAAGATAAAATAAATAGCCCTTTGTGCAATTTTTGTAATAATGAAGAATCGGTTAAGCACATGTTCCTTTGTTGTGAATGGATAAGACCGATATGGTTTAAAATTTTAGGCATTAGAATGGATGGAAGTTTTAACTTGGGAAGGCATGATTGGATAGTATGGCTGTGGGATGCAAATGTACAGTAGCAAGGAGAATAAAGAGATTTTCCTTTTAAAGTTTTTATTCATACTTGGTTAATTTGGAGAATTAGGTGCTTGTGCATGTTTAATGATCAATTGTCGAATCCAAAAATGGCTATTAAGCTGATAAAAGCCCACTTATCTGACCATGAAGAGGCTACAATTTCTAATTATGTTGAAGACACACTGCAATAGCATACACCTGTTGGTCATGTTTAATTAGTGCCCACGGATGGTTTTGTTAAGATAAATACTGATGGATCTTAGGTGCATTACAGTAGCAAAGCAGGCATTAGAGTAATTTTGTGAGACCACAATGGAAATTTGTTGGCTGTTATAAGCAAGGAAGTTATAGCTTATGTGCTGATGTTGTGATCCTGGAGTTGGATTCCTCTTTGATTTTTTGGGCTTTGAAACCCAATACTCCTAGTTGGCATACAAAGCCGATTATTGAGGAAACTCGTGATCTATGTTCTTTGTTTGGTTCTTTCTCTTTGTCTCTTGTTAATAGATTGGCAAATCATTGTGCTAATTAGGTTGTGTCTTAAGGGAATCATGGTCGAAATGTTTGCTTTTAGGGTTGTAATCCCCCTTCTTAGTTGCAATAATTGCCTTTGGAGGATAACTTTTTAAACAAGCCCCTTCTCAGTTAACATTTAGAGGTTGATTGATAACTCTGATTTTAAACATATTTCATATGTTGATTTTATAGTATTTTCCTCACATTTTTTGTTTTCTTTAAAGAAATTGATACTTAATTGAGTAAAATGTTGATTTCAAGGTTTAAACACGTTCTAGGATCAAAAACGAAGAAAAGAAATCAAGTTTCACTCAATTCGGAGTTCAAACGAAGAAGTTATGAAGTTTTGAAATTATGCAGAAAATTTTGCCTTAGTGCAGAAAGTTACACGACCTGGAGACACAGCCATGTCGCAGGCCGTATCTGGTGACGAAAATAAAATCCGTGTAATACATATATAAAAGGATATCTTAGGGTTTCAAAGGAGGGGAGACATTACAAAAACGGAGAGACACAAGAGACGAGAGAAGACTTGAAGAGAACATCAATCAAGAGGCGAGAACAACATCGACTTTAAGATTAGAGAGATTGTTCATCAATTAAAGGGGTTTTCCATGTTTTATTTTATGTTTTTTATGGAACTCATTTTTAGATTCGTTATGATAGCTTAGAATTTGAGTATTTAAGATTATAGAACCTAGGGTTTCATGTGACTTTTGGATTGAATTATAATTTCAGTAAAGTTTCTATCTTTTCTTGATTCAATTATGTTGTTTAATTGTGGATTGATAATTCTAGAGTATCAATATATGATATTATACATGATGATTGAGAAATTGCATGTGTAATTAAATCTTAGCATAATTGGAGAGAATTACATGTATACTTAGAGATAAGATACATGTTTCTTTCGGAAAATTAATTATTTGTATGGGAATTCATTATACATTAATTCAATTCTAAGTTATATTACTAAGTGAAGAGATTCTGGTAAATAATTTAGGATTAGGATTAATATGCTTGAGAAAGATATTAGCTTTAATTGTGAATCCCTCCGGTCAAGAATAATAGAAACTAAATTGAATATATTTTAAAAGGTCACATGTTAAACACTAGAAGAAATAATTCCTAAATACGTTATTAATTTCTTGAAGTCGTTTGTAGTTTTATTGCTTTCTAATTTACTTAATCAAGTCTCATAATTAGTTTAGATGGTTAATTTCAGTATATTTAATTCATTCAATTTATCACAATTTTCTGGTTAGATAATAGAGCTAAAGTTAATATTAGTACTCGAAATCTCTGAGGGATTGACTCGGACTCACATCCGCTATATTAAAATCAATAAGTGCACTTGTCTCGTATCATTGACTTTTATTTAGGATAACCTTTTCCGTATCAATAAATTCAAAATTTCTTTGTTGGCCAAAAAAAAAAAAGAAGTTTCTTTTATTTTTTAGTTTTCTTCAAATATACTACTATTATTATTTTGTTAATTTTCTAATGTGGCATTTTTTTATTTAATTTTTTAGTCCATAATAGGGGGGAAAGGAAAAAAATGCAAAAAAAAAAAAAAAAAAAAAAACAAAAGTATGGCACTTGGGAAACACAATCCCATAAATAGGGTACTTAAAATTGACTCTTGAAAAGGCGATTTGTGATTTTAACTTAAGTGTCAAGGACATAAACTTTCGTATGACTCCTTTTTCTCTACCAATTTGCATCTCTAACTCTCAAATCCCTCTGCGTGCATATCTACAAAGGAGCAATTTTGACCTTTTTTTTTTCCCTCTCAAATTGACTTCAGATTTGAGATCCCAACACTATGTACATTATTTCCTATCACCAATTTCATGGAAACAGTGATAAGTATGCTTGTTTCCCACACTATCTCTCTCTACACATGAAAGGAAAAAATGTATGTTTTTTTCCTATATTTGTTCACTTATTTTTACATGTAATTGTTAAAAATAGTCGTATGTACATATATGATACTACATTGGTGAAATTGTTGATTACATTAGTAGGTGTATCATATTATATAAGTATTCAATTGAAGCGTATTAGCTTGATGATTGAAGTGTATTAGCTTGATAAGTATTTGGTAAGTTTAATTTGGATATTTCAATAATTCTCCATGATTATGTTTTCTATAAAATTTGGATTATTCAACAATTATTAAATGATTATAAGAATCAACTCATTGGACCATTCATACGCAGTTGAGCAATAGAACTACAAGGATTCACACGAAAAATACTAGCTTGAAATACCATTCAAGGCAATGACTCCTATCTTGACATCTACCTTTTACATTTCTACCTACTTGAATACCAAGCTCTAATATGGATTGACATAACTCCTGAGCTTCCGAGCAAAAGTGCCGACCTGCTAAATAACCACCATCCATTACCAAGCTCATATCATGATTCAGTTAGTTTCCAAGCCAATTGGCATTAGACTTCTACTGTGAAATAGCCGACTTGAAGAGGAATATGAACATCCTTTAGCGACCGAGCTCTAACCTGAACTAAATCAAGTGTACTCTGACTGCTAACTCCTTTCTTAACTTCATCCGAATTGCACTATATTAAGGCCAAGCCACCTCATGATATTCTCCAATAAAAACTAGCTACATCTCTAGATTACCAGCCATCACGTAACATGTGTCTTTTGGCATAACATTTTAAGAGGATTATTTACTCTCTTTTTTTTCTATATAGAATATTCTTGATCTCTTTTATCATTTTTAGTATGTTTTATGTATTCTATTTGTAAATTACCCTTTTATCTTTTCATGTATGTATTGTAACCTTAGTAGGGTGAATATATAAACCCACATTTATTTGTATGCAGACATCATCACTCTTCATTATTGAATATAGACATTACCCTTTTTGAGAACACTCAATCATATCCTCTCTCTAATCTTCCAAGTCTTGCTAAAGGAGCTACATAATCCAACTCTTATCTAGCTCCTTTAGCAAGAGTTAGTGGCAAGTGATCCTAATATTATATTCGTGTATCATATCAAGTGTTAAGATTAAGTCGAGTGAGATCTGCTAATGTGTTGTATCCAGTTGGCAGCCATTTAAATTTACTAAACCCCCTTTTATTTCTTTGTTTCTTGTTTGTTATGTTGCAGCCTCTATGTGTATGACCTTTGAGATACATCAGCTTTGTTTGTATCAAATTACGGTTCCAAAAGGGAGTGTGTGAAGTTGTAATAAAGTTTTGGTTCATATTTATTGTTAATAGCTGTTGTGTTCCTTCCATAGTTACTATAGCGTATTTAAGTGAAGTAAGTTTTGAAGTTATGAGTTGCGAGTTGTGAAATGGAGGTTCATGTATTGGTAAGTATAATTCCTATTGTTACTCTATTTTTTACTATGAAAATAGAGTAAGTTTATTTTTGTTGTATTCGATTAAGTGTTGGGTGTTAAAGTTGTTAGAATGTATTAGTAAGACTCTAGCAAGTAAATGGAAGCATTTGTTGTGTATTGTGTTGTCAATTTGTTAAAGAAGTGTTATACTATGTTAGATTCAAGCGTTTAAGGTGTTATTAATGACTTGAGTAGTGGTGCTCATGCTGGTCAAGGTCAGAATGATAGTAATACCCTTGGGTCAATCAATCATAAACTTGATTGACTCACCGATCTTGTTGAGAGTCTGGTTATTGCAATTCAAGTCAATAGGCAGCAACCATAGGGTGTACCTCATTATAACCTACCTGAGAATGTTCATGAGAGACAATATGGTCAAGGTAGTTGAACTAATCTCCTAGTTCAACCCCATTAAGCTAGAGGAGTTACAGACCGAGTTGCTAGACAAAGGTTAGAGTTAGAAGAGATTGAAGATGTAGATTTAGAGAATGATGGAGAAGAAAAAGAAGAGGTTGAATATTACCAAACATAAGAGTAAGGACAGTGAGCTCCTTGAGGGCTTAACAATGTCAAGGTCCAAATTCCACCCTTCAATAGAAGTAAGGATGCAGATGAATATTTAGAGTAAGAAGAGAAAGTAGAGAAGGTATTTAACTATTATGGGCATACAAATGCAATTAAGGTTCAACTTATTACACTTGAGTTCTCTAGATATGCTACCATGTGGTAAAAGAATTTAAATGTGGCTAGAGTGAGAGATGGACGACAAGGTATACAAACTTAGGAAGAGATGAAGAGATTGTTGAAGAGAAGATTTGTACCCAAGATTTACCTATAGGACACCTTTGCCAAGTTATAAGAGCTTTGCTAAGGAAACTGATCTGTTGATAACTATGTGAGAGAATTTCAAATGCTAATAATCCGAGCAAACGTAGATGAACCTAAGGATCATACAATGTCAAGGTTCACTTTTAGACTTAAATATGAGATTTGCAACATTGTAAAAGTACGAAGGTTCCATACAATGGATGAGGCAATTAACGTAATGCATAGAGTTGAAAAGTAGAGAAGAAATGCTTCGAGCCGACCTAAGTTGACTTTTTCCTAAGCTCTTATTTTGCATCGACCTGCTTATGCCAAGTCGAGGAAACTCCCTCGAGCCAAGGAAAAACATAATCAACTTGATGATAGCCAAGTAGGCTAGAAGAGTTGAGCTAAGGATAGGCTGACCTCGAGAAAATATAAGAAAGGACAAACTTACGGATGAAAGACAAGTGAGGTGAAATGATTCAAATGCTTAGGTTTTGGACACATGGTGGCCGAGTGTCCAAATTGTTGTGCTATGGTGCTCTAAAGAGATGTAGTGGATAGCATCGACGGGAGTAAACTAGATGAAGAGAAGAACGTTAGGAAAGTTGAAGTCGAGGAGGAAGAGGAAACCTATATGCAAGTCTACCAAGGAGAAGTAATAACACTAGTACTAAGACGAGTACTAAGCTCCTTATTGTTATGCCCTAATGTGATAGAGTCACAATAGTCCCACCGTATAAACCAACTATGATAGTAACCGACCTTATAGTTACTATCGTAGGTACAATTTACATAAAGTGTTCACAACTCCTCACTTTGAAATAAACTGCTCATTCATGATTACTGATAAAAGTTAGATACAGAACTAGAAACTTTAAATCATATTTATATAAAGATACTTATATTATCTTATGATCTCAAGAAATATTTATATACAATAGCAGTCTGATAGTAAATATTACATAACCTTCACATAAACCTAAGAGTTAATAAGGAAAAATCTAAAGACTCAATTGTTTAGCCAGTTTGATTCTCACTCCCTTAAGGCACTTCAAAAAGAGACTAACTTCGGGATAGTTATAATGTAGCATCTCAGTTATTACTTGCAAGAAAATCTATAAGGGTATGAGCAACCAATAACTTAGTTAGTTGGGATGAAGACTTAAGAATGCATAACAAACATAAACAGGGTTTTCAAACAATTAATTAGATGCAATTCAACACACAAATGCCATCACCAACGTAGTCCAACCTATTGTGAAATTAGAGTAATTACACCCACTCTAATTCGGGTTGAGTCATTTTACTGTTTATGTAAAGTTTGTGCAATGGAAATACCACTCATCCCATGACTATCCTTCATACCCTTACCCTCGTCTTTACTACAATCTCCTCTCCTATCACTTAGTTCGACTAAGGATGAAGAAAAGACTATTATGCTATCTTTTTTAAAAGTATCAGTATTTAGTTGAAGAATCCTAATTGTCCCCTAAAGGGTTGCAATTCATGTCCACTTGGGGTATTTAGATCTATTATAATTAAGTTTAGTTTAAGGTGATGAAACAATCTTGCACCACTCAATTCACAACAAATCATCAAAATACGTCATTAATATTCAGCAAGTAATCAAAGACACATAAGCACATGCACATATGGCTACTTGCAAGCACAATTACATACAATCCTAAGCCTTTGAGCACTTTAAAATAGTACTCTAAAATATAGTGATGTATTGAACCTAACTAACCCGAAATCCTCAATTTGCTCACTTGACTTACTGTAGCTCAACTCAGCTCTGCATATCCTATGATATAAATACTCTTTTAGTATTTTTATCCCTATAACATATAAGCTTAAATTATTATTTTTTTCTCAATTATCCAAGTTATATATAAATATATATATTATTTATTATCGATCTTTTCTAGGTTAATTTTGGATTTAGTTCCTAAATCTATTTCCGATTTAGATTCTAATTCAATTTTTTATTACAAGTTTTACACATGTACCTTAAGAACTCGTTTTCGAATCATTATATGAAATTAACCACATTACACTTGAGTATCCTAAATCTTGAATTTAATTCCTAACCAGTATTTGAGTTTGTATAGTATATCCTATTCCTAATTTAATAATTGAATTTACTCCCGATGTGAGAAAAATTTATATTTTTCATATAATTACCTAAATTTAAGTTTCATATTAGAATTATTGTATATTATTATTATATTATCAATTTTAACTTAATATTTTCTACTTATTACATTTCCAATTTCACATATCACTAATTTTCACATAATACACATAATAATTACATCTAACACTCTAAATACTACATATATTACATTACATCAAAAATTAACTTCCTAAAACACCTAATTACATACTAAATCAATATTTATACATTTAATTACTAAATTAAGCCCCAAAATCACTCTTTATATATGATTTAAAGCCCAAAAAATTTTGAAAATTGATTTCTAAAAAATCTCTTCATAGCACTGTTTCAAATACTCTAAATAGCTTATACAAAAATTTTGAGCTCAAAACTACACTATTAAGGCTATTTATTTATAAATTGAAAACAAATTTAGGTTTTATGATTTCTTAAGCATTATACATTTTCAGATCTAAATTTATCAAAATGATATTTTTCCCTAAATCTACATATATAGAAATTTTAGAATATCAAATTTCATAATTTTATAACCAAATTGATACTTCTTTGGAGTTGGACACATGAAGAAACACCACAACAAAACGAAACCCAATAAGGAACAAAGAAAAGTTAGCAAAGCCCAGGTAACAATCGAATGGATATTATACACCACTCGATCTTACTTAGCTTATAATTTGCCGGATATAACATATCGATCCGAACTGAATGGTCATTCACCACTACTCCTTACTAAAGGGAATATATAAGATTTAAAGGATAATGAGAACACTAAAGTTGCTCAAAGGGAACTAGAATAATATTCTAATAGTGATGATTGATTGTCTGCATACAAGTAAGTGGGGATTTATATACCTAGCTATTAAGGTTACTTTACATGTATAAAAAAGACAAAAAGGTATTCTCACAATTAGTTTACATATTACATATTAAAAGGGTAAAAGAGAAAGAATATTCTATATAGAAAAGCAAAGAATCCTTCTGGAAAGTTATGTTAGAAGACATGTGTTGCTCGGTGGTTGGATGTCACAAATATTGTATAAGGTGGCGAAAAAGAGAAAAGAGGGGTTGCAATCAAGGGCCGACCTAATTTGGATTAGGTTAGAGCCAAGTCAATTTTGCTGTAGAGTAGTCAACTTGAGTTAAGGTAAGGTGCTTATGATTGGATTGGGAGTTCAACTCAGATGGTCTCGAAGCTGCCTTCTCGAATGTCTTGCCATAACACAGCTGTTGGGTAAGAGCAGGTTTAGTACATGTGAAGGTCTGACAGTTAAGTCAGCAGGGGATCAATTCAAAATAGGAATCTCCATCTCAAATATGGCTTTGAGCTAGTATACTTCAAGTGAGTCCTTGAAGTCCTTGAGCTCGGTTGCGGGTAATTAATCAATGGATCTGATTTCTATCACATTTAGTATTTTTAATAAATTTAATAAAATCGAATAAGAAATTGGACTCATACATCTGATCAACTTTCGACCACTAGGGATGGTTCTAAGTCTGTCAGCAAGGTGAGGCAGTGGTGATAGGGTATAAAGGTGGCGGTTGTCCTTCCCCAAGTAGTTGTTGGTCATTGGTCGTAGGTTCTTTCCTAAAGTCCTAATTGCACTATAATTTTGCTAATTTTTCTAAATATTCTTAACTCACTCTTTCTAATCTCTCTTTATTTTTTTTAAACTCCCAACATGTCCAAATGAATTATAAACGAAGCTTGCTAATTTTATAAGGTTGTTTGATTTTTTTTATTTTAATTTTTAAGTGATATTTGTCCTTTATCTCTTCTCTTTTGGCTTTTTAGTTGGTCTAATTTAATTGGTTAATTTTTCTTTTTTATCCCCAACATGCAATGACCTTGATATGGACAATTCCACACTTTTTTCTTATTTTTCTTGATTTTTTAATTATTTAGTATTATTCTAGCATATTTTAAGTATTTTAAGTAATTTTGAATATTTTACCTATATGTAGATACATATATATTACAAGTAAATACTTTTAAATATTATTTATGTTATTTTATGATTTTTAGTGTACATATAATTTATCTCCATCAATTTATTAGTTATCGAAATTAGTTTGACGCGTTTCCAATAAATAAATGATAATATGCTTATAATTCAATATTATAACATTTAATTGTTTTATTACTTATTTTCCAAAATTCATACTTACTGGATCATTTTTACTAACATTTTTAGCTTCTTCATAAAACTTGGGCTCGATCGAATAACTTATTTAATCACCCTAAATTTTACGTATTGATCATGAACTTTTGATTTTAAGGTTTACACTTGCCGAGCCCTGAAAAAGACTAAAGAGAAAATTTATTTCATACAAAGTTTACCATCAAGGGATAGCTGTGCACCATCATTATAGATGGAGGGAATTGCACCAACATTGTTGTACGGTCATTTGTGTAGAGATTAGGACTGTTAATCTCTAAGTACCTCCGACTTTACGAGCTACATTAGCTTCATGATAAGGGTGTTTTACATGTCACTAAACAAGTAACCGTACCTTTTAGTGTTGGTAATGTGTATAGGGACGAAGTGGTGTGTGATGTCATCTTAATAGAAGCTTCACATTTATTACTTGGAAGACCATAATTGTTCGACCGACGTGTTACTTACAATGGATATAAAACACCAATGCATTTGTCAAAGGTAAAAAGAAGATTGTGCTACAACCCATGACATCAACGCAGGTGAATAAGACCTATAACCGACTCACTTGAGCTAGTAAGAAGAAAGCTTTAGCGATGAGTTGAAGATAGCTCCATGTTGCTGAGAAGGTCGATAAGCCTATGTTTCTATTGATTAGAAGACTGTTGAAGTTAAGAGATCTTGAAGATGTTCTTGATAAGATCCGAAGATTAATTGATCAATTTTTTGACCTATTCCCTAAAGAATTGCCTAATGCATTACCCCTAGTCTGAGGCATTAAACATTATATTGATCTACAGCGAGACACAATTTTGTTAAACCGACTTGCCTACAAAATGAATCTTGAGTAGGCTACCAAGCTAAAAAGGCAAGTGGATGAGTTGATAAAACAAGGTTATGTAAGGCAAAGCACAAGTCCTTGTATTGTAGTAGCCTTGCTTGTTCTAAAGAAGGATGGACCGTAACGCATGTGCATTGATAGCTGAGCTATCAACCATATTACCATCAAGTACAAATACCCAATACTGAGGCTTGATGACATGTTAGATGAGCTTCATGGAACTAATATATTCTCAAATATTGATTTGTGGAGTAGCTACCACCAAATTCACATAAGACTTGGTGATGAATGGAAGACTACTTTCAAAACGAGGCATGGTCTCCATGAGTAGTTGGTTATATCATTTGAACTTACAAATGCTTTGAGCACATTTATGCGACTTATGAATCATGTGATGCGTCTGCTGATTGGAAGATGTGTGGACGTATACTTTAACAACATCTTAGTGTATAGTGTGAACTTGAACAACCATGTTCAACACCTCAGAGCTATTTTTGACATTTTACAAGCTGAGAAGTTATATGGAAACCTGAAGAAGTGTATGTTCTATCAAAATGAAGTAGTTTTTCATAAGTATGTAGTATCAAGAGAAGGAATTTGAGTAGATGAAGAAAAGGTTAGAGCTATCTTGGAGTAACTAATGTCGAAGAATATCATTGAAGTATAAGTTTTCATGGCCTTGCTTCTTTCTATAAAAGAGTACAATTGTAATCCCCTTGACTAAGCTAACAAAGAAAAGTAAAGGATTTCAATAGAATGATCAAGCTGAATAAAGCTTCAGGGAGATCAAAGAAAAGCTCACTTCTACCCTTATTTTGTCCTTACTAGATTTTGACAAACTATTTAAATTGGAATGCAATGCATCAAGCACTGGCATTGGTGCAGTCTTGATGTAAGAATGATGACCAATTGTGTACTATAATAAGAAGCTTAATGGTGCCACACTAAATTATTCTATGTACTAGAAAGAGTTGTACTCTCTTTTCCGAACAATTACTATTTGACAATACTATCTATTACCTTAAGAGCTTATGATTTATACAAACCATGAGTCTTTAAAGCATCTTGAGAGTCTAAACAAACTTTCGAAAAGGCAAGTAAAGTATCTAGAATTTATAAAAGTGTTTTCTTAAGTAATCCGATACAAGAAGGGTAGTGCCAACGTAGTCACAAATGCCTTGTCATGATAGAAAACCTTGCTGACCACCCTACAAAAAAAATCATTGAGATTTTCCCTTTTCACCAAGCAATATGCTCACGACCCCCATTTTGATCCTATTCTTAAGCAGTGCAAAGGAGTTGTCAGAGGATATTACCTCATAGATGGCTATCTGTTCAAGGAAAGAAGGTTGTGATACTGAGTTTTTCCATACGTAAATTGTTGGCTAAAAAGGCTCATTGTGGTAGATTATCTAGTCATTTTGGAGAGATCAAAATAGCTAACCTATTAAAAGAAAACTTTTATTGACCTAGTTTAGCCAAAGATGTTCATAAGGTAGTCAGTAGTTACAAAATTTATAAGGAGGCTAAGGGAAAGAGAGAGCCACATGAAGGGTGTATGCCCTTACCTACACCAACTTTACCTTGGGTTGACCTCAATATGGATTTTGTCTTAGGGTTGCCTCGAACATACAGAGGAAATTACTTAATCTTTGTTGTGGTGGATCGTTTCAACAAAATGGCACGCTTCATTTCGTACCATCCAACTAACGATGCTTTATATATTGTTGATTTGTTTTTGCAGGAAATTATTTGATTACATGGAGCACCAAAGACAATTGTTTCGTATCAAGACACCAAATTTTTAAGTTATCTCTAAAAGACTCTTTAGAGAAGACTTGGGACTAAACTTGTATTTAGCTCTAGTAGACATCGTCAGACTAATGGCCAGACTAAAGTGGTAAATAAAACACTAGGCAATTTACTCCAAGCTATCATGGGAAAGAATTTAAATGAATGGGATTTGTGTCTACCAGTTGTAGAGTTTGTGTACAACCGAACTGTCTACAGTACTATTGGGAAGACTCTTTTCGAGGTCGTCTATGGCCTTAATCCCATTATTCCCTTAGATTTAATTGATACCCATGCAACTATTGAGGAAAGTTAATTCGAAGTTGTCCGAGCCCAAGAAATACAAGAATTACATTAGTTCGTAGCAAGGAAGATCGTCAACTTCGATTAGCACCAACAAGAGATCAGTAGTCATGCCGTCAAACTTTTTCTTTCAAACTAGGTGAGTTAGTATGGATTTACCTTAGCTAAGATTGATTTCCATAGCTAAGATAGAGCAAGCTATCTCCATGAGTTGATGGTCCATTTAAAGTCCTAAAGAAGATCAACCGTAATACCTACTAAAATGAATTACCCGAGAACTATCGTGTTTCCTCCACCTTTAATTTGTTTGACCTAATTCCCTGCCGACTTAAAGAAGACCTAGCACATGCTAGAATAAGGGAAGAGTAAGAGACCTCTTTGAATTTGAGGGGAAATCTTTTTGACCCCTAAGCAGACGATAGGAATCAATTCGTTAGACCAGTTATGTACAGTCAAACTACAGGACTACAAGGATTCGCACGAAAAATACTAGCTCGAAACCCCATTCAAGATGAGGACTCCTATCCTGACATCTACCTTTTACATTTCTACCGACCTGAGTATCGAGCTCTAATATGGACTAACACAATTCCTGAGCTTCCTAGTAGAAGTGTCAACCTGCTAAACAACCCCCATTCATTACTAAACTCATATCATGATTCGATTAGTTTCCGAGCTAACTAGCGTCAGACCTCTATTGCGAAATACTTGATTTGAAGAGGAATCTGAACATCATTTAATGGTCGAGCTCTGACTTGAACTAAATTAACTTTGCTTTGACTGCTAACTCATTTCTTGACTTCATCCGAATTATACTATATTAAGGCCGAGCCACCTCAAGATATGCTCCAGTAAAGATCAACTGCATCCCAAATCACTAGCCACCATGTGACATATATTTTCTGGCACAACATTCCAAAAAGATTCCTTACTTTTTTTCCATACAGAAAATTCTCAGTCTCTTTTACCCTTTTTAGTATATTTTATATATTCTATTTGTAAATTATCCTTTTGTCTTTTCGTGTATGTATTGTAACCTTAATGAGATGAGTATATAAACCCACATTTACTTGTACGTAAACATTATCACTCGTCATTATTGAATACAAACATTACTGCTTTTGAGAACTCTTAGTCGTATCTTCTCTCTTATCTTCTAGCTCTTATCTAACTCCTTTAGCAAGAGTTAGTAGCGAGCGACCCTAATATTACGTTTGTGTGTCATATTAAGTGTTAAGATTAGGCCAAGTAGGATTTGCTAGTGTGTTATATCCAGCTGGTAGCCATTTGGATTTGCTAAACCCCCTTTTATTTCTTAGTTTCTTGTTCATTATAGTACGGCCTCTGTGTGTATGACCTTGGAGATGCATCAAATGAGATTAAATAAAGTATATAGAGAATGTGTCATTGAAGTGTATTTTCTTGTAAAATTAGAAGATGCTACTAAATGTGATTTGTATGTTTTAAGTGTTATTAGTGAGTTTATTGATGGTTGTATGTTTTGAAATAGAATAGTTTTTTTTTTTTTTCATTGTGAACTTTATGGAGTTGTTATGACAAGTAGGGTGGAAATGGATAACGTAAGTGTGGTTTTCTATACTGAAGGAAATATTGTAGAAGAGAAGATTGGGTTACACTATTATAAATGCCTGCCAATAGTTGTTAAGGTTCCAATTAGAGTAATTTATGATCCATTGGTGGGCTTAATATGTAATCATCTTTGAATTGATATGATGACTCGTCAAATCAAGTTGATTCATAGATGTCTCCTTGTAAGAGGGAATAGGGACTTATTTCATGCTATACCCATGAATGATGACTATGACATCTAGCAATTATTGGTATCATCCCAAAAATATGGTAGAGTTAGTGGTTCTGTAGAAATATATGTTGAAATTTATGAAATCAACATCCCCCCAGCAGTTAAATATGATTTTGGAGGACATGAAGATAATGTTGGGGTTCAAGTTGAAACATAAGTGTTTAAATCTTAGGTGGTTTTACTCAGTGACATAACAAGTAGCAATCCTATGCCTTGTCAAGCTAACTTATTGATCATAAGCCAATCAAATAAAGATATAGATGTGGAAAATAAATTAGCTTGTGAGGACATTGCCGAAGACTCTGATGACACTGATTCAGAAGATGGTATTGTTGCCAATGAGGGTGACTCCAATCTATAGATGAAGCTCAAGAGCCGGGTAAAAGAAATGATTGGAAGCATAGGTTGACCGCATATATGGACATGGTTGGATGTTTAGAACCTATGTTGTTCTACACAATAAGTATTGGGGATGGATTTGTATCATTCGATGAGAGCATAAATGATGGTAAATGGAGTTTTAGCGATGAATTTAAGGCGGGCATGCACTTTCAGAAGAAAGAACATTTATAAATGGTTGTAAAGATGCATCATGTTTTAAATTAGCATGACTTTGTAGAGAAGGAGTCTGACAAGATAATCTAGTCAATCTGATGTGTTAATTAAGAAAAGGGTTGCAAATAAAGACTATAAGCATACTAGGTGTTTTGTGATAAATAGGTTTGTAGAGCCACGTACATACTTAAATCTTACTGTTAATCGAGACTACCCTTAATTGGATGCGACCACCCTGTCTCGCTTTATTGTTAAGGAAGTACAAGTTCTACCCTATCTTGCTTTATTATTAAGGAAGTATAGGAATCACTAAGCATTAACATGAAACATATTCAAGCCACCATTTGCAAGCATTACGGATATATTGTACACATGAAGATAGTTCGAGAAGTTAAGCTTAAAGAGACTAAATAGGTTTATGAAAAGTAGGAGGAATCATATGCGGTAGTTCTACATATATTATATAGTATACAAGAGGCTAATTCGTGTACCATGGTTTAGTGGAAATGTTGAGATAGCAACATTGCTGATCATGTGTTCTTTGATAAAGTGTTTTGCACATTTGGACCGTGTATCGAAGCCTTTGTACGTTATAGGTGTGATGCCACCACTCATTCTTGTGATACCAATTAAGTAGTTGCTTATGTCTTATCTAAATAGTTGAAGTAACCAAGATTTTCAAACTCACAATTCTATGTAATATCGTTAGAGGGTTAGTAGAATCAGATCATGAAATCAAAACATAGAAATGTAAGTTTTATGACCCGAATAGGAGAAGTCATAACAGTCTCGCTATGTAAACCAACCTAAGATAGAAGTTAACCTCATAGATGCTATAATAGATATAGTCCAAACAAGGTATGTATAACTCAACCAACATGAAGCATCCGTTCTAATACATGTGAGTAATCAAACTTGTAGTATAGCTTTGTTCTATATAACATGTTGTCTTATAATATAACAATACTTACATAAACGTCTCACATTCAGAGTTATAATTTATAATCAGAGTTTATAAAAAATCACAGATTTTGCAGACTATTTATAATAAGTTAGGAAATTAGTAGCATCCTAGGGAATTCCTAGTTAGTTTCCTTAAAATTCAAAAGAAAAAATGAAAGCCTAGGTTCAGTTGATTCTTCATTTCTTATTTTCCTAAACAATAGCACACTAACCTGAAGGCAGTGGTATCAGAACATCCCGATCTTCAGTCAGTACTTGCAAAAGAGTCTATGAGGATATGAACACAACTAACTTAGTAAGTAGGACGAAGTCAGAAGAGTATTGAACAATCAAAAGTAAGATTATTGATTATGATGAAATGCAATGCAATAAATCAAATGAAATATCACACAATGTTATTGGGTCCATTGTGAAGTTAGAGAAATTACATTCGCTCCAATCTGGATTAAAGGTTTTATCGCAACTCAAATTAGGTCAAATCTAAACTTATACAATAGAGAACACCTTCCTCTCATGACTGCCTTCGAACCATAGCCCCTACCCTTGCCACGACCTCCTCATCTGTCACTTAGTTTAACTAAGAATGGGAAAATGAGCATTTTAGCTATCCTCATCGAAGAAAGTCGATATTTAACCTAATACACCTAATCGTTTCTCCCAACGGTTATTATGCATGTCCAGTTTCGCTGTGGTTGAAGAATCATTAGTTGTAATCAGGGGTAATTAAACAAGTTCGTATAATATAGAAACAATGCGAACATGCAAAATAGGACACCAAAGAGTTCAACTCCTATCACAACTAAGTATCATACACACAGACACACAACATACGCATAAACAACTAATTATAAACATAAATAAAAGTACTCTTAAGTCTCTAAATACTTTAATACAGTATCTTAACTAGTGATAAAGCTACAATCCTAATTTACTTGTCTAGAAGCTCATTACAGAAGACTTGGGTTATTAACAGTTTGACCATTAGGGAATCTTATATACATAAAAGCCAAATTCATTTTTTGTAATAGTTACGAAAATATTAAGGTTTTATCTAAAATAGTTATATATATATTATATATATATCGAGTTAAGTTATTAATTATTAGTAATATACAAAATTACATTATTACGTATAATGTATCATTTTGATCGTATCGAAACGTACTTTTAATTAGTTAAATCATATTTTAATTTTGGTATGGTTACTGCAATACATTATTCTAGTAATATTATTGAGTTATAAGTTATATTACTTAAGATTGCTTGACTTTAGTAAAAATAATGTCATTGAGTTCGTACAGACCTGACGACACTTATTACAAGTCATATTTCTAGAGATAACTTTTCACAAGTAGTTCGAGTTTTTAATACAGTTATACATATCTAAATAAATATTATCGTATTATAAGTATTTTAGGTTATTAAACTGTATTTTACCTAATTTGTCGATATATCTGTATAATATAGGTATTATCTAACCTTAATACATATATAACATATCTCGATTATTAAAATATCATTAAATATATTAAAAATACACTTTTTATCTAATCTGATCAGTACACCTATACATAGTTTTTATTCAACTATTTATTACATTCTAACCTATTATTATTAAAAATACATCTTTATTTGTAATTTAAGCCATTTTGCTACATAAATTTGTAATAAATAGTTCGTGTCACCAAATATTTCGTTGAAATTTTCTATAGACTCCTAAAAATATGGGGAACTTAGTTAGTACTTGGTTTCATGCTTTTTATCTATCACCTATATATTCATATTTACGATTTTACCCTTGAATTATCCTAAATTACCTAATTATAATCCTTTTTGCACTAGATTGATTTCAACCTCTCTCAACATTATTATTATTCACTAGAAATCAGTATATGTCCATTTCATCATTTAATTTCATAATTTCTTATTTATTTCATAATTTCAACCGATTTTTTTAGCTACTTTTAAGCCAAAAAATGTAATAAATATTAAAAATATTCAAATAAAAATTTAGGCTACATAGAAATTACATATATTTCATAAACATCTTATACAAAATTTTGAGCTAGAAATAACATCATTTGATACATTTATTTTAAAAGTTAAACTTCGAATGGACAGTAACTTTCTTAAGCATGTATATTAAATATTACAAATTTTTCAAAAATAAAAGATCACATGAAAGTATGTTTGAAATAACCTAACTACAAATTTTTTCATAATATTTAAAGAGAATTTGCTATTTTTTAGAAATTATTGAAAAACAAGACAGAATTTTGATCTTTATGTTCTTAGATGCTTCTGTGGCCGTAAAGTGGTGGGGGTGTGTCGGACTGCCTAGATACTAGGGGTACTCCTTGATGGTGAAGTGGCTCAACAACATATCAAAGATGCCTTAGGAACTGATCTAACTCGGTAAGTGCTCTATTTTTCTATTTTTTTTTTATTTTCCCATGATTTTTTTTTTCTAAATTTTCCATTTTATAGTTTGGGTCCCTAAAAGGTCTAATGTACCAAGGATCTTATATATATTGGTTTGAGTTGGTGGAGGGTTGCCGTAACTTGTTTGAAATTTTTTTCTCCTTATCTTCTTGAAATTCCTAAGTAGGAGGTATCAATTGGAGGGGTTTGATTCTATTGAGGCAGCTTATTAATCTCGTAGGAGGAAGCCACAATGATTATAGCAAATTTCTAGATATTTTGAAGATATTTGGATAAACTTTTATAAATATTTTAGTTAAATGTTAATAAGTATATACCCTATGCATATGTCAAGTGTGGTATATACTATACTCGTATAATTATGATTCTAACATTTTTTTTATTTTTTAAGATATTGATCTTAATTAATTTCATGAATTTAACAAAATATATATATAATTAAGTAATTTAGGGTTAATTTACAAGTATAATTATTAATTATACTAGGTATAATTATAAAAATATGAGTATATTCATATAGTAAATTATACTATTTTATCTCATTTTATAACTTAATTAACTTATCTTCAAATTCTTGTTATAATCTGAGCTCAACTTTTGAGAATTTAAGTAAATAATCATACTTCTAAAGGAAAAATTGGGATTTTGGGTCACTATTTTGAAAATCTAATTTTACTGTGTCATTTAGACTAACTTTTTTATCTTAGTTGTAAAATTTGGACTTAATCTAATAACTTTCCCTAAATATCCTAAATCTAGGTTCAGTTATCCTAAACTCAATTTTAGAGGCTCATAAAAAGTTTCTAAACCCATGTAAAGTAGCTTTAAAAAACTATAGAGATGCTCATAGTAATTATTTAAAAGTTAAAATATATGATGGAAATACAAAAATGAAGAGATTAAGTTCTTTTTTCATAAAAAAATTATTAATAATATATAATTAAACACATATGTAAGAAGGATAAACAAAGTCAAAACTAAACTTTTTCCATTATTTTCTTTTTAAAAAAATAATGAACTAAAGATAACCAAATATTTAAGCTTATTTCAAATTATTAATGTTATAAATTAAATTATATAATTTTTTTTTTATAATCTTTGCTATTAGAGCTTAAAGCTAAAACCTAGGTGAAAGCTATGCACATAAAATAAAGGATTAAGAGAGAGAAAAACAAAAAATAAAATAAAATAAGATAGGGAAGATGATGTAATACCCTCATAGTTGATTATTTGTAAAAGCTTAGTTGTATTTTTTTTTTTAGTATATTCAACTTAGATATGTAAAATTAGTAAACTTGATAAAAAAAAATATAAGTTTCTACCGAGTTTTCATGTAAACTAAGTTAAAAACATAAATTTTTACATGAAAAAAAGTTTATATACGAGTTAATTTGGATGAACATCCTAAAATCGTAAACTCGTAGAATCATATAGGTAAAATTATGATTTTAACAACTATGGAAGTGATTAATTTTCTGTTTTTATGCCTATGATTACTATTGATGGCACATTTCTATATGAGAAGTATAAGCATAAGCTTCTTATAGTGACTAGAGTTAACGGTGAAAATCATATCATCTTATTAAGATTTGCATTGGTTGACGAGTGAAGTTGTCCTAGTTGAAGGGCAATTTTGGTAACTTGCTGGATGATACGTATGAGATTACTATCTATCAATACACCCAAGCTAATATTATATAGCTGATTGGAGAGATGCTCTTCTTGAAAAAGTCAAATAACCAAGTGCATATGATGTTCCTTCCCTTCCTTTCAAACCTTAGTATAGTCAAGCAATATGTTTAAGGTATCGCATGCCTAGTGTGGCTCTATTGCCAATTGTGCCTTGCTTTACGGATGAATACTTGTGAGATCAATAGGCTACTTATCATATTTCAGGTGTGGGCATGAAAGTATTTCCTACACATAACCCCTCTACATCGTCGAATCATGCCAATGGTGGGTGACTAACCATTGATGAGTCGATGGGGAGCATACGTCAATGTTATCAAGCTTCCAATGCATGTTGTTGGCTAGTATAGGGATGCATTTGATTGTGAGTGTCTAAAGCAAGTACATATATTACTAACTCAAGTATTTTTACCATTTTAAGGTTCTGTGGCTACATATTCTAAAATGTTAATTTTGTAGG
This sequence comes from Lumnitzera littorea, assembly GCA_024138015.1. NCBI lineage: Eukaryota > Viridiplantae > Streptophyta > Magnoliopsida > Myrtales > Combretaceae > Lumnitzera > Lumnitzera littorea. The sequence goes on along the minus strand of JAMXBB010000006.1, from coordinate 15,439,321 downwards.
TTATATGAATCCCTTACTCCCACGACGATACAGTTAGGAACCTTGCTTCTTGTTGGATCAGGAGTGATATTTGGATAGCTCGAGTACTATTGATTTACTCCTACATTATGGAGTTATATTTCCTAAATGTGTGGCATGGCAATTTGGTGGGATCTAGGAAAATTTTGATTATACAGATACTTCTCAGGCACTGTAAGATGTGGACTTACAAGGTCGAACAGAAACAAACTGGGCCACCACTGGTGTAACTTAGTTAGAGCAGTAGGCGGATCGACGTAATAGAATAGTTTTTATACTACCACTATCCAATGTAGCTCTAGACTATTATGCTTGGTACCAATAAATCACTCCTCAATATATCGGTCGATCAGGAACCTCTTAGAGGCTTTATTTAAAATGGGATGCCTTGCATGTGTTGTTTGTGAGTTTAGAGGGGGGCAAGGGGATGTTATTGCTAAAATCACCTCTTAACTATCATATTCTTGAGGTTTTTAGGAGGCAAGTATATGATTTAGAAAAATTGAAGTGGTTATAAATTAACAAATTATCTAAACATAGTCCATACAATTTATCCTTCTTTTTTTTTTTTATCTTTTCATTTTCACTCATCAACTATTCCTATTGTTGGACTTTTGTCCGTAAAATATGAGAGCCTAATTATTCGAAGAAATGCATACATTGAGGATTACTTACTATAGGTGTTTTTAAAAATAAGTCTTCATCAGAAGAATTAAATGTAAGTCTTGCCAAAATGTCAATAATTTTATTTTTTTGCATTTTCTAATAGCACAGTGTATTTTCTATTAATGTATTATACCTATCAACATTTTACGCTTTCTGATACTAGTATACTTTCTATTTATATTAAAAATTAAACATGTTTTTAAATTTTACTTTTAAATCATCTTATAGCGACCTACGGTGGTGCCTTGTATTGCCCTCGCTGTACCCTGGGTTGTGACTCGTAACCAATATTGTCGCAAAGTGACATCCGTCTTTCTTACCGGTAATAATGATGGGGTCATAATTCATGAGAAAGTATGAGCAATTGGTCCAAAAAAGTGATAAAGCACGGAGTAAGAATCGGAATCGCATAAGACAGAAGAAGAGAGCATGTGCCTTTTGTATTTATCTAAACCAGATGGCTTTTAGTTTGGTGGCCGTCCTACGTAGTTCTTGCAAGGACAAGGAAAGCCCATGGAAAATTCAATTCTTGTTGAAGAAGAGAACGGAACTCCTACTTTATAGAATTACAAAGGAAAGTAAGTGAGAGAATTGGGTCTATCCCAAATTACTCAATTAGTTTATCAGATACAGCTAAGATTTTTTTATGATTTTTAATTTAAGGAAACCACTAATTTAATGGAATTTGAAACGAGTTCGAGCTTAAAATAACCTAGTCGAATTTACATATTCATATCACTATAAAGTTCAAGCTTATTGATAGTCATTCTAAGTTGTTTGGAATACAAATTCTACACTCAAACATGTTTGATTAAGGTGAAGTTTGGGAGTTCTAATCAAGCTCAAACGTCAAGTTATTTTAGCTTGATTTATTTCATTTACCACTAATCCATGGTGCCCATATATTCACTAGTACCATTAATTACAACCATATTACTTGAATGTAAAAATACAACATAAAAGTATGATAAAGGATTGAGATTTCTTATACTTAAAACAAAAGTATTTTACATAAATGCTAATCAAACATATATTAACGCACTTTAATAGTCATTCTCTTTAAAAAAAATTACTATATTCCATTGAGTTAACTCATAACATGTCATCACTTAAAGAAAAACCAATTCAAATACACAATGGAGGTTTTACATGGAGTAACGTATTAGCTTCTTAGTAAGAAAAATTCTTCCAATCACATATTGTGATCAACTCCTCTAAGGAATATTAACTATGATAAGTAATTTAATTAATGCAATTGGGGTTAATATATGTAAAGCTCCAAACTAAAAGTAATGAATAACTAAACCAATAAATATTAATGAATACATTTCAACCACTTGATTTAAAAGTTACAATCATATGTTGACAAAGTGTTTCTACTATGGTCTTATAAACTAGATCATAATCTCTTATAACCCATGTGACATCTTAGTCGCAAGACCTTACAATTGCGCTTAGTTTTTCTCCCTTTTTTGGTATACAATTTAGGCCACCAATTACCTATAAGTTATCTTGAAAGCATACCATGAGTCACTACTTCAATGACACTCTACGCTCTCATTGAACATTTTTTTTAAAATAAGAGTTAGGCTCGAATCATTTACCTACAAGTAAAGGGTTAGCTCTAATACCATTTATAACATTTTAAACCAAAAGTGGTAAATAATCAAGCCAACAAATACTAATAGATCTATTTTAACCACTTGATCTAAAAGTTGCAATCATGTATTGACAAAATATCTACTATCATGGCCTTATAAATTACCATCATAAGCTCTTACAAATCATGTGAAACAACTTAACCATGGGATATCATTATATATGCCTTACAAATAGGTTTGTTTACAAAAGATAACATAAAATTAGAGCACGAGAAGAAATAAAAATGTAAGAATATTATTCTTACGGGAATGAGAGCCAAAATAGATGATTGTAGAGAGAGAGAGAGAGAGAGAGAAGGGTACGAAGGTAGATATTAGAGAACAAGTAACTAAAGAGTAAAATATAAAATTAAACTATCAATTTTAAAAAAGTCCAATCTTAAATGGTTTTGTGAGGTATATCTAAACATGTTTATTGGATCTATTTATTAAATAGGATTGTAAAAGATACTTGACTTAAAATCAGATACGTTTATAAACGGAGTTAGCCTATTTATTAATTATGTCAAGTTTTGCTCACACAAACTCCTCTTCAAATTAGCGGATCGGATATTAAATTTTCCAATATACTTCCATTGAATGCATAAATATAAAAGAATAAAAGAAAAGAAAAGAAACTACTACATTCCATGCATGCTGATATGGGTTGAATTATTTGCCTTTGGATTTGAGGAATTAATAGGATCTATGATCATATGTAACTGGGACTAAGACCATTTGTATCTTTAAATGTGAGCCATCAATTTTCTTTCTTGATATTTGAGGAAGATAATGATTAATGCAAGCTTCACAGCCAACCTCTCCCATATCTATAGGATCTTCTGATCCGTAAATCATACATGTAAAGTCATAGCCTTTGGTAGGGGCTAAGAGACATTTAAACAGGGAGCCATGAAACAACAATAAAACCTAATATTAAACGAGAGTACAAAAAATGACACTACTCGACGAATAAAGAGGAGAAAGGGAAATATAAAAGGTTAGATGTTACGTTTGCCACTTAAAATTCGAGTTATTATGTAACTTATAGCCAATGTTTCTGATTGCCATATATAGTAAGCAAGAAAAGCATTGGTGATTGGTCTACATACTCTTAACTCTGTTTTAGTGCAAGCATTTTGGAATGAGTATATGTGAGTATTTATAAACTCATCTACTTTCATAATCATAAGTAGAAGATCCTTCAATTGCTACACCTACATCCTCTAACTCCAATTTAGAGCTAGTATTTTGGAATGAGTACATGTGAGCATTTATAAACTCATCTACTCTCATAATCACAAGTAGAGGCTCCTTTAATTGCTGCACCTTCGTGCTTCATCTAGGTTATCTAGACTTTTACTTGTTTAATCCTTAAAAACACTTTTTGCACATAATCCTATTGACATCTCAAACTTATGAATAGAACCAAAACCAATGTTTACAACTAGACTTTACTACAAAAACAATTTGTCTAAGAGATATTCAATTCTTAAAAAACACATAAGGAACAATAGTTGGAACTTCCCAATCATAGACAAGCTTTACACTTGTTATCCATCGGTTAAGGTATGCCTAACAAATTTCAATTCTTAATCATTTTTTATATCTTTATTGGATACTGCCTAATGGTATGACTTTTGAAAAATTCAATAATAGAAGATTGAAATGAAATCTACTAGTTGGAGTGCTCGATCTTCATCAATGGGGGTGTAGAAGATGAACAAATTTTTATTATATGTGAAGTGTTTGTTAAAAAAATTAATAGATTAACTATTCTCACATGTGTGTCAAAATGAATAAATAAGGGAGTAATACAATATTTATCAACTAGCTTTTGCTTTGATGGAACATGAACCAACTAAAGAAAACCACAAACGATCTAATCTTAAGTAAAGAGAGCATACACTATAATATGCTTGGTACAACTATGTATACAAGGATGATCGGCCAATAATTCAGTAGACTATAAGCCTCCTCAATTTGTTGAGAAAGGTATCCTAAACTTCTCCTTATGAACATCTCATATTTCATTTGCTCTAGAGTATTGATTAAATTGACATATAATGCTATATTACATGCTATTTAACAATGTAAAAGCTTTTTAGATGTTAAAAGCTTCAAAATCCCTACTATGTTGAGCAACTGCTCTAATATGACATTGTTTAAGATTTCCAGTATCTCTTATTCCTTGGTTGTACGTTGAACTTTTTGATGTCAACTACCAAAATTGTCAATATTAAGAATTTTTTCTTTAAAAAGAAGAAAAAAAAAAAAAACTCAACTCAGCAATGATATTTTTAAAAGTGAAACCCATTTTCAAATAATTCTACATTTTATAAAGACATATATAAATAAGATTGGCACAACATATATACATGCATAGTAAAACATATTAAATTAATGGTAATTTCATCCATTGTTACAAAATTGAAAGCTTGCTAAGCATTTAATCATTAAAATCTCATTTGTCACTGTACTGAACATAATTTTGTACAAATTCTATCTTCTATAAAAGTTTGCTAATTCAGTACTCCTAATTAGCTTCATGAACCCTCTTGATAAAATTCTTTTATTAGCTATTGTATGATTTCATAATGCCCTAGGAATGTAGACCCATGAAAGAAGGCCAACAATCAGGTAAATTTCTGGGCCATCATGAAAAATCCTGTTTAATAAAATCAAGCGCTTAGTGCAATTTCAATTAGAAGTTGTTCCCATTAATCATATAATTTCGTCCATTTTAGGGCACTTTTTCAAATGTTGTTATGATAGGTTCGATGATGTCCTTTGTAAGAGGTCATGGGGAACTCATGTCCTTTGACTTTAGTAGGACATCCTAAATTTCATCTGATAGAACTGTACCAATTTTAGATATCTTCGATACCACTTCGATCAACTGGTGTGTTCTCTTACGTGTCCAAATTCAATTACTTAGACATATGCACCTAATTCACACGATGATTGGGCCAAAGGGCCTTTAAAATTGAATTCAACTTATCTAATTATTTCATTTTTGGTGAACGTTCTATACATGCCAAATAGGATCCAAACATAATAATTATGATTGTACGTGGCAACTGCATTCACCAATTTTACACATGTTACATGTGTCGAGCTAGATTTTTATGAAATATAACATGTCAATTTATCATTCCATTTCCATTTATATTTTAGTGTGCATGTAACTTGCTTGTATAATGTCATCCCACGTAATAAACATATCTAAATGATACGATTTGTTGATATGAGCATTAAATCGGTCGTATTCAACGTGATATTTATTATGATAATAAAAACTTCCATTTTTATAAACACAATAAATCTCACGTGCTGGCACTATAAATAATAGCAAAATTAAGAAGAATGCGAAAACATACTTGAGTCTTTAGATAAAAGCTGAGTTCTCAATTCTCCAAGGGTCATTGACCTTCCAAGTCTTGTGTTACGGACATTTTTATGCAGAAAATTCCTTAATCTCTGGAAGAGAGGGTATTCTTTTCTTATTCTTGCATTATGTTATGCTTGTGTTAATGGATTACCTAACGCGATGTGGCTTTCCGTGAAATGAGGTGACGTTTAGAAAGACTTATAACGGGTGTTTCGGAATAAAACGGATTCAAATAAAATTGAATATAATGAAACGAGAATTAGAATGACAATTTTTTTTTTCGTGTTTATAAATGCCCACATAATGGCACTGAATGAAATTGAAAACGTATGTAATAATATTTGTAAAAATATCATTAATTATTATTATCATAATTAAGTTAAAAGTTAAATAAATAGTTTTATATTAATGATAATTAATAAGAGTAGAATTTGAAAGATGAAATCCAATTCCCACTTAAAGCCAGAATTATTGATTTCAAAAAATCATAATTCCACCCAAAAGCATTTCGAAACATAGAAAATGGAATGAAATGGAATTTTTTATTTCAGGTCATCCTTGCTTGCTAAGTCTGACATTAGAATTTTTCAAAATATAAAAGTGAATTATGAATATAAAAAAAAATGTTACTTTACCTTAAATTATGCAAAATTAAAACTAGCTTAAAAGTTACATCACTTGCATAAAAAGAATCATCTCTTGAAGAAAAGCTTTTGGAATTAAATATATAAAACAGAAAAAATAAAATATAATTAGAAATTATAAATGTACTTTAAATGTCATGTCAATTAACATGCTATAAACATCTTGATATAAATTATTATGAATATAGTGTATGAATATTATATATTATTTATATCTATCATAGTTTTATATAATGGTTTTCTTTATTTATTTTTAAGGAAATAATGTGTCATTAGAAAAAAAAAATCATCATATTGTGAACTATAAGAATGAAATATTATAGATACTAAAGGGGATGCTTTGTTTTGCATCAATTATATAAAGGGCTGCAATTATTCAAAAATTATATTATTAATAACGAAAAGTTGGTGTAACATAAATCTACCATTCTTATATAAAGAAAATTACATAAATATAAATCATATAATATTAATTATCTAAACACCATAACAAAATTGTATTTAATAAACGTGGTTTACTTAAAATCAAAACAATAGCTTGTAGTAAATGCAACATGAAAAATCATGTAAATCGTTAAATCTCATTTAATAGATTCGATTTTATTAAATTTATTTATTATTTGTATTGAACGTTTGATTGAGATAATGGAGGTGTAGTGGCAAGGGCGCCAATTAGCATCCGTTAAGTCGTGGGTTTGAATCCTGAGATATGGAAAATTAATGGCAGAATTTAAATATTAAAATTTAAAAATAATTACTTTAGACGGTAACTGCGTTGCTTTGGCCGAGTGGTTAAGGCGTGTGCCTGCTAAGTACATGGGGTCTCCCCGCGAGAGTTCGAATCTCTCAGGCGACGAAAGATCATCATTTTTCACTACTATTTTTGGTGCGACCGCTATGGCAGGTCGCTATCTGACCATCTGGCCCTTTTGTTATGTATGGATACAAAACAAAGTCAATGGCCATGGCAGTCGGTCTGCAATAATACCAAGTCCTTCCAGACCCAGCCATACATACCAACTGCCCCTACGCGAACAACACCATCTAGTTTAGTTTTCCTTAAATTAAAGACAAAGTAAGCACATAGATTTCGGCCCGAAAGAACAATACACACACAGATGTCGGCTAATCCAGATCTCAAGGATTTTAAATTGGGCTTCATACAAGATCATGGCTTTTGACGTGAATTTTCTAAAAACCACTACTTTAATCAATTTTGGTTCCTATGTTTAGTTTTAGGTTTTTTTTTTTTTCCTTAAATGCAAATATCATTTTTTATTTTTCTTCATTACACTTACCAACATATCATGTGCCAAAAGGAAAAAACAAAAGGCAATACATCGATAAGAGTATGGGCAAATGGATACAAGGTGAATAGAATATGATATCTTATCTATACTCTATCTTATAAGTACAAGTCTAAAATTTTTATATTTGAAATCTATTTTATAATACTTGAGAACTATCCTGTAAATTCTAAAGGGTATAAGATACTCTGTAAAACTTACATTTTTTTTTCTTTTTATTTTATCTTCTTTCAAAATATTATACTGACACATAATTAATATTAAACACATAACTATACTAATAGACTAAATAATAATATTTAAAATGTTTTTATATTTGCAACATATTTAACTATAATAATATGAAACTTTAATGGGTAGAATAAAAGATAATCTTTGCAATTGGAAATATTTAACCTTTGGTTGAGCCACGCTAAATTATTTTTTCTTTTCCCTTCAAATAATCAAAATAATTTTTTATCAAATTATAAAATTATTATACGTAGAATAAAAAAAACAAGGTTTTACCCAAGAAAAGAAAAAGATAGAAGAACAAGACAGTAGACATAAGACTGTAATTTTAGGGTTTTATTATAGATTGGTAAAGGGCCCTTAAAATCTATACTTTGTATATTCTAGAGTACAGATTCCAATATAGGTATAAGATACCTTGATGTCAATACCTATATTCTATTCTATGAGAATGGATTCTGAAAAATTAATATTTGGAACATATTCTGTGACTCTTTTTACGCACTCGAAACCTATCTAGTAGAATAAGGTCCTGGTAAGTATCATGTATAGTAGGATTACTTGCTTACTCCTTAATAAAAATTACCATCGATAAGAAAATGTTGTGAAACACATTTTATGAGATTCACATTGGTATTTTAAGATAGTACCAAATGTTGGTGGTTATAGGATGTTTTTCTAATTTTTCTTTTAATTTGTTGTATTTTGTTATATATTTGTTTAAATGTATTAAACAATAAAATCAAGAGGAGACATCTTTCAAAATTTGATATTAAATGGTGTTAATGAAAATGCTTAATTGAAAAAAAAAAAGAATATTAAGGACTAAATGAAAAAAAAATGTTTATTAACTTGAATAAAAAGTACTTAAATATTTAAGATGTTTTTAGTTTAACTTTAAAAAAATTGGGCTTGTTTTAAATTAGATTTACTTAAGCTAGTTTATGCATTTTTTTTTTTTTTGTTTGATAGGTCCACATGATTTTTTTTTATGTTTTTTTTTTTAAAAAAAACTTAAATACTTTTTAATGGCTCAAGAAAAAAAAAATATTAGCATGAAAGCATGGACTAAAGTATATAGATAATAAATAAGAATAATAGATAGAATATGCATATGAAAAGTTGACCTGCAAAACTCCAAAGCACTACTAGAGAAAGGGGAGGGGATTCATTAGAAAGAAACAATTTTTTTTTTTTTTAGCAACTAAGTGAACTTAACTTAGATCTCATAATGATTTTATGAGTGTTTCCCAACCATTCAAAGTTAGATTGCTACAATACAAAAACTTTTAAAATGACCTATTATAGATTTATGTTAAATAAGACTAGACATGGCATAAGGATATCTAATAAGCCTAACCAACTACCCAAGAGATTAGTTGGTTGCATCAAGTTGATGGTTTATTACCTCTTCTTAGGTTGATTGTATACTCTATTTATTTTGTATCAAATAAAAATGTTTAGGAGTTAAATTTTGAAATATGGGGTTTACTATCAATAATAGTCTCAAATCAAAATTCAGAAACACCATAAACTTGAGCCTTCTTTTAGAGCTTTCTATACATATTGTCATAGCATGAGACTATTAAAATGCAACAACTCCTCCATAAGTATAGGAACATGCAAGGCTCTGTTTTTCTTGATGAGAATAAGGTCTTAAATGGTCTGATTACCAATGCTCTAGCTAAAGAACTGAGTAGTATGGTTCACAAAATTATGTTAGAAATCAAGATCAAAGGAGATCGAGTCTACATTGTGGCCCACAAATTTGACTATGTCTTTTGGAAGCAAGCATTTGATAACTCAAGTTCATGAGGTTTTCAAGTGGTTGTGTAGAGATTTAAGTATTAGATGACTATCCTAACTCAGGTTAAGTAAGGATTATATCCTTAACATCAATCTATTTACTAGATATCGATGTAAGAATTCATATTAATGTCATGAATGCTTATGGAAAGTTTTCGGGCCAAAAGGTTAATTATGTGGAATCTTGCGTAACTTCTCTCAAAACGTTAGTTCTTAGTTCTTCACTAAAGCAAAACATGTGTGCATTGTTATAAATTAATCCGAAGAATGATACGAGAGTGAGAAGGGTATCTTGGAATCCCTATGAAAGAGTTAGGTAGACTCTTTAGTGTTAACATTCCTTTCATCATGGACATGGTTGGGGGAGACTAATTGGAAAGCTAACCTCTTGATCATGACTAGAAGAAAAATTGTATTTCTTTAACTTTAGAAAGCACGGTAAACTTTTATTCTCAAGTTGTTGTTACCTCAAGAAGTAATAGATGAATTGGAAATGATTAATAGAGATTTCTTTTAGGGTTCTATGGAGTATGTAGGAGAAAATTAAAAATCAAGAGAAAAATGAGGGCTAGGGCTGGCTTATTTAAGAGACAAAAGTAACACTTGTTTAATAAAGCTTGCTTAGGTGGTTGTTGTGAGGAAAAATAATCGTTTATGAACCTAACTAGTCAGGAAGAAGTATAAGTTTAATAACAATATGTTTAAGGCAATGTCGGGATCGAGATTCTTAAAACATCTATTTATAAAAAATGAATATTTAAAGAGTAAGCTAGTTTTTTCAAACTAACATAAGAGCTGATGTAAGCTTCTATTTTTCTGAGGTAGCGTTTAGTTACTAACACTAGATAAGATAAGAAAAATTAGACAGTATAATATTATTGTATCATGTTTGGTCTTTATAGTATAGGATAAAGATTTTTGTGATGTCTCTTATTTGCTATGCATAAGTATTGAACTTAATTTTTTTTTTACATTTATACCCTCAATTATCCAATATTTTTAATAATATTTTTATATTATTTTAAAAGCACAAATTTTAAATATTATCTAATATTTATACCCTCAATATTGACTAATATTTCTATAATTACATGTAAATCCTCAATACTCGTGTTTTTGTTTAGTGAAGATAACTTTTGTATCATATTGTAGATGAGATAAATTTTAAGCATTTTGTTAAGTCCTTTACATTCTTTTTTGTACAGTAACAATGATCAAATTTTAAACCAAACTAGTCTCATAAATTTTGCTCAATCAAACGATACCTAAATGGATATTATAGGATTAATGAGAAGATGGATCTAAGGATCATTTCCAAGAGGTGATGAGAGCCTCTCCTTAGCTTAGGCTCAAAAAGCTAGATGAAGGCACAATATTATTTTCTTTAGACATCATATTAAGAATTTTCTAGGTAACATTTTTATAGATAGAGATGGAGGAGAGATAGATGACAAAATTTAGATAAAAAATCCTATTGGTCAAGTGACTATAAGTTTAGTTTATAAGGCGATGAGAAATGAAGAGAAAGACAGCTTGATGTCAAATAATTGACATTAGATCTAGAAAGCTCTAACCATTTCGAATGTATAACTTTTAGTTTGGAAGACTTTACATGATGGTTCACTTACTAGAGTTAATCTTCATAGACTTAGTCTATATATCGATCTACTATTTTTGTTTTGTAAAGAGAGGTTAGTGTTGACATAACATACTTTTAAAAATTGTAACTTGATTAAAAGCTTTCAGTTCCCCATAAACTGCTTACAATCTCTTAAAGTGTCAATTTAATTTCGAGTTGATTGAGTGGTAAAATTAATGGAAGGTTCTAGAAGACTAACCTAAGATTAAATTATGAGATGTGGGCTTGTACTAACATATTTATGAAGGGGGTTTGGAATGAAAGAAATAGGAAAGTCTTTAAGCCTGAAGTAAACAATCAAGAATGGATTAATCAAGTTAAAATTAAAGTTGCAAATTGATGGGCAATTTTTTAAAAGGAGGCAAGTTCAAAGATTAAGAGATTTTCTTTTTCTTGGCAACCTCCCCCTTATGATTGGCTAAATTTAACTACAATGAAGGGGGGTGTGGGGAGAAGTTGGGATTGGTGATTATTAGTGGTTTTTGAAAGAAGATAGTTTTTGCATCCCCTCTTGAAGCTGAGCTATGGAGTGTTGCTAAAGTACTTAATCTAGCACTTCTTTTGAAATTAGATAATGTTACTATGGAATTGGATTTAGTAAATGCGATTTAGTAGATATAGGATATTGAGATTGATCAATCCTTTTTACCTTTTATTGTTAACCTTTGTAGGGAAAAGATGAAGTAGTTTACTAATGTTAAAGTTGGCAAGATTCACCATGAAAGCAACTAAGTTATAGATTTTCTTTCAAAAATAGGTCTTGATTGATGGGATCAATGATCTCTTCTTTTTCCATTAATCCACCTATAAATGTAGCTAATATATTGTTGGAAGATTGTAAGTGCTGTTTTTTTTTAGAAATCTTGTTTAGTTTTGGAACCAAATTAGATTCTAGTTGCCTTTTAATGTCTTTTATGTACTTCTCTTTAACTTTTTATGTTGTTGTGAGTTGAAACTCTATTAACAGTAATATTTTTTGGCTAGCTATTGAATGGAATGGGATTTACTTAAATGGGCTTTATCCATTACATTATCACCAACCAAACCTACCTACTACCATGTGAAAATCCTCGACTGTATTGTGTTCACTTATATAACTATCTATTCTACAATCAAATTCCTTTCTACGAAGAAATGTGTCAAAGATCTTGGCTTTCTCTTTCCAAATTCTTCCTCTTGACAAGAAGACTCATTAAACCTAAACAATCTTCGCACCAATTTCTTTTGCCATCTATAGATCATCTTCTCACTCTTCAAAACCTTACAATAACAAAACCCTTTCATTCCTATTCCTACTCACATGCCTAAAACCTCAATTTTCACCTCTTTGTAACCAACAACGTGAGATACTTCTCCTTTGATTCTTTTAACATAAAATTTATCGAAACCAAAGAGGAGATTGAGTTAGCCATTGAGCCTAAAGACACTATATACTTTGATAAGGAAGCTAAGTGCGCTAGAGCTACTACTAATGATGTCTTGGACATGTTCAATGGGTTGTTGAAGAAGTTGCTTAAAGTTGAAAAGGTCACTTTATAGCATTCGATAGGTATTATTGATAGGCCTTTTGGGATATGGACCACTGGGTCAAAACTGATCTACCTAAGATGTTGGCTAAGCTCTAATAGTCTAGTTTGAAGATAGTTTGGCCTCACCTTCTACAAATAGGACAAGAGGCCCCAAGATAAAGGGATTCTCTCTTTTGTTCACTTTGCTCCATTAGGTTCTTACTCTTTCATCACCATGTCTGACTTAGGTATTGGAATGACTGCGCTGAAGAATATTCTAGCACCTCCTGTAGCAGTTTTCCTATTTTGTAGGTGATCGTATAACGGAGCAAAGATATATAATCAACATTTGGTGCCTTCTTTCATGAAATATAGTCTATTGCTAGGATTTCTTAATTAATTCGTGTCTCAATCTTTTTAGATTTGGTTTTCTCCTATCCTTTTGCTTCGGATCTACAATGTGAAAGCCTATTAATTTGCTAAAGAGTTTTGTAAGGCAATATTCCGTAGACAATTAATTTGACTACCTCAAAGTGGTTTCATGGCATGGATAGCAACATGGCCAATATTAATTGTTTTATTAGATATGATTTTTTGATTATGCATTAAAAAGGAAAAAAGGCTTTCTTTTTTATTACCTATTTCATTGGCTGGTTTCACTAATGACCTAATTTACCCCAATCTTAATAATCCAAACCTTATACTATCTATAGCTACCAAAAAGAAGAGAAATCTTCTAAGAACACAAGATTTAGATGTTAATGTTATTACTTTATCTCCCGAGATGTTTATGGCCACCAATGGATTCATATGCAAAATAAAGGGTTCAAATGAGACCCAAACATACAACTCTATGGAAAAGATCATAATCTTCAGTAGAAAATTAGACATGGTATAAGTAAGGAATGATGTAACTTATGTTTAAAAGTTTCTAAGTCTGAAGAATACAAACAAGCTATGCAAAAAGTTCATAGTCGATTTGTTCATCCAAATAATCCAAGCTCCAAGCAATAAGCAGTTATAATACAAAGCAACTGCATTCGAGTTGAACTCCATGATAGACAAGCAACCCATTACAATGCACTATTGAATTTGAACTAACCTATAACATACCTAAGCTTAAGCTTTGATCAGTTTTCTCTACACTCTTTGAGGTTCTCTAAGAAACCTTAAAAAGATGGTTAAGCATGCCATATCCAAATAGCGAGTTGAGTAATCATTGCGTTTGCAAGCTACTGTATGCATTCTACATGGATGCATTTCCAAGCTTTACACAAATTGAATAGTAGTTGCAACAAACAATTAATCCATGCTAAGTAGATATTAGCTTCCCCATAAATGCTATTGGCCACAAGCTCCAAACTATGGGTTGAAATTACTAAACATTGTATTAAATATTAGATCTTGTCAAAGAGAGCAATTTGAAGCTTTTTGCCCTTGTTTGACTATGGACTTTGAGCAAAATACATAATATTAAATTCTGATATTGTTATTGCAACTCATACTTTTACATTCCTTGGAGATCTTTATCAATAGTTTAAGGGAGTGACAAAACATTAATCTTGGTTTGTTCACATGTTATTATAGTTTTGAAATAGACACACGACTTTCTTGTTCAATCATGATCTAAATCCAAGCTATTGAAATCCTATCCAAGAAACCTCGTAGGCATAGAAGCTTAGGGAAATCCTATCCATGTAACCTCATTAGCATAGAAACCCAAGGAAAATCCGTTTGCCCCTTTAAGCACGCGGGCTTAGAAGCTTGAGGAAAATCCACTAGCTTCTTCCACCCATTCAAATAACCTCATAAATTTGGAAGCCCGAAGAAAATCCATTTGCCTCTTTTAGCCATCTAGGAAACCTCAAAGGCATAGAAACTTGAGGAAACTATAGAGTTTCAAGGATTCGAATCATGCATTTTCGTAGTGGAATTTTAAAATGTTATTATCTCTAAATGTCTTAAGATTTAAGTGTTTCAATTAAACTAAAAAGAGGACAACAAATTTTACATCATATAATGCTTTTTGAAATTCTTAGTTAGGTAGATCAATAGGTGTTGTAAATCACAAAAACCTTCTACCAGTATCTATACATGAACGAATGAGCTGGAAATAGGTTGCAATGTGTGCTAGCATTCTAGAATGAATTTGTATTAGTGTAGGAATCAACTTGCAATATCTTGTGTTTAACTCTCTCTATTTTGGTCTGCAAACTTTCTTTACGAGTCTAATATTAATGATAAGGCGATAGGGTTACCTTAATAAAGAGTTGCCTCTATCTATATATAAAAGAGCGATAGTATCTTCTTGAAGATATTATGAGATATTAAAAGACATTAAAAATATTTAATAAAATATGTTATTTTATTATTTATTATTTTTCTCTAAAAATAATAAATGTCATTATTTATCATTCTTAAGCTATTAAGAATAATAAATATTTTAATACCTGCTAGGTTCATTTAAAATAAACCTATAGCCCATTTGGTTCATTCTTTATGTGTGATCTTGTAAGTTCACCTAATGTTGGTAATAAGCTTAAAACTCCTTTTTAGACCTAAAAAATATAAGTGACCTCTAGTAAGACATTATGCCTACCTAAATTAGGTGAAGGTCAATGATTCGACTTTACTTATTAAACAATTAGTTATTTAGTTCCTTTGTCACACGATATCTAATGATTAAACATAAATTGTTAAACAAGACACTTTTATATTATTTAATCACTCGTTTCTTGAATCTAGAGTTTGACTAACTTAAACAAATGACGTTGATAACTCTTTATCAATTCATTTGAGTACAACCATACATTTTTCTCAATCTTACTCTTTAAGGAGCCCAAAAGATATCTCTCTTAAACTAATAAGAGGGGTAAATTCTTTTAAGAATATACATATTCCTCCACATAATTTATTCCATATTCAATCATAGTCTTATAATCATTTAGTTAAAAATGATAAAAAAGCCAAGTCAAAATATGGAACTTACTGTGTAGGAATCCATTGTGTCATCAAGTCAGAGGACTAAAATAACACTGTAATGAGAAATACTTATCATATTGATCCATATAGTACTTCTACGATGGGTTGATCCATATAATATTTCCATGGTGGGTTGATCTAATATAATGTACTCCTACATGTATTTATGTATTAAATTGATATCTTATATCTATAATTAATAAAACGTGATTATTATTTAGTCAGCATACTAGCCTTAATTCGTTATTATTCCATATAATGAGCAATTAGGGATAATTTAGAATAGCATTCTTATCGCTTTATGGTTTTACTATTAAAGTCATGCACTTTGATGACATAAGGAATCACAAAATATTCAAGGAGTCCTTTTATCATGTTAAAAGGACGATAATAATATGATAAATAAAATGACTAATATCATAAAGATAAATAAATGTTCAAATAACATAAAATTCATATGGCCTAAAGCACATTACTAGTAGAAATCCCATTTGATGTGGAGCTTTGCACTTAGCACATGCCATGTTCAACTTAAACATCCCCCCCTACCTTGTTACTTCATTTAAGTAAAGGCTCCAATTCACTAGAACATGAGTAAGGTTAAAAGTTCCTATGAGAAGCTCTCCTTGCAGTGTAACACTTGTTGAACCCATTGCTAAAGAGAGTATTGTTTAAGGGGAGGGGGGATGGGTAGGGTAGGGTATTGAGAGGCTTCTAGGGATATGGGCCCCTCGGCCTAAACTAACCTACCTAAGATGTAGGCTAAGCTCCAACAACTTGGTTCAAGGATAGTTTTACCTTATCCCCTATAAATAGGAGATGAGGCCTTTAGGTAAGTAAAGGGACTTTCTCTCTCTCACTTTACTCCAGTAGGGTTTTTATTCCCTCATCACCATAGATGACTTAAGTGTCACAGTAGTTAAGCCGAAGATCACTTTGCCACCCCCTATAGTCGTTTTCTATTTTGCCAATGATCGCATAATGGAGCAAAGATATATAATTAGGAGGTCTCAAGATGGAGCAACTTAAATTGGGAAATTTCTTCTAGAGAAAGCTCAAATGGCTACTTTTTTTCATTTTGATTTTGAGTAATGGACGGAAAAGTGACACAATGTTTAAGATCAAGAAAGAGATGAGAGTTTCTTTCAACTTTGAGTAATGGATTAAAAAAAAATAAAGGTAGAAGATAAAGGAAATTTGGTCATTTTACTTATATTACAGGTCTATTCTTATATGTCTTTTTTGTCCAACTGAATAATGTAATAGCCATTATAGGCTTATTTAATTTCTAGTGAATAAGAATTCCATTATCGATCTATTTCACTTGGTGAAGTGAATGGGCTAAAAGTGGAGGGAATATATGGTATAGTTATTGAAAAGTGACTATATCTTCAAGCCCCTCATTATAGTAAAATCTCTTTGAGTTATAATAAAAATAAATCCATTAATGATAAAAGAAGTTATTGATGGTTTTTATAAAAGCCATCAATCGACTTTATGAGACTTCTTAATAGTTTCATTTTCACTATTGACAATTTAAAATTTAAAGTAAATCACCTTGAATAATTGTAAATAAGGCTAGCTAATAGTTAAAAAAGTAACTATATCACACAATCATTTTTAAATGATCATATCATAAAATTTGCTTAAAAGATGGTTCGACTTCAATAAGAAACTAAGAGTTTAAAAACTAAGTTTACATTTTTTTTATAATTAAGAGACCATTGAATGTAGTTTCTAGAATTGTTGTAATTAGTGAATGGTAACTTAAGAAAAAGTATGTTCTTTTCCACATAGATTATAGTTGTAAGTCAACTCTCATGAATAATGTGATCTCTTTAGGACAAAAGCAAGTATGTTTGTCGGCTTTTGAGTGGTTTGCAGGTTCAAAGCACCCTGGCTTTAGCCTTTCTGCCAACTCGCTTTACATCACATGAATGATAATCCTGCGTAATCGGCAATCCCCTCTTCCCACCTCCGGTAATCTTCACTGATCTATGCCTTTTGAAAGTCACAAATATTACATCCCACATTGGAACAAAGAGGATTAGTACATGTTGATGAAAGTCTAAAAGCAAATGATTATAAGAATTCAAGGGAAGGTAATGATAATAGTGATATCATTAATTCGTCTCTTTTTTATGGGCATTCAACACCTCGTTCTAATAAATAATACTTCTATCTTTTTTTTTTTTCTTTTTACTCTAATTATTATAAGATGAGAATTGATCTTGATCCATCTTATTAAGAAATAGGATCAAGAAATAAGTGTTTAAATGTATACACCATCCCTGTCACGTGCTTTGTTTGTTTTATCATTTAAATTTTAAAAACTTTTTCTAATTTTATTTGAGTCTTTCAACTTTTTAGCCTAAATCAACCCTTTCATTTGCAATTTTACAATATCTTTAAAAAAATGACATTTAAAGGGAAATTGATAATCATTATTGAATTTATATATGTAAATAGTAAATAAAATTCGATAAGGAAAAAGCTACACCTTCCCAACTTCATACACATACAATGCTCTCCCCATGTTCAGTTAAAAAGCTAAATATATTAAAACTTAAAAATGAACTTTTATTTTACATTCAAACTGAGTCACCATTATAATTATCGTTTTACAATAATGTTAATATTATGACTCGGGCATTGGTTCTATCATATATTTAAACATTAGATACACTTGGAAATCTTCTTAATTAAAAAAAAAAAAAAAACAAAAAAAAGGAGGAAGAAGAAGAAAATTAGAAATACCATAACCTTGTAAATTTCATACACTTATGTAATATTACATGAAACAGTAAAACTTGTATGATTGATTAAGAAAAGACAACGGGTGATAGGGTTTTTATTCTAATAAGATTAGATAAATAATCTTGTTTGATGTGAGGAATAATCGCACAATCATAAATTAAAACGAGGTACACACCGACAATAGAGACATTGCTTTTGGACGTAACATAAGCTATCTTTTTCCCACGTTGCTTCCTAATTACTTTTCTTCATCTGTTACTCATTACCATGTCCATATTTTCTCAACACCACTGATTGTGGTTGAATATAATAACCACCCGTTGCCATCTATAGGCATGCAATCAAAGATATGTGTCATAATAACTCCACGAATCCAACCATTAGTGCTAACTACCATAATAATTTAATCAGAGAGGACATTACATTATGATATATATATATATATATATATATATATATGTATGTATGTATATTATATTGGCAAAACGAAGAAATTACAGTCAACCTATTATTCCTTCAATACGTGCTGGCTTGGTTCTTCTTTCTTGATTAAGTAACTATTTTTACCTCAGAAAATATTTTGGATGTTCTGAGGGAAATAGTAAAATTAATTACTAAATCTTATTTTTTGAAAGCTCTCTCTCTCTATATATATATATCGCCAGAAACCAAGAACTCATTTTATTGATCGAACTCGCCTTGCTAAAAAGATGGAGGTTATGGATCCAAACTAAAAGATCATATCTTTTAAACTAAAAGTGGGTATTAACGACTGGAAACCTAAACTAAAAAAAAAAAAAAAGAACAAAAACAGAAATACCCAAATGGCAAAGTTGGCATACAACGAGATGGTGACGATGCGCAAATAGGCGATGGCCTCTAGCGAATAACAATAAACATATGGAGGAGATGGAGATGGGTATGGCATGTGTATGGGCCTAGAAAATCAACACGTTTAAAGGTAGATAAAGGAGGATTGTATTGAGTATGTAGAGGATGGGTTCTATTAAGAGGATGCAAAGTTAGGGACTTTTATTGCAAGGAGCGGTATCTCATATTATTCAAAAATATAAAATGTTATAATCACATATTCTAACTCATGCTCTTACACCCTAGCCTTTGTATTTACAAAATTAAATGTCAGTTATAGGATTCCTGAAATTACAAGACCAATCTCAGTACCATTTAAAATTGAGACAATATCTTTACAAGTCTTGAAATTTTTGGAATTTTGGATATTCAGAAAAAGTCTTAAGAATCTTCACGGTGGCAATAAGAGATCATATTGTGCTTAATCAACATATTTTAATATTTTCTTCTCGTAGCATCCATCCATGTTGCCTTGGCTTGCGATGTAGGAAAACATAACTTTTACGTTAACTAATTCAATATATATATATATATATATATATGGGAGTTTTTATGGTTTTGCCCTCTATTTTGACGAAATTAGTCCCGCCTTCTATTATATTATAGATTTGATGTATATTAGATTTAAACGGTTGAAAATACAATTAATTCAATAATTTAGCTTTAATAGGCATTAAATCTAAAATTGAATGGAGGGCAAGTTGATCCCATAAAAATTATAGAAGGGACCGTAAAAAAATCCTATATATGTGTGTGTGTGTTTATACACACTAACATTAAATATAAAAAATGGAGATGGATAATCATAATGGGAAAAGAAGACAAACAAAATTAATCTTATTGTTAAAGCAAGTTAGACTTGCAAGCCACCTTTAGACCATGTTTGGGATGAAAAAAGGAAATTAGAAGGAAGGAAAATGGAATGAAAGAAATAGGGAGAAAAGAAAATGAGGTGAAAATATTTGTTTATATAGAAAAAGAAATGCGAAGGAATGATTGCTAAAGAAAAAATTGAATAAATATTTGTTTAAGCTTGTTGAATTTACAAAAAAGTCCTTAAAAGTCTTCCAATTGTATTTTCAACAAAAGGTATTTAAATAACTTTATGTATTTTTCTAGGAAATTTTGTTTGAAAAAACTATTCCTTACACTTTCTCTAATTTTACCAAACAAAGGAATGGAAAATTTTACTTCTTATTTCCTTCCCCTCTTTTTCTTTCCTCCTATCCAAACATAATGTAATGCCCTAGGAGGATGAGGTTGTAGACCATGTGTGCATGGCTTGCCTTCTAGACGTAGTTAATGGCATTTACCCTTGAAGGAAAACACCAATCTCTATGAAGGCCAATTGACTCATTGTTCGTGGTGGTTGGTCATGCCTTACACGGCGGAATTTGTCATGCACCCAACATGTGTTGTTAATCTCTATCATACAATCTTTAAAATACAACCAACAATAAGGGTTTGACGGTTGAATGGCCTACAATTTTGAAATCATTTTTTTTTAATTAAAGAAAATAGGGAATTGTAAAAGGTGAATCATCACATAATCATAGGATGGGTTACAACCATCATAAGATGGATGGTACATCTACATACCCACCATCATAGGTTATGCAATCGGTAACAATAAGAGGATCACTACCTATATTATTTTTAGAGGTTGGCAGTCTTCCTCTATAGGCGGCATTTACTCTTCAGATATGCTTTACATCCTTGGTAGCCTTTGACACCATCTTTAGGGTGATTGGACGCCTCACCCATTTAAATCTTTTTTGTTTTTTCCTTTTTTATATTCAATTTTATAAAATGTAATAGTATTTTTTTTCTATGTAAACTTAATTTTGCCCATGTGGACACCTCATAGTAATAAAATCACAATATATTAATGATCAATTGATAAACAACTTGTTTAGACTTGGTTACATATGTAGGATTTGATGGCTATATAACTAAGAGTTGTATGAAATATGATAAATACAAAAAAAAAAAAAAATCCAAAACTATCTTCCATTTTTTTAAATGTTAAATTTGTGTCTATATTTCTAAATAGATGATGTTTCCTCACAAAAACATTGGTAAGCAATACAAATAATAATATATGAAAATTGAAATCTACCAGATGTGTTGATATTTTCTCCTTTGAATAAGAACAAGGATGTTGACCAGGATAAATGTGCCACAAATATCTATTATTTTGTATGGTGAGATTATTAGGTGGATCATGTGCGACTTGCATGATGATCAACTTCGAGAAGTCTTATGTTGATTACATGTGAAAGGATGTTATGAGAGAGAAGCGTACGAATAAGGGCAAACTCAATTTTTTAAAGTGCATGTGTGACAATAGATTGAACCAAGCGTTCTAATTTCTTCTTCACTCCTTAATCAATTAGTTGTTTTGATCCTTCCTAAAGTGATTCTAGCAAGGTGCCAATGTTTCTTAAAAATTTGCCAATGCTTTAAATGTTGCATGCAAAAGAAGTAGAACTTTATTTGCATATGTTTGTGCCTGATCTTGTTTGTTAGATGATTTTGAGACCAACAGATGATAAAGGCCATCAATGTGTGTCATTGGATTGCTTATGATGATGATTGGACAAGGTTGAAGCCTTATCCTTATGAGCTTTGGAAAAAGAAGGACATAGCTAAGTCTAATGGCTCCATAAGCTTTATAAAGCAAACCTGAACTTATGAGATGAGCCTAAATCTTTGTAAAATAAGTCTATGGAGGCTTATGAAGAACTAAGGCCTGTTTAAGGCTTTCTTTTATGCAACAAATAACCAAGAAAGGTTAATAGTAGATCGCTTGGTTTGTTGATGTCTATTATGAGCCTACCGAGGTAGATTACCTTAAGAAATCCATTAGTAGCTTCCAATTTCCGAATATTTAAACCTTAATGTTTTGCAATTTATTTTATGTACTTTCCATTTGGTCGCAATTTAATGAAAATCCAAAAACTAGATTGCCAACCAAATTTTAAATTACAACCATGTTGATAGTATCGATACTAAATTGCAATAATAATAATAATAATAAAATAACATAAAATAAAGTGTCAAAATTCAAAGGTTTAAACATCTATCATCCATGTATTCCGTAAATGTAAATGTCTCTAAACAACATATTTCATGAGAAAAAGTCGATATAGTGATTCTCATATTGAAATCTAAAATCATCTTAATGATCCTCTCCGAAAGTAATACAAACAATAATGAGTAAACTTATCTACTAGTTACAACTTCCAAGCTCAATCTCTACATGAATATGCTTCGCGTTAACGCTCTCTACATATATGTCAATTATTGATTGCAGCTTTTGACTTTATTTGCAGAGTGTACTTCGCATATCATCCCTCTGGCAGAAAAAAATTACTCTCACTATTTTCTTCAATATAGCATGTTTTATGAATATATATACTCTAAGGATATAGCTGCCTAATCAAAACTAAAATTGAAGGTATTAACAAAAGGGAACGATGAAGCATCTTTCATCATCTCTTCCAAGTCCCATTCTTCCATTTTCAGCTCTTCTTCTTCTTCTTCACCTCGAATATTCACCAAACCTTCTACATATTTATCTCCTATTGTATTATTCTTAGCATCGATTGATCCGTCATTTATGATGCTATCAGCGTTATTATAGAAACATTCATCTATAGGAATAATGCCTCCATGGTCCGATGATGAGTACTCATGTGTCATCGCCCTAACGTCAATTTCTTCTTCAAGGCCAATATTCTTGCCAATGACATGATCTGCCGACCCGAATTCGAAGTTCTCGTATCCTTCCCCAAATATTATGTTCCCGCCATTATCATCACGGAACAACCCATCTTGGGTAAAGCGTGATGATAGGATAGTGTTAAAATTTAGGACTCCATCGGGTGTCACATCAATCAAATTGTTGTCTATCATTTGTGGATTGAAATTTCCTAGAAATTGCGTGGGTGGAGTCGTTGTTGATGAGGCGAGAATTGATGAATCCATGTGATTCACGTGGAGAGGGAGAGTAGTAGTGTCTGGTTGCATGGAAAAGAACCCTTGTTGTGCCATGATCGTCATTATCAAGTGGTCGTCCTTATTATTATTTGTCTCTGATGATGATGAGCCGTTGCTTGTGTTGGGTGAGGGCGTGGATGACGCAGAAAGGTTATTCGTTTTCATGTTCGTATTCGTGTTCATGTTCTTGAGCCGCTTTTTAATTGTTGAATTCCAAAAGTTTTTGATTTCGTTGTCAGTTCGTCCAGGCAATCGAGCCGCAATTTGAGACCACCTAAAAAACACAAAAGGAAGAGGACAATAATATTGTCAATTAGAGTCTGCATCGATGAAACCTTAACATAGTGCACGTTTATTGCATGGACACATCAACAATGTTTTAAACCTAGATGTTCGGCGAAATTCTTGCAAAGCTAGGGCACATGCCACATGGAGAAGCGGTGCAAAGAATACTTGAAAGGCCCAACAAAGAAAAAGAAAAGGAAGGAAAGAAATAATGAAGTGCTCCCGACATAATTTCAGATACAATGAATATTTAAATTTAGATATAATAAGATATATGGAGTCAATAAAGTCTTACTAATTATATGAAATATAGAATAATATAGGTATAAATATACGATTATAGCATTAATATGAAGACAGTGAATGTGGGAGGGAAAAGAAAAAAAAAAAAAGACAAATGGGTTGTGAAAAATTATATAATTAGAGATGTGAAAACAAATAGAATCTTATTGGCTTAATAATATAATATACTAAAACTAGATGTGCAGATGAATAAAGTATTATTGACTTAATAATATAGAATATATAGAAGATATAGATATTGAAAGATGAATATTTAAGTGCTCCCCTTTGTATTTTTCCGTGTGTATTGAATATGTTTGAAACTTGCAAGTATTAGAAATGCTCTTTGCAATGAATTTGAGAAATAAAATAAGTAGATAAAGAGAAAATTCTTTAGAAAGATTAAGCAAATAAATCTGCTGTTTTTTTTTTTTTAAATTGCATAGACCATTTTAAAAAATTGCACTGACCATAACCTTTTTAAAAGTCAAATTCCAAAGTTTTCAAGGGGTGAAAAGAATCTTACGTTTGAAAAAATCGAGGTCCATATAATTTGACCATAACAGTTCGCGCGATTGATCCCTTTCTTTCAAGAAAAAAGAAAAGAAAGTAGGATCCTTCTAAAATAATTTGAAATGCACAATGTTATTTTCTAAGAACTATGAAATTTGAAATGACTTCATTTTAATGTGTTTTCTTCCCCAAAATGTGAAATATTCCATATGCTGCAATATATAAATTCACTTACAACAATATATCCTTACTTATGCTTGAGAAAAATGATATCAAGAATATCTAAATAAAAATTAATTCCCGTGGTGCATTTAATTTAGTATGTTTCCATGCATTCTAAAAGCTATTTGGATAAAGTAACTCTTTTCCTTTTTAAGTTAAATTCCTCATCCTCAAGTATACCAATAAATAATTCTACTTTACGGAATTATTGAACTAGTCGTTTTAATCACCTTCATGAAGTGACATAATTACTGCTTTATCATTAAGATGTAACTATTGATAACCATTTTTCCTTCCCACAATAAATAAATAAATAAATAAATAAATATATATATATATATATATATAGTCTACAGATAAAATATAAAAGAATTTAAAGTTGTCTCCATATCGAACGCTTAAACAGCCTCTCTTTGCCACCTTATGTGGCATCATCGTATGTGACAAAATATCTGAGCATTACTCCCTTTTGTCTAAATAAAAATAGATGACTTTGACCATAGTATCTACTACTATTTTTATTATTATTATTACTACTTCTATTACGATCATCATCATCAATAAATATTAAGATAAACTGCAAATATAACTTTTATATTTATTTAGGTTATTTGTGCTTAACCGGCTTGTCTTTAAAATTGTGTCTCTCTTTGAAAATGGCATATTTAGACCCTCATTTACTGTTTTGTCCTCAAATAACATAATAAAGACATTAAAATAAAAGAAAAATATAAAATCAAAGACAAAATAGTTATACAGATATAATGTGACCATTTTGAGGATTTAGGATTTAAATGTATAATTTCAAATATAAAAGCGTTAAGCACATATGAAATAATTATAAAGAAATGTATTTACAATTTAACCTAAATTCACTTACCAATAATTTTCAAATTTCTTTGGCCAAAAAGTGTAGTTTCCAGAAATGGTTAGGAACCAGCTAATTGGGGCGGAAACACAATCAGCTTGGCACAATAAAGAGTAGAGATAAATTATCCAATTTCACTCCAAATACATCGTCCGTATTTACAAATATAATTTGTAAATTATTGTTATAAATTAAAGATAAATGCATGTTGATTCATTGCATATTTGGTTTATTATTAAATGGAATAAGGTAAAACTGGTATTATAATTCTTAATGATTTGAACAAATAATAGTCCTTACTTTTAGCTTTTTTTTTTTTTTAATTTATGAATAAATATGAAAATATATATAGAAAAAAATTAAAGAATAATTATCCTTTAATCCTAAAAAGGAATTATAATTTGCCTTCTCGTAATAACAATAACAATAGCTTCGTAAAATAGTTACTTTTATGAAATTAATGGTGTAATAGAACAGCAATAAAAAAAAGCATGGCCGCGTATTTTGGAGTGGAAGTTTGGGAGTCATATTACTTGGAAAGAAAAAGCATTTATCGCCATGTTGGTAAAAGTTGGTGGACGGATACATATGTGCTACATTTTCAAATTTTGTTGTTTATACATAGTCTTCATTAATTATGATTAGACACCTAAAAGAATGAAAGTAATTTATATTAGGATCCGATGAATTTAATAATCTGTCAAGTAACTTATCATTGTTATAGACGGATACACGCAAAAAAGAAATGATGGGTAGCATATGGGTGTGCAATGCAATAGTCACAGAGAGAGAGAGAGGACCTGTTGCCAAGAAGTGAGTGCAAATGGATGATGAGTTCTTCTTCTTGAGGAGAGAAAGCCCCTCTCTTGAGATCAGGTCTGAGATAGTTAATCCAACGAAGCCGACAGCTCTTGCCACACCTTAGCAGACCAGCATTTCTTGCCACATCGCTCCAACAACCACCTTGTCCATTGTTCATCATGTACCTCATCAGCTTCTCATCTTCCTCAGGAGACCACAACCCTTTTCTGAGTTTCACATTATTGCTGTTGTTGCTATCCTTGCTGATGTTTCTGTTGTTTGTGTTACTGATGTTGTTGTTGTTGTTGCTGTTCTTCCCATACAGATCTGGCTTTCTCATCTTGATGTTGATTCTCTCTCTCTCTCTCTCTCTCTCTCTTCAATTGCTTTCCTAGAAATGCATTGGTTTTGAGATGTCACTATATGGTGAAGATTGAAGATGGTACGTCTTATATATATATATATAAATGTAATGTTTTATATACTTGTAATATATGCCTAGTGATATTGGCTAGATGGTAGTATGGTTTAAGCATATGGAGATATATTGGATAATAATATACAAATTGTTTTTATAAAAGAGAAGGCTAGGAGAGGGGAGACTTGTGAAGTGGGATTGTTGATAATGATGATTGGGATGGTTGTGGGGTTTGCTTAGAACATTGGGAATAGATAGAAAGATGAGAGAGAGAGAGAGAGAGAGAGAGAGAGATTATGTGAAGTGGAAGCAAATATCTTGTTCAGGTTGGAAAAAAATGTCGAAGATTCTGATGTTGTTCTTAATTAAAATGTGGTGAAAGTTTTGCAATTTAATGGAAATTATTTGAATACCATGATGATGACACGTCCGAAAAGGCCTGCGTATTTTTGGAATAGCTATAAAACATAACAAAACACAACTAACATTTAAGGGATTTGCCTAGTAATTAAGATATAAGATAAATTCGCTAATTTCTATATGAAATCTTGGATTCAAATCCTATATTATGGATTGAATATTTTCAGAGCATAGGTTATTATACCCATTTGGTGCATGAGTCTTAATGCTTATAATAATTTAAATAAAATTTTGGGTTCAAATCCTATTATTAATTTTTTTTTTTCTTTTTGACGTTGTCTACATAGCATAAGCTATATTCATTTGGTGTGTAAGTTTTACATAGTGATTCATGTGTTTAGAGATAGCCCATCAAAATGCAATTGTGTCGCTCCGTTTAAAAAAAAAAAAAAAACGATTACTTGTTGTTTGCATTGAATAAGTTGAAATAAATGAATCGGCCACAAGAAAAAAAAAAAAAGATTCTGGAAGAGCAATGAAAGCAGAGAGAATTAAAACAAAGACGATGATTAAAGAAAAAAAAAAAAAAGAAAAACCAAACCGATCCGGTTCGCATGATATGTTATAAACTAGAAATTTAATAATAATACGTTTTATAACTTATTATATATATTAACTTTTTCTAACTTTTTTATTTTTGCAATATTTTGTAAAATCCTATCATCTATTTATTTCTCATTTTTCCTTGCAAGATCACAATGTAAGTAGGATAAAGTCTTTTGGATATGAACCTCTTAAACTTGTGCTAACCTGACTAGATTTATGGTCCAAGCCAATGCTTCTCTGAATTCAACCTTTCCATCTTTAGACTGACCTTGGTTGAAGCCCATAGCACAGCCCTCATAGCTACAATGGCCACTTACTACGGAAAAACTACTATAAGGCTAAATAACTAAACCAATAACCATCATCTATATTCGTAGGATACATTGAACGCTACCACTCCACTATCTAATGTTTACAAATGTGGCCTTTGTCTACTTACTTTTCTTCGACTCTTTGTTTCATTTTTCTATAAATATAAGATTATCATTTATGGATAAATTATTTAATACTTTATATATTTAACCATACTTTTTATCTTTGAGTATTTTTATTCTCTTCACGTACCAATATAATTTAAGTATCAAAATAATTACGTTGAATAATACCTTGAAACTTTTATTGTTTTTTATCTTTAAGGCTTATTTAGTTATGTGAAGTCTAATTTCACTTAAATCTATTCTAAGTAATATCCATAGACTATAGTAAGCATAAAGGATTTATTAATACTAATATATTATTTGTTTAAATAAATACTCAAGTGTCAATATAATGTCTAAATTTTAAAAAATATTATTTATATCTTTAAATATATTAAAATTTACATAATTCATAACCTAAATTAATACGTTAAAAACTTTTCTCGTAACCAGATGCAGTGGTTATAATTACCTTGTGAGTGAAGAAAAATGCAGAGGAAAAAAGACAGATATCTATGTGTATGTATGGAGTCGAAGACAAGACGACGACAAGTCGCTTTCTAATTTTAGGTCCCTCTCTAAACCGTTAGCATATTCCGACACATCAACTAACACCTACCTCTATTCCTGGCATTTTTTTCCCCATCTCCCTTTCTCTCTCTCCTACTCACACGTGCATTCGAAGGAACATGAGACTTCGATCAAACAAATAATAAACTTATACTAAGAAAATAAAATAAGCAGAACATTACCATACATCGGAAACAAATCCTGGATAACGTGATATATCTGTAGCCATGTAATAAGCCAACCTTCATTTTCCCGTGTTGTTAAAGATACGACTAGGGACTTTTTATTGCAAATCTCATGACATACGTACACACACACATATATATATAGATACATGACTGATAAATAAATAGAAAAGAAAGCAAGTGATATAGAGGGTTTAATGCCAAGATTGCAAAAGAACTGGGCTGAAAAACCAATGTTGTTACAATTTTTTTTTTAATATTGTTATGTATAACAATAAATGATAATTATAGATGTACCCCGACGTCTTAATACAATAAATTAATAACTTCAGTATAAGGAAAAAAAAAACACAAATTAGGAAATTATCATGCAACAAAACAGTATCTAGTTATTAACCTTTTGCTCGTGTTTTTGCCCATTACATTTGTTGAAACCCAATCTCATGCAAATTTTAGTATTGTTTGACCTTAGTTACTTATTGGTCTAAATCGATTCGACTTGACCTGCTTATGAAATTAGTTAGGGTCACCCCCATCAACTTACCTTGATAGCAAATTGGAAATATCTAGTTAACTTAACCTAATTCCACGTAGGACCTAACTAGTTTTTTCGAAGGAGCAAAGTACCTTTTATTTTCTTTTCTTTCTTTTTTTTTTAATCGAAGAGTAGGCCTACTTACTAAAAAAATAAGCGTAAACTTAAGGAAAATAAAGAGTAAATGTAGAAAGAAAATGTCAACTTTTAAACATTAAGAAGCTGGATTATTATATTACTTTATAAACAAATATAAACTGTATTTCAATATTTTCATTTATGACACTTCAACCCTCTCAACCCTTATTCCCTCCTTATTATAAGTCTCTTACTAAATTAACTAATTCAAAGCACAAATTCAACAAATCTCTCAACTCGACTTGAATTTGCATGACTCTAACACATGTAATACACTTGAGCTTCTCTTACAATTAGCTCTTTTATTTTAGCCTACTATCCCACCCTTCTAAGTTACCCCATACATTGTAACTATCGATGGCCTTCCTATTATCTTATACCTAGATGACATTCTCATTTATTTCCAAAGAATATGCCCCTAACTATGAATCTTAGTATTGATGATATAACCTCTTTAATTGATGATGTCCAACATACACACTAAGTCAATAAGTACTTCTCAAACCTCTAGGTTTACCTTCCTCCAAATTCTCTACAAAATCACAAAGTACTTTTTGAACCTCTCAAACTGTAACTAAGCTTGATGAATGGTTTTTGCCTATGCCTTCACATGCAAAATTGTTAAACTACCTTGCATGCTCATGCATTTTCATATCGAAGCAAGGCATACTTCATGCTTGTAGACCAATTTCTTTTGCTTGTTGTGCTTAGTTTACTTAATGGTTCATACGCCTTTAAATCTATTTGATTGTCTTTATAAGTTACCTTTAAAAAAAAAAATTTAGCCATTTTTCATGGGTATTTATTAAATACTTATGCATAAAAAATGCAAAAAATAATATTTGAATTTTTTATTTAATTTTTTTAATCAAAACTTAAAACTTTTAAGTCTAAGAAGTATACTAAAAAGGAAAAAAACTAAAAAATTTAGATTTCGTATTTTATTTACAATGAGAAAGTAAATGTTAATTAACAAGTTGCAAAAAGAACATTGAAAAAACAAAAGCTAAATAAATCGAATTTATATTAATGGAAATTTATAATTTACAAGATAAAAAAGTACATTGAAATAAAGAAACTAAACCTAGAAATAAACAATCAAAGGTAGAGGCAGAGGTAGAAGGGCAAGGGATGTAGGATCCTGATAAAGTGAAATCGATGCCAACGACGTTAGATAACCTTGAAACTAATCTTAAAATTCTCTCCCTACTTAGTTAACTTTCCAATGGAAATTCCTTACTTAGCATCTATCTTTCAATACATATTTCACTTCATGTTAGTCATTAGTTATTGCACATTATTTATCCTTGAGTGGTACAACAGCCATTTGTGCAAAAATTTTGTAATTTGTTCCTGTGCAATAAACATTCTCCTTAATTACTTAGATATTAATTGCCTTTGGATAGTGTAGGGCTCCAAGATTACTAATGTTTTTTTTATTAAATTATCCTTATATTTTACTTTATATTTATTGGATTGTCGTTAGGGCATCCTTTACTTTATTTTATTTTCGTAATTATCATTATGTATAAATAGTTCATGCTTGTAGCGTTTTAGACTTAATACGTTTATGACATGAATGAAAAACCCTTTGAATATTTCCTTGTGAAAGCTCTTATATCCCGCTTTTATCAATCCCTTTAGTAAAGAAAATGACTAGTAACCCTAATTAATATTTTGTGTGTAATATCAGAGTAGATATTAGGTTGTGTAGTGTTCATTTAGTGCGTCATATCTTCCTAGACAGCTCACAAATTCACTAAACCTAATCCCATTTTCCTTTTTGTCACATCCCGAAATGGTAAAGTCGTAATAATCCCACCGTACAAACCATTATAAGATAGAAGTTAGCCTTACAATCGCTATTCTAGACCTGATTTATACAAGGCATCCACGATTAACCCGCTTTGAAGTAAACAGTTTATAATTTAAATAAGTCATTTACCTAAGAAAGTAAGAAAATATATAAATACACTAGAATTCAGTTATTACAATTAACGTTTACAACATTTCACCGTAATCTATTTCCTAGTTAATACTTTATTTATAAATGAAAAATTCTAAAATAAGAGTTTAGATCTTAAAAATATATGTCTATTCTTTAAATATTTTTCCTCTCCCCACTAAGATCTAGCAGTTGTAAGCTTCGGTGTAATTGTAAGCTGTTTCTTACCTAGCACCTATAATGACGTCTATAGAAATGTACGCAATTATAGCTCAGTAAATTAGGATGAAGACTTAAACCATACAACAAACACAAACATGGGTTATCAATCAAATCATTACATGCAATGCATGTTCAAACAAATGCAATCACATAATGTTGTTCAACTCGTCATGAAATTAAAGAAATTACACCCATTTTAATCTAGGTTGAGGAGTTTTTGTTAATGCAACAGCTTATGACCAAACTTAGGCTTGTACAATGGAGACATCGCTCTTCTCACGACTATCTTTGAATCATTGACTTCATCGTTGCCGCGATCTCTTCTCCTATCACTTAGTTTGACTAAAGATGAAAAAGAGACCTATTATGTCATCCAACGCTATCTCTTTTGAAGAGGTCAGTATTTGGCCGAAGAATCCTAATGTTCCCCTAATAGATTGCTATGTATGTTCGATTTACAATTACAAGTCATAAATTTGATTAAATCCAATTTAGGGTGATTAATAGTTCTATACAATTCATACAAATATAAGTTAGATAACAAATCAACATCATAATCAGCAGCTCAAAACAAACATATGCATACAACCAATTATCTAACAAGCACAATCAAGCACAGCCTTCGATTTCTATAAATTAGTACTCTAAAATACGGTGAAGTATTAAATCTAACTTACTTGGTCGTTCACTCGAGATCCAACTCGCTCAGGCCATCATTGATCATTCCTATAATACAGATATAGTTCCAGTTTTCTATATAACTATTATAGGTTAGTTTTATCTATAACGCTTATTGTTATCTTTTGTTTAGAGTTTAATATACCTAATTATCTAGGTTTTTAAGTTTTTTACAATTCTTCTTGAATTATGTTAAGTTCTGTTTTAGTTTTTGTATCAATTTCTAAATTAGGTTTTTAACTTAGTTTTTTTTTTTTTTGTTAGAGATTTATACGCACACCCTAAGAAATCATTCCGACCCATAATATGAAATTAATTACATTATCTTTGGATATCTTAAATATTGTTTTTAGTCTCTAACTAGTGCTATAGTCTGTATGATACACCCGAGTCCTAATTTAATTACAAATTCACCTTCATTATGGGAAAATTTTATATTTTTCATATAATTACCTTAATTTAAGTTTCCTATTAGATTTATTATATATTCTTATTATTATCGTAATATCAATTCTAACCAATATTTTCTAAATTATTAATTTCTCATACTTACATATTAAACATTATTTCCTAATGTGTACATAATGTACACATTTAATATTGCCATCACTTCAAATATCATCTCACAATATCAAATAACATTCCAAATATCTAATTCATCTATAAGCAAATTTTGAACCTAATTACTCTAAATTACTAAATTAACTTAAAATTTATCATTTTTACTTATTACATATTTACTACATAATATACTAATAATTACATCTAATACTCCAAATGCTACAAATAGCATACTCTATCAGATTTCAACATCCTAAAACATATAATTGTGCATCAAATCAGTAATTGCTCATTTAATTACTTAATTAACCCTAAATTACCCATTTTATACATCATTTTATTGGCTAAAAATTATCTAAAAATTTAAAAAAAAATTAATTTTTGAAAAATGACTTCATAGCACTATTCTATAACCCCTAATTATTTTACAAAAAAAATTTGGGCTCAAAACTATACTCCTAAGGTCATTCATTTACAAACCGAAACATGCCCGGTTTTGTATAATTTCTTAAGGATCATATATCATGGGACATATTTTTATCAAAATAATATTTTTCTTAAAAACTAAATATGAAAATATTTCAGAATAACAAGTTTCATAATTTTCTAACTAATTTTGATATTTTTAAAAGTTTAAGAAAAATTGGGTAGAAATTGTAACTCATTAAAACTGGTGGCTCCGGCCATCATCAATGGCCATGGGTGTGTTGGGCTGTCTAGGCATTGCCACCACCATGTGGTGGTGGTGGTTGTCCGCTTCCAACTGCTCGTCGGGTCTGAGTTCTTGTTAAAAGCCCTAATTGTAGAGTTTTTTGTAATTTTTTGTAAAAACCCTAATTTCCTCTCAATTTCACCTCTCTCTAATTTTCTACAATTCTAGACATCCAAAATAAGCTTTTGAAATTTTTTGACTATTTATAGAGGCATAAAGCAATTTTTATGCATTAAATTGAGATAACATTAGCCTTATCCTCTTCTAAATTACCTTTTTTGTTGTTTTAATCTACTTGGTTGATTTTCTTTCTTCCTTCTCAGCATGCTATGCCGCTCTTCTGGACATTTCCACGTTTTTTTCTAATTATTAAGTAATTACGCATATTTATACCTACATGTAAATATATATATATGGTATAAATAAATACTCCTAAATATTATTTAAGTTATTTTATGATTTTTAAAGTGCATATAATTTATTTCTAATGATTCATTAGTTATCGAAATATATTTTACGTATTTTCGATTAATAACGGGTAATATACTTAAAATTTGAAATTTTTATATTCTCTTATTTTATTACTTATTTTTTTAAATTCGAACTTATGGAATTATTTTTTCTTATAATTCTAGTTTCCTTGTAAAATTTAGGTTAGATTGAACAATTTGCTCGATTACCCTAAATTCTACAAACCAAATCCTAAATACCTGATTATGGGTCTTACGCTTTCTTTGATATCTTAGAGGATCCACTTGATTTTTTATAGTAAGACCTAGCGATAACTAAGTTCTTAAGTACATCAGTTAGACTTAGGAACATTGTAAAAGTTAGTATTTGCTTTTTCCTACCTCTTATACTCCTCGTAGAGATACCACTTTGAACAATTTTCCTCCAAGTTTGACATAGACTATGATACTTGCACTAGCGCTAGTGGTGGACCTTGATTAAGCTTAGTATTCCATTGAAAGCCCATAAATCAGTACTTTCATCCTTATGGAAATACTTTCTCTCTCTCTTTTCATATGTTCCATGTTAAAGGGCATTGCATACCTAGATACCTACTTAAACATGTAATAGAAACCAAAACCTTGTATAATG
This sequence comes from Lumnitzera littorea, assembly GCA_024138015.1. Lineage (NCBI taxonomy): Eukaryota > Viridiplantae > Streptophyta > Magnoliopsida > Myrtales > Combretaceae > Lumnitzera > Lumnitzera littorea. The sequence goes on along the minus strand of JAMXBB010000006.1, from coordinate 15,404,442 downwards.
TCGATGAAAGTAATGAATTAACCATAGCTAAGCTATGTATCCCTTTGTACAAGTGTGTAAAGCATGCATAAGGTGACAATTAGGGCAAACTTAGAATAGGTTTTATTAAACTTTTACCCCAACCAATATCTCATAAGATTTTCCAAATCCTAAGAAAACCTTATAACATTTTTCAACCTACACTCGAGACTTGTCTTAGAATCCTTTAGGGGTTTACCCTATATGGTAGTTGTCTAGTCAAGTGCCTTATAGGGAATTGCTCGAATAACATTCTTAGGCATGTAGTTGACTATTATTTTCTCAATGTTGACTGCTGTTCCTATTAATATTGTAGGAAATTTAGGTTTTAGAAATAGAATTTTCTTTCCTTCATAATAAGAATCTAAATGGGAATTCAAGAGCCTAAGATAGATCACCTCCTCAAGAGCATGTGCTATTTCAAATTTGGCTTAAAAATTTCTTAATCTAACTTGTGTTTGCATGAAGACTAATATGATTTATTGGTTGCACATTAAGGAATTGGGATGCTCAAGTGTTATGAGTTTGGAGGACGAGGTTACTAGAGTTGACTTTAGAGTTAGGTAAAGGGAGCTACAGTTTACACTATACAAACCTATATGAATTGCAATTATCATCTAGATGGCAACTTATGCCATCCAAACAATAAGCTAAAATGAAGTGACCCCAAAATCTACGTTTGGATGATGATCAGTAGTAAATATCCATTGCTTCCAATCATAAGTAAAAAGAGAGTATGTTTGACTTCACATCTTGATTAGTATGCCCACAAGTGATGATATATTAAGTTAGTAGCATGTTGCAATATTATTAAATTAAATATTAGTAACCAATAAGTAAGATTCTCGTAATCATATTCACCATCACCGACTTAAGTAATTAGTAATGAGTAAGTAGAAAAAAAAACAGGGAAGTTGTTAAAGCTATATTATCTATTGTTTTCATTGGTTAAGTTCTAGAATCAATCAAAACATTATTTTAACTAGTTATTGTCAATTAATTAATTGGGTCATTAAAATGATAAATCATGTCATGAATAGAGCATTGTAAGTGGGGAGGGTTATGAGAATCAACTCGCATAACTTGCAAAAAAATGTGTGACAAGCTAAAAAAATTTAACTCATTCAAATACATGCTTTTTTTAGCTTGGCTCACTTAACTCACGATTAAAGTAGGCAAATCCACTGTAGGGTTGGTTAGCCCACTAACGTGCAAAAGAAAAAAAATAGAAAGAAAATTATGTATATTTTGTATATATTATTTTGAAGTTCCATATACTGGATATCCTCATTATGTTGTTATGTTACAAGACCATTATGAATAACTCAAAGTCTTTGCTTGTGGTTTTTATATAACTATTGTGATGTTAGTAGAAATTCTATTGGTATGATAACTATAGAAATTTTATAGTCTATTTTGTTATATACATGCTTATACTATATAATCAATTATAGGATTTTTTTTCCTTTTCCATGTTGATGCAAATGTATATATGTATATTATGGATATATTTTTGTGAAAAGATTGGAATTTCATTTTTCTAAAACAAAATAAAAACTAAATTTTGTAGTAAATAAAATTAAATATGTATTTTGGAACTAATAAGACTGTGATTTGTGATTTGTGAATATTTTACATAATATATCTATAAGAAATTAATGGTAGTACAATTCATAGGTTAGCTTGGTTAACCCGTTAATTGAAGCGGATTGGGTTAGAAATTCTAGCTTACATTTGGAAGTGGGCCAAAGCGGGCCAACCCATAAGCCAATGCAAGGGAGGACGAGTTGGCTTATTTAGTGTGCTTACACGACTTCAGTTATGAATGCATCGGTATTTATAATAATGGTCATGATTTAATGCCTACATACTACTTTACTATAGCACTAATCTCATTTGGATTATACCTTAATTAGTATCTCATAAGTAGATACCTAGCAATTGAGCGATGCATGGCCTACAAAATGTTGTGCATTTAGGTGGTAGATTAGTCTTGTTCACATAGTAGCTTAAATTATCTTGCAGCTTTATTTTGGCATATTTTCTTAGAACATTTTACCATTTTACTTCCTTATATTTAAAGCTTATTTCATTTGTAGACAAAACATTTGACACCCTTTTACCTTATTTTAGAGTTAAATGCTCAACTTAATCTTGGTTTAATCAATCTTCGAATTATGGCAAATATGTGATTACTTGCATTTACGAGTCATATTGAATTCAATTAGTTCCTAGACTTATTCTTCTTATCTCATGAGTTATATCTTTGTGAAAGGGAAGTCATATCTTTAAATCCTAATTACAAAAACAATAAAAATAGTGATACCGATTGCAATCTAGATTAGTTTCCACTTAGTGTAATTCTTGGTAATTTATTAGTTTGTTGCTTTGCATTTCATTTAAAAATTTGAGCAACTTCTTATTTTGTATTTTTGACCTCTAATTTTGTCATTGAAATTTGTGTTAATGAAGTTTATTTATTGTTTTAAGTTTATTTTTGGTTTCTTAATGATCACAAGTCATACTAAGTACCAACCATAAGAGGGGTAAATTTTAACCTCATCTAAACATCTTTATACAGAATTTTAGATCCTCTCTTGTAACTCACTTCAGTAAGGCCATGAATAGAGAGAGGAACACCATAAGCTTATTTTTTTATTCTTCATCAAAATCAATCGTAATGAGAGCATAGTCTAGAACAAAACACAAATTAGGAACCAGTACACAATCTAATGCAAGGACCGATTTGACACGAATTTAGTCTATACACGAGTAAGGTAGAGTAATCAACCTTATTTCATCTAGATCATTTATAGGAAATCAAATAAGTTTCTTAACTAAAAGTTCTCTTTTCAAGAAAAGTATAGCTTAGAGTTTAAACTAATGAGATGTTCTAACCAAAATGGTAGCAACCATTGAATTAAAACAAAAAATTACTACATTTTACAAATCATTTTGACAAAATAGTTCTTTGGAAGAGAAATAAAGAAAAGCTAGATTAGCCCTTACAATCTAAGTTTGGTAAGAGATAAGTAAAATTTCATTGACAATTTGCTAAGACCTCAAAACTAGTAGAAAAGGGGTAAAGTACTCTTTGCCTCCTTTAGAAGCTTTTATCACAATTTAGGTGGATTGTATGGAAAAAGAAGTGCAACAATACTAAAATCTAAGCCAGTCATTCGACCAATATAAGGCTAGATTCAAATGACCCTTGTAAAAGAAAACAACTCAATTGGCTAATACCCTAATGCGATTTACCATTAAGTCATTTAATTACTTATGTTTCTTATTTGACTACCATCCCATTTCATTTTCTCTGCTTCTTAATTCCATCTTCGATGTTTATATGGATAACCAAGTCATCATTAATATGATAACTTGAGAATTATACAAGTTAAGGATATAAAAAATTGGGGAGGGAAAAAAAACCAACTAGATCAAACCAATCTGCAAACCAAATCGAAAATATAATTTTCATTACAATTTGGTTTAGAAAATTTTCAAACCGAACCAAATCATTAATTTATGGTTTGATTTAGAAGAATAAATTGAACCAATTTGCAAAACGAAACTAAACCCTTTAGTAAAAAACATAGTAATATTTTACTTATAGCTAAAAAATTTCTTTTATTGTAATATAGTATTCAAAAAACTTTTTAGTTTACATTTACTAAAATGCATATATATTGAGATTTTATCACTATAATTTATAAACTATATATATATATATATATATATATAGGTTGATTCAAAATTTATAGAAGATGTTACTTTTATAAATAAAATTAGTTACTGTTAAACATTTGAATTTTTTAGTAAGATAAATATTAACTTTATCAACCTTTAATATAATATCACTACTCATTGTTATTAAATAAATTCAATAATATTCATATGAGATCACATATTATATGAGTATATTCTCCTAGACTATAAAATATAGTTAAATCCATAATACAAATTAAATCAAACTGAAATATTATGGTTTGAGAAAGTTTCTAATCTTAATCATACGGTTTAGTTCAAAATTATAAAAAATCAAACTGTAATTTTATGGTTTAGTTCGTTTTGGAGGAAAAACCAAACCAAACTGAATCATGCTAACCTCTATCTAAAAAGAAGCTATCAATGAGACATAGTTGTGGTTTGGAATATAACTCTATAATAAGGTAGTGGATTGGATTACAACTAATTGCTTAAAAAAGATTGTCTTTTCTCATGAATATAAGAGGGAAAAACACCAAAAGAGTTGTGCATGATGAGCATGTACTTGTTCATTTGATATCATGCATGGTATAACATTTGTATGTCTTTTCTTGCTTAATAGGCTTCATAACTCACTTATTGCCTGTTCACTTAGGGGGAATGGAATAGCTATTCCACCCTCATTCCTTATGGAGTCCTTTTTACTATGTTTAGTTCATTTTAATGCATGCAATGCTGATTTCATAAGAATCCACATTACGAGTAATTGTCGAATTGAGATATCTCCACCCCCACCCACCCCCCCCCAACTCGCTCTCTAAATTGTGATTCAGTGCATGAAGAGTTGTGTTTATTCCAAACATGCCCTCACAATTTTATAGTCATGACAAGAAATAACCTAGTGAATTAAATAGAACCTAATTGCCTTCAACCCCCATCTCTCTCTCTTACATGTCACCAAACCCTAGACTTTTGTCTCTTGTCTTAATTATCTATCCATCTATTTACACAAGTCGAAAACCATCCATATTGTTATCTTTCTTTCATCAAAGGTATCGAATTTTCTTCAAAATATTCAATGACATATGTTCGTATATGTAGTGTTTATTTTGTGTTTAACATGTTGAACGAAGGTAATATGTTGTTATGTGTGGTTTGTAATTCGATTATGCCTTTTGTTCGTGATTCAACTTTTGGATTTCTTCTTTGTTGTAGTTCCCAATTTCTATTATTTCAATTTTCTCTCAATTTGAATTCCTTTGTTTGGTCGACTCTACAATTTTATGATTATGGTTTACGAAGGAAGGGTGTTGCGATGGGGCTTTCAATTTTCAACTTGTTTGATCTATATAAATTGTTTTATATGGGTTATTTTTCCTTTTATTAGTTGACATGAGCATTTTAGGTATTTTATTCCTATTCAATTTTTTTCGTAATTGCAATTCAATTCTCCCTTTACATTCCTATTCAATATAATGTGTGGTATAACATTTTACTTGATAAACTTCGTAACTCTCTAAACGTGGGACTCATCTTAAAATGTTTTGGTGCAAGAAATCTTTAGTTATAGAGCCACGCGGGTATTTACCGAAGGATGAAGACACACTGTGAAGTTGGAGCGTCCTATTGGATGGGTTCAGAGCATCACAATATCTAAATGTATATGCAATTAATGTTACATACGATATAATATATAGCTTGTGTGCTATACAACAATAGTTAGAATATAAAGCCGCCCTATATTATATTATATAAATATATATCATTAAGACCAATGTTATCTTTATATATATGTTGTGTAATGTATTCTCTATTTTTATTTATTGTAAATTTGCTATTTTATATTATTTGTTATAATGTTATCCAAGCTGTGATAGCAATTACAGTAGTAAATTACATGTCTTATACAATACATGTATACAACTACAAAAGCCATCTAAATAATATCATTCCGACATCTATCTTATAAATGTCGTATTACATATCTTTTGTATAGTTATATTCGTTGCGAGCTTACATATTAAAATATATACAGATATAGGTCAAAGGTTGTCATCAACGGTTCGGACGCCTAAAACCTATATGTGCATGGCCTTTATTTATTCATTTATTATTTATTTGTTTTTTGTCCCATATAAAAAGTCAAGTCATAAACAGGTTCTTGCCAAATATTCAAAGCTAAATCTCCTCAAAATTGCATATGGACTATTATGGTGTCCACGTTAGTGAGTTATGATAGGAATTGACAGGACTTCTTAACTTAATTTAATATTTTTGTTTTCTTTTTCTTTCGTTTATGAGAGCCAAAATGATATACGGACAAAACACCATCTTTTGTTAACTGCTGGGAATGAAGAGGAGGATTCTTTGGCCAGTTTCCATGACTTTCTTGCGTAGAGTTCTCTAAATTTTATAAAATACAATTGATATGTCAATTTTATGTGGAAATATATGATACAAATTTAGAGTAGAGAGCAAGGATATGATTGATAACGTCAGTTCGACTTTTTTTTTTTTTTTTCTATTTGGCGGTGTCTAATTTGGAGGCATGTGAGACAAATATGCTAAAATGAAACGAAAAACTTCTGGCTTGTTCACTTTACTGAATGGAACGAGAGAGAAATATAATTAGAATTTTTAAAGAATATAATAAGAGTGTAATATTTATTATTTTATTTAATTGGATTAATAAATAACTTAAAAATAGACACGTAATAGGATTTTAATAACTAAATTATCTTTGATCCATTTTTTTTCAAATAATTTTAAAGTAATAAGTGATGGTGGTGGTGGAAATTGATTGCAAGGACGAAGACAGTGGTAATGGTTAAAGACGATTGCGAGTGGGGGTAGTCGATAGTGGTGGCGATGGCCAAGTTAGCAGCTTGGAGAGGCAGGGGGTGAGAATAGTTATGGTGGTGGTGACGACAGTAGTGTTGGTGATGATAATGGTGGTCAGAGATGGTGGTAGTGGCAGCAAGAGTGGTAAGTAGTGGCGGTAATAGTAGTGGTAGCGATAGCGGTGACAATAGTGGTGTAATGGGTGATGGTGGTAGTAATAGGGTGATGGTAATGGTATAGGTGTTGGTAGCGATGATGGTGGTGGTGGTAATAATGGTGATGGTAGTAGCGATTACGATGATAGTAGCGATAGTAATGGTGATTGGTGGTTGCGGTGGCAACGGTAATGGTAGTAGGTGGTGGTAGTCGATAGTGATAATAGCAATAGTAGTGTTGGTTACTATTAAATTGATATGAGGTTATTTTTGAAAAAAAAAAGATGAAATTTTGTGAGAAATCATGATTTTTTGATTGAATCACTATTACTTAATTTCACATTAATAAGAATTTTTAAGGAATTGCGATTCGAAAACAAAAAAATAAGTAAACGCTATAATAAGAAATAATGAGGGAATTGGAAGTGAACAAGGTATTTGTACATTTTCTAGCTTTATCCGTGAGCTTTTTGATTTTTTCCCTCCTCTTTCCAATTAATTACAGTAATGATGCCATTAAGAAAAACAAATGGGTAGATTAAGTACTAACTACTCATAAGCCATAACTAGCTTCACAAGATTTGATTTCTTTTTTTTTTTTTTTTGTTTTTCCCTCTTTGAAATAGGTAGTCACATAAGTCTTATCTAAGAAAAATCAAAACCATCACTGATGGAAAAAAAAATTTGAAATCCTTGCCATCTTTTTTTTTTTTTTTGGGATCTACTAACTAATCTATTGTAAAATCAGCTATAACCTATTTATAAACAAAGATTTTTTTATAGTCCCATTCATATTTTTCACGAGGTCAATTCATATTTCATCTCACCATCGATATAATATCTATTAGATTTAAACAATTGAATTGATTGTATTTTTAGTAGTTCAGATCTAACATATATTATAGGAATGGTGGGATGAAGGATTAGATCGATACGATTAAATTAAAGGATAAAACCTTAGAAGATCCTTGTAAATAATAAGAGAGATCCCAATACAGAACCCATAGTTATATTGTTAATATATCTTCCTAAGGTTTTTTGCAAAGCCCGTAATCTATCTTCCTCTTTCATCTCTAACAAACAACTCTTCCAATAGAAGCTTACCTCGATGTAATGGATAATTAAACCATTAGTATTCATCTTCATGTGGAGGAGTCTAGGTTAATGGTTATTTGGTTATAAGAAAGAAGAATTTGAACTTTCTACTATAAATTCAAAATTCATAGGCTTAACATCAAATTTGTTGAATAAGAGAAAGATTTAAACTATTATTTCAGAAATGAGTACAATTTCTCTTTAGTGATAGTAGGTATCACAGATATGACTCCTAGATGAACTCTCAATACTCTGTCAGTCATGTATGATGGCAAACCTACAAAAAGCCCCATGTGGTGTAGCTAGTGAGAGTCCTCCGATGCTCAAGTTAGTGGTGAGAATATTTGAATTCTGGTGGATATGAGAGTAAATGAGAATTTCTAAGAGGTTTTAAAAAGATCCAAAGATTCTAAGATCCGTTAATCTAGTGGCTTCGCTCCTATTTATAGGTTAAGGGGACTAACCTATTCAGATACGTAGCAAGAGAAGATTGGTTGTTGTGAAATTCGAAGAGGTAACATTGTCAGTATGAGAAAAAACTTCCACCCTTTTACTGGTTGATAGAGGCTTAGGGGATGCACTTATCCCATTAGCATAGAGTGGTTGCTTTGGCCTAGCGACTAGCTAGTAAACTATATGTCAAGCAATCATTCGGTATTTAATGAGGAGAGAGAAAGAGGCAAGGAGAAGAGGATGAGTCTAGCCACGTCTTGTGGTAAGCTCCTTGAGGGCTACCTTGAGCGAAAGTCAAGCTCTTTCTAATGCTACTACAAGGTAAAGCTCAAGGGCCATGGGAGAAGACTTACAAAGTGCTCGGGATTGGACCAAGCTAAGTAAGTAGAGCTGAGGCGTATGCCAAGCTCATTCTCATCCACACTAGGAGGCGTGTTATATTGTGTTAGCCATATTGGTCGAGCTCTCGAGTGGGCTTTGGCCTTTAGAGCTTTAGGCTAAAGGATGACCGTTAACACCACTATTCATATCTCCACAACATAAAACCAAATTGAAATGCTTTTTTAATTTAAGAAGTCCAAGTCTTGGGACTTTGAATTTTCCTGTGTTCTTTACCATATCCTATATATGTTATTTAGACTTAGACAACCTCCCAAAGCATGATCTACATCCTCATTTAGATTTGCACACTATATAATTTATAATGTTCCTCTTCCTTAGATTGACTAAGGTTGGCAAGCTATCTCAATAAACTTGCTAGAGGAAAGGTTTAATATTTAGTGGAAACACTTAACTCCAAACCCATCTCCATTCCACAAGATCTTAATGTTATTATTTTTTAGTTAATGATAAACATCACTTAATGCTGGCTCCCATCTACAAATTTCTAAGCAGCTTTTTTAGTCATGTTTAGGGATTTTTCTATTGTAACACTACCAATTTAACATTACCATAATGCTGGCCATGGTAACCTACTATAGAAGGTTAGCATATTATCTTCTCTCTCTCCCTTTCCCATTTAATTAATTATTCATAAAAGCTATTAACTTATTGTCTTGATAACAAGTTAGCTTATTTTAATAGGATGGGTGGTATAAATTAAATTTTACTAAATTAATAGTTTAGATTGGCCAACGTTATAGTAACTTATTTTTGTCAACATTACCGTAGAAACCCGCCATGTTTGGAAGCACCAAGGACCATTGGATTTAATTGTTCTATTTAAATGTATGATATTGCAAAGCCAATTTCATCTTTGTATGATATTTTACCTAAAATCTAGTAATCTCTTTACCCTAAGACTTTCATCATTCGTATTCAGGAGGCCCTCAATAATTTGTCTATTTGGTTTTGAACCTCCTTACCACTTGATTTGGAAGTTTGTGTGTCATGCTCTAAAGCAATAAAGTCGTAACAATTCCGCCATGCGAGCCATTCTAAAATAGAAGCTGACCATACAATCGTTATCTTGGACTTGATTTACATAAGACGTCTACGACTAACTTGCGTTGAAGTAAATAGTTCATAAATTAGACATGTTATTTAACAATGAAATTATGGAACATACATATTTACACTAAATAATTTGAGTATGTTTACAAGATCTAGGAACCTAATGATAATATACTTGAGTATTGCACAAATTAATACTAAAACTTCAAAAATAGAATCTAAACTTAAGCACGTATTTGATCCTCAATTTTATATCCTTACTCCTTCAGGATCTAATAGTTGCTAACTTTAAGGTAGTTATATGGTTGCTTCTTAACTAGTACCTACAACAACGTCTATAAGGATATGAAAATCCACAACTCAGTAAATTGGGATGTGGACTTAAAACCATACATCAAACATAAACAAGGTTATCAGCTAAATTAGTTGGATGTAATATATGTACAAGCAAATGTTGTTTAGCCCTTTTGAGATTAGAGAAATTTTACTCGCTCTAATCCGGGTTGAAGAGTTTTTATTTAATGCAACAACTTATAACCAAACCCAAGTTTGTGCAATGAAGACACTGCTCCTCTTGTAACTACCTTGGAACCATTGATTTCACCTTTACCGCGACCTCCTCACTTGTCACTTAATTCGACTAAGGATGAAGAAGAGAGCAATTATGCTATTCAGCATTATCCCTTTTAAAGAGGTCGGTATTTAGCCAAAAAACCCTAAGTTTCCCTTAATGGGTTACTATGCGGGTTCAATTTAGAATTTCAAGTCATAAATTTAATTAGATCCAATTTAAGATGTTTAATCATATCAAACAAATCATACAAATACAGTAACGTATTAATCCCAATTTAGAATCATATTATCAAACTCAAAAATAAGCATATACGTGCAATTAACTATCTAATAAGCACAATCAAGTTCAATTTCAAGCCTTAAGTACTATAAATTAATCCTTCGAAATACAGTAACGTATTAATCCCAATTTACCTAGACTCTTTGCTTACTCACTCGAAGTGTGACTCACACAGGCCATCGTTAATAATCCTTATAATATAAACGTTGTTTCAATTTTCACATAATTGCCATAGAATGGTTTTATCCTATAACTCTTATTGTTATCTTTTGTTTAGGGTTTATTATACTTATTTATTCAGGTTTTTAGTCTTTTTCAATTATTCTTAATTTAGGCTAAGTTCTGATTTAGTTTCCAAATCGATTTCTAAATTAGGTTCTAGTTCAGCTTCTAATTATGGTTTTATACATGAACCTTAGAAACTCATTTCGACCCATGATATGAAATTAATAACATTATTTTCGGACATCTTAAATGTTATATTTAATCCCTAACCAGTATTTTAATTCATACGGTATACCTCTTATTCTAATTTAACTATCGAATTTACTCCTAACGTGAGAAATTTTTATATTTTTCATATAAACACCTAAATTTAAGTCTCCTATTAGATTTAATATATATTTCTATCATTATTATAATATCAATTTTAATCTACTATTTTCTACTCATTAATTTCTTATGCTTACATATTACACATTATCACCTAATGTATACATAATACGCACATCTAATATTCCTATTACTTTAAATATCATCTTCTAGTGTCAACTAACATCTCAAAATATTTAAATTCGCCCCAAATTAGAATTTATAGCTAATTACACTAAATTACTAAATTAACTTAAAATATATTATTTTTACCTATTACATGTATACTACATAACATCCTAATAATTACATCTAATACCCTAAATGTTACAATAGTATACTACATCATATTTCAACATCCTAAAACATATAATTACATACTAAATCAATAATTATCCCTTTAATTACATAATTAGCAAAAAATTACTCATTTTATACATCATTTTAAAGCTTAAAAATCATCTAAAATTTTGAAAAATAGATTTTTGAAAAATATAAATCTCTTCATAGCACTATTTTAAATGCTCTAACTAGCTTACACAAAAATTTTGAGTTCAAAACTATACTCCTAATGTCATTGATTTCTAAATCGAACAAAACTTAAGTTTACGAGATTTATTAAAGACAATATATTTTTAGACATAAAATCATCAAACTAAAATTTTTCCCTAAATCTACTTACTTAAAAACCTCAGAAAATCAAATTTCACAATTTTCTAAGCATATTTAATATTTTTAACAAAATAAGTAAAATCAAAAAGAAATTTTGACTCACCACAATTGGTAGCTTTAGCCACCACCAACCACCATGGCCTTGTCAATCGGTCTAGGCGCTGCCACCACCATGTGATGGTGGTAGCCGTCTACTCCCAAGTGCTCGTTGGGTAAGGTTTACCTTATAGCTCCTGTTTACATACGAATTTTGTAATTTTTTCGTAAAAATACCCTTTCTTCTTTTCTCTCCTCTCCTTAATTTTTTCTGGATCCTAAATTGACCAAATGAGGTTTTGATGGTAGGTTCCTAAATTTATAGTAGGGTTTTCTTTTAATTTTTAGTTGACATATGTCCCTCATCTTATCCCTTTTTTTACTTTCTATTTGTTTAATTTTGATTAGTTGATTTTGTTTCTTCCATTTCCAAGTTGCCAAGACCAATTTTTGGATAATTCCTCATTTTTCCATATTTTTCTTTAATTATTTATGAATTTTTTTAATTATTTAGTATTATTTCAACATATTTTAAGTAATTTCACGTATTTTTACTTACATGTAAATATATATATGGTATAAATAAATATTTTCAAATATTAGTTAAGTTATTTTATGATTTTTAGTATGCATATAATTTATCTCTATCGATTAGTTAGTTATCAAAACTTGTTTTACCAGTTTCTGATAAATAATGGGAAATTCACATATAATTCAATATTATAATAATTAATTATTTTATTCTTTATTTTCCTAAATCCAAATTTACAGGATCACTTTTACTAATATTCTTAGTTTTGTTATAAAATTTAGGCTGAATCGAACAATTTGCTTGATCACCCTAAATATGACGAATCAAACCTTGAACATCAGATTGTAGGGCTTACATTGTGTTCTTACCATTTCCAAGCATGCAAAGTCCATTTTTTATGATCCTCTTCTAACTAGCTACCATTTCTTTCATCAAATAAACTAATTATAATGATGGTAAAATCTTATCCTCCTTTAGATTTCTTTTGCGTTCAACCTTTCATAGATCTACATCTAGTTACCTTTCTAACCTCTAACTCTTATGTTATTTCTATTGTGCATGCTATATTCTTTGAAACAAGGATAGTAAGATTGAACCCTTTAGATTTTTAAGGTTTACTATCTTCTCCTAGCTAACCAAACGAGCTTTATCTTTTCATTAAACCCATTTTAAAGGAAACTCCTTATAATATATTCAATTTTACAAATGATTTTACTAGGTGCTGGCTTGCATATAATATGTTATAAGAGCCTTTAGTATAGATTTTATGAGAATAATAGCCATAATTTCCTCTTAACCACTTGATTTCATTTGAACTTTATCAATAAATTGAATTACAGGGTTTTGGGTTTTATCCCCTTATTTAAAGGGAATCCAAAGTATACTCCAAGTTGAATACCTCTCTAAAACCTAGATACTACATTCTTGGTTCGTTTAGCTCAACCTTTGCATGCTAATTGATAATGAAAGCTTAAGGCTTATAGCTATCATCGCACATTTAGTATACACAAGGCACTATCTATAAAACATATCTATACATATAGTTCCAACAAAAGTACATTGTCTAGTAGGTAATTATATTTCCTTTAAAATAATTGATACTTTATTAAAATATAGAGATAGATCCATATATCAACTCCTAGTGATAAATTATAGAGCTATGATAATGTTATTGTAGGTTTTTTCTCTCTCAAGTCCCCTTTATTTTATATACTAACAAACTTCCAAGCATTTTAGTACTAATCCCTTCAAATTGTGCAAAATTTCTATTAATGGGTAAGGTGAAACTATGTACTAGTAAGTGAAAAAGGATAAGCATCAGACTTTAGCACCAACAAATACAAGGTTCATCAAAGTGTCATGCAACAACCAAGTATTATCCACACAACATTTTCAAATCCATGGTACTTAAAGAAGATGTAACAACTATACAACGACTATTATTATATTAGGAATAATTGAACATTAGAAGCCATGAGTATTTAAAGAAGAAATGATCAGCAAAATGAATAGAAATGGAAGAGAACATATGAAAAAGAAAAGAGAGACAAAGTTACACAAGTTTATGTGATATTAAAGTCTAAATTGAGCTCATAAATATTTACATAATAAGAGAAATTTAGCTCAAAAACTTGAGAATTTCATTTTATTGAGCAATTCTACAAAGATGTGAGGAAAACCATTGTAATCCTCAAAAGAAGCTATTAATCCCTTTAAAAATTAGTTGATATTGTTTTAGAAAACTTAGGAGTGAAGTTCTATAAACTTATGATTTCGAGGTAAGGTAAGATCATGAGAATTATTACTTCTATGTAAAAATTTTCTTGAAATAGTGGAACTTAAGTATGGAGTGCTTAATCCATGGCCACAGGCTTAAATAGTGGATTGATGTAGGCGAAACCACTATATATGATTACCTGTTTTTTTTTATCCACACGCATTTTATCTATTAGCAATTTATTTATTAATTTCATGATATACTACTTGATTGCTTGATTAATTACATGTTATAAAGATTTATAAGAATCATTTGTATGTAATTAAGCTTTGGATTTGAAGTATGTAATCCCCACAATTAGCCATTCGAGGTTTTTATCGGTAGAAAGACTCGATCGAACCTAAATTATAAAGTAAAGCTAGAAATATTAGTAAAAATAACCCCATAAACTTGAATTTAAGAAAATAAGTAATAAAATAGGAGATTATAAATTTTTCAAATTTTAAGTATAATAATTGCTAATTACCGAAAAGGCAAAAAGTGTAATCTAATAACTAATAAATTACTAGAGATAAATTATATGTATACTAAAAATAATAGAATGACCTAAATAATATTTAGGAATATTTATTTGTACTATATATGAATTTACATGTAGGTATAAATACGCGTAATTACTTAAAATACGCGAAATGTGCTAAAATAATACAAAATACTTAAAGAAAATTCATAATTAATTAAGGAAAAATCAAGAAAAATCAGAAAAAATCAAGAATGATCCATAATTGAGTTGTGGCAGCTAGGAAAAATAACAAAAAAATTTGGCCAATTAAATTAAGACAACACAAGAGCCAAAAATTAAGGGATAAGACAATTGTCTTGTCCAATTTAATGCACAATAATTACACTAAAACTCTATAAATAGCAAGAAAAATCCAGGAACTCGTTTGGAAAGTTAGAAATTAGAGAAAATTAGGGAGAGGTGAAAATTGAGAGAAAAATTTAAGTTAGAAAAAAAATAAGAAAAACTGTGCAATTAGGGCCTTTAAAGGGAACCCCCACCAGACGAGCAGCTGGGAGTGGACGGCCACCACCATCACACGGTGGTGGTAGCGCCCAGGCCGGCCGACAAAGCCACAATGGCCGGCGGTAGCCGGAGCCACCCAGATTGGTGAGTTCGATTTCTAGCCCCATTCTTGTGTAATTTTGTAAAAATAGTAAATATTATTAGAAAATTATAAATTTTGTTATTTTAGAATATTTTTGTATGTAGTTTGTAGGGAAAATATTATTTTGATGAAAATATGTCTTGTGATATAGGGTCCTTAAGAAATCATGCAAAACCAAGCATATTTCGGTTTAGAAATAAATGACCTTAGAAGTGTAGTTTCGAGCCCAAAATTTTTGTATAGATTACTTAGATGATATAGAACAGTGCTATGAAGCCCGTTTTCAAAAATTAATTTTTGAAATTTTTAGATAATTTTTAGGCCTTAAAATGAGGCATAAAATGGGTAATTTAGGGATAATAAAGTAATTAGATGGTTAATTACTGATTTAGTGAATAAGTACATGTTTTAAGATGTTGAAATCTGATGGAGTATGATACTTGTAGCAATTAGGGTGTTAGATATAATTATTAGGTTAATTATGTAGTAAATAAGTAATATGGAAAAATAGTACATTTTAAGTTAATTTTATAAATTAGGGTAATTAGGAGTAAAATCTGATTTAGGATGAATTTAGACATTTTGAAATGATAATTGATGTTTAGAAATGATAATTAGAGTGATAGAAATATTAGAAGTGTATTATATACATAAAAGGTAATAATGCATAATAGGTAATTATTGGAAATATAATAAATAGAAAATATTATAATAAAAATTGATATTTTGATAATAATAAAAATGTACAATAAATCCGATAGGAAACTTGAATTTATGTAATTATATGAAAAATGTAAAAATTTCTCACATTAGGAGTGAATTCGGTACACTAATATGGATTTAAGTGTACCGGGTAAAATAAATACTGACTAGGAGTAATGATGGTATTTAGGAGATCGAGAAGTAATGTGATTAATTTCACATTATGGGTTGAAACGAATTTCTAAGGTTAGAATATAAAACATTACTTAAAAATCGGACTAGAACCTAATTTAGAAATCGATGCGGAAACCGAACCTGAACCTAACCTCAAACCTAGAATAATTATAAAAGACTTAAGACCTAGATAATTAGGCATATTAAACCCTAAACAAAACCTAACAATAAGCGTTATAGGATAAAATGAACCTATAATAGTTATATAAAAAGCTGAAACCACGTTTCTATTATAGGAATGATCGACGATGGCTTGAGCAAATCGGACCTCGAGTGAGTGAGCGAAGAGTCGAGGTAAGTTAGGATTAATACAATGCTGTATTTTGGAGGCTTGAGATTATGCTTGGTTGTACTTGTTAGATAGTTGGATGTGTGCATGTACTTGATTATGGGTGATGATATGATTCTGTTGTTGCTCTAGCATGTATTGTATGATTTGTATGAAATGATTGATCACCCTAAACTGGACTTAATCAAATATATGACCAGTAATCATAATTGGACATGCATGGCAACCCGTTAGGAGAACTTAGGACTCTCCGGCCAAATACCGACCCCTTCGAAAGGGATAGTGCAGGATTGCAAAATGGTTCCTTCTTCATCCTCAGTCGAACTACGTGACATGAGAGGAGGTCGCGGCGAGGGTAAAGACAGTGGTTCGAAGGTAGTCGTGGAAAGAGCAAAGTCTCCATTACACAAGCCTGGGTTTGGTTGTAAGTTGTTACATTAAGGACAACTCCTCAACCCGAATTAAAGCAGGCGCAATTTCTTTAATCTCATGACGGGCCGGACAACGTCGTGCGATGCCATTTGCTTGCACATGCATTGCACCTAATAAGTGATTGAAAACCTTATTGTGTTTTTTGTATAGTTTTAAGTCCTCCATCCTAACTTACTGAGCTATGGTTACTTACATCCCTATAGACGTCGTGTAGGTGCTGGCTAAGAAGAGGTAAACAACTACTCTAAAGCTAGCAACTGCTAGATCCTAGGGAGTGAGGAAAAACCTTTGAAGAACAAACATATATTTTAAGGCCTAAGTTTTTATTTTAGAATTAGTTTTCATTTTTGAATAATATAATAACTAGGAAATATATTACGAAGAAATATTGTAAATTCTAATTGTAATAACTGAAATTATAGTGTATATATAAAGATTTCCTCACTTTCTTAGGTAAATGATTTATTTAAATTATAAACTGTTTATTTCAAAGCGGGTTAGTCATGGACGCCTTGTGTAGATCAGGTCTAAAATAGCGGTTGTAAGGCCAACTTCTATCTTAAGATGGTTTATACGATGGGGCTGTTACGACTCTGCCACTTCGGGGCGTGACAAGGCACATTATATGTGTTAATCCACTTGAGAAGATAAAACTGTTAAGTAATAGATTAGCTTTTGCTCACATATCTCTAATCTAAATTTGTTGATATTTCTAATATGCATAAATATTAAGTATTAAATATCAAGAAGTAAAAATTAATTAAGTATTAAAATTTCGCAACAATTAATTTAACCCCCCTCCCCACCTCTTCTTAATTGTTTATTGGGACTAACAAAATTATAATATTAAATTATTTGGCCAATAAATGTTTTAGTAAAAAGAAAAAGAAAAAATAGCCTAAGCCCATAATTAATAACTTTGAACTGGCATTATGTTTTTCATTCTTTTCCTTATTTTTCCTCATTTCCTCTTCAACATTTTGTTCTTTTCTATTTGTTAAGTAATAAGATCCATAAATATGAAAAAATAAAGATAGGAAAAATTACTTGTTTTTTTTTTTTAATTTTACTTATTTTACTATGTGTTCTATAGGCTTACATACGAAGAATTTATGATACAATTTATAAATTATCTTTTTTCTAATATCAAGTAAACTTGAAACCTAGAGGAAAAAAAGTAAAATTTATAAGTTCTACAAAATGTCCTAAATTTGTATATATTTCATGGTCGTTTTAGAGAGTTTAGGAGTAGGTTACAAATCTAAAATTTTATAACTTACACCTTATAAGATCGGGTAAGATATAAGTAGAGACCTTCATAACCCTCCTATACCTTCCCTTAAGTCGCCTTCGCCTTCGCCCTCGCCCTCGTCCTTATTGTTCTACTATGCTGCAATCTATTTTCCTGTCATTTATTTCATCTACTAAAATTGTGAAGGAAATCAAATCTTTTTTCGTTGAAATAAAAATTTTTAAATGATGTACAATCTGGCCATGAATGATAAATAAATTTAAAAAAAAAAAGGATGATAAAATATGGTTTATGTAAAACCTGAAACAAAGAAAGTAAAAGTATAAAGTAAGAGAAAATAATAAAATAAAGTGTTTTATAAAAAGAACTTAATTAGTATTATTGAAGTTAAGCGAAGGCAATTTTAGGTAGGAGTTTTGTTGTGAACCTTAGGTATTTAAGCTTTTTATCACTACCTGAAAACCCTTTTTCACTCTTTTTCGTACCTGTGTAATAATTGGTCCCTAGGGTCTTGCACAAAACATATTGATAGGAAGCGAAAACAACAAGCCTACGCAAGATCTAGTCAAGAGAATCACAAGTAAGGCAAAGGAATGTCTTTTTAATGTAGAGTCTTATTAAGGGAATCCCTCTTTTTTGCATAGGATAGCCCAAAACGAATTTTGGGAAGATTTCTTGGTTGTCTCGTAGTAGATCTAGGATGGTGAAAGCAATTCTAAGGGCGAGAAACTTTAAGGTAAGTCGTGTAGTATGTTTTCTTTAGGCTTTAATATGATTTCTTAAAAGGTTTTCATTTTTTCCTCATAGGATAGTGAGTAAAACAACTTTAGGATATCCCTACATGTGTCCTGCAACATATTTGCGATAGTGGACGTATTAGAAACCATTCGCAATAGGTACATTCCTGATTTAGCATGCCTTATATATGTTGTTTCAATGGGTTTTGTATTGATGATAAGGTTAAGTTGAGTTTTGATTGTAAGGGAGTTTTGTTTGGGGTTTTAGTTTAATGTAGAGATGTTTTTCTATCAAGAATTGTTCTGGGAGTATCGGTTTATGAAATGGTGAATGTTGGGGTTGTTATGCGGGAGATGATTGCATTGGTGCAATATGCAAAATTCTACAGATTACAGCAGACGTCTAGATGCCATCCCCCTTAACATCTAAATGCTAGGGCCTGACATGTTCTTTTTGAGTATGGCGTCTGAACATTAGATGAACTAGCATCCAAACGCCTTAACCCCTATTTTCTTACAAGGATGTTCCTTGAGTTTTCCAAGGTTCTTTGAAGTTGTTTTCTCATCTTATACCATTTTCTAAACTTTTCTAATTAAGAATCATCACTTAAAACAAAGTATAAGTCAAACTAACTTCTAAGCGATCCTATGTTTCGTTTAAAATTCTTAAGAAAACATGAGTCGATTGAGTTGTTGTGCTAGAGAATATCGTTAGTTTGGTACTAAATCTAAGTGAGTGTGGTGTTTCTCTTATGAATAGGTTGTGAGGCATTTGATTCAATTTTTCAGTAGATGTTACAATTAGATACAAGGTTATATGTTGTTTGTGTATATAGGACTAATATTGCTAAATGGACTTAATAAAAACTTAGCTTAAATAAGTATTCTACTTGTGCTTGGTTGAGCTTAAGGGATTAGGAGGACTAGACCTTAAGATGGTATCTCGATGATCCTTATGTGATGGTGTTCTAATTGGAGTTTCGTTTGACAATAATCTGGGTAGATTTAGAATGCCTCGTAGTTACTAAGGTGTTAGGGATGACCTAACACCAATACTCTTATATATATATATATATAGTATATTTGTCTGTAGGAGTTGTAAGCTACTCCAAGTTCCGAGACGTCAAAACTGTATTGCTTGAAGGACCTAAATAAGATAATAAACAGTAGTTATTTCATAAAAATGTTAAATTAGCAGATGCATGTGCTTGTGCATATAATGTATGTTCATAGGCTTGTCGTTGCACCTTGTACTAAGCTTCACTCATCCCTTAAGTTTTCATGTTTTTAGATGTAAGTGAAGAACACCAAGCTAAACTCAAGAGGGGAGGGGGGTGAATTGAGTTTTAAGGATAAATTCCAATTCTTTTCTGATATAAACAACTAAATGCAATAATAAATGCAGAATTCAAAAGAGATAGACATAAAGAAAATCAAGCTTAGATGTAATGTGAAGTTCATACTGCCCCCTAGTCTCCACAAACACACAATGCCTCTAATCGAGAACTTCACACCACTTTATTGATTTCTCAATCTAAACTTCAAGAGCTACACACTCATAAACTTGATTATACAAGTTTCTCACTCATAATTCTTAACATAAGTCATAATCTCTACTCATAACACAAATCTCAATCTCAACTCACAACACAAAACTTGAACAAGGATTATTGGTATAGTGCTTTTAACTCTTAATACTTTGCAACTAATAGCTCACAAGCACCACATTTTAAATCTCTCCAAATATTAGCAATTTATGGTACAAGAGATAATGAGAATTATAGACAACAAGAATACAAGAGAATGTTGAAATATTGTAGCAAAAGATCAGTTCTCTACTGTTCTTGGTTAGGTTATTGAGCATTTATATCATCCCATTCAATTCTTTTTGTTACAGTACATTAAATACTCTAACGGCTAGTTGTATCAGACTTACCCACATACCAGTACCTTGCACTACCGACAAGCCAGCAATAAAATACTCTATCGACATGATAACTGGTAAGCGGACTCCTTCAGGTCAGTGAGATTTTCTTTGTGTTTTTCAGGGCTTTATACCGTTAGCCTGATTCTTCCTTGAACCATTAACCCAATAGACCAAATATCACTTGAAAATTCTTTTAATACACAATAAACAAATACTCTTTGCAATCTAACTTCAAGATCGTTTGACCACCACTCAAAAAATTAAATTTCTTGTAAAGATAATTGATATATTTAATCATTAAGCAAATTAATTAATCTTATTCAATTACCTCAATATAATCAAATAATACTTAGTTTAATCATCCACTTGTTTTGTTCTCTTAAAAAACATGTTTAGTTATATACTTTTTGTTTTGTTCTTATCAAAATCAAATAATGAATCATAGGTTCAACGATCTGCCCCTTTTTAATGAAGACAAAACTCTTATACTTTAAATGCTCCCCCCTCAATCTAATACTCCCTCTCAATTTAGTACTCGATTTCAAGATATTTGGCAATTGAATAAGATTAAGTGAGTGCTTACAAAATGAGAGTATACTAATGTGTTAAGGAACTAAGTCTCACTTCTTAATAACTTCACATAAAGAATATATCAAACTTTCAAAAAATCAAAATATGCCAAAGTTATAGGATCAATATCATCTTCTAAGTAACTATTATCAATTTGATATAATACACATTTTGACATTTTAACAACTTGAATATTTTCTCTCCCTTTGGCCTCATAAAAAAGAGGAGAATCTAGGCGATGAAGAAGGAAAAGAATTCAAGTCAAAATTTTGGCATAATCCTGGTTTAATTCTTAGGATATATCCCTTACAAAAGTGAAATTAAGAAGGTAAAAAACATGCCAAAATAAAATTTCCATAATGAATTCATCAAAATCAGCTCATGCCACATCAAATGTTCAAAAATGTGAGCCAACTATGGGGAGTGTAATAACTCCATGAGATACATGAACTACAAGTAATAAATAATATAGACAAGCAACATAAGCGATTAAAGCCAAGATAATGGCTAAGGCTAGTGGCTAGTGGCTAAATTCATAACATGAGAAAAACATAATGAAGAGCATATATAAAATAGATTGGAAGTTAGTAATTCATGTAACTTGTGGATCATCATCTTTATGCTAGAGGAGAAATGAGGTAAGATGAGTATCTATAGTTCATCTAGAAGTGACTATAATTCATTAAGGTGGCGTCTTAATGGTAGATATGGAGATAGTAGAGAGGGAAAGTCGTGTGAAGGAGAAGAGGAAAGTGTGATTTGAATAAGTGAAGGGATTAATGAGAAATTGTGTGGATTTAGAGATGATTAATGAAGAAAAATTATGATTTTAGGAGTTTGGAGATGGAAGATTGAAGAGAGAGAAGGATTCTAAGGTTTGGGGGAAGAGAAAGAAGGGTTTTAGGAAGAAGATGGAAAGAGAGAGAAAGGAGTTAAGGTTTGAAGAAGGGAAAAGGGTTTTTTTTTTTTGTAGAACGAGAGAAAGGCAAAGAGAAGGTTTGGTGCCAATTAAATTATGCCTGGAAAGAGATGAGTCGGCATGCTGGTTGTATAGGGAACCAGCATGCTAGCTATGTGAACAGATTGGAGATGAAGGCTTTAACCAAAAGAGTATACCAGCATGTCGATGTTTTTATGAACCAGCTTGTCGGTTAATCAAACAGAATCGAAAAAAAGTGAAAATCTAGAGCAGTATACCGGCTTACCGGTATTTAGGTGAATTGGCTTGCCGATTAATCGAATAAAAGCAAAAAGAAGTTGTTAAATACGTAAGTATATCAGCAAGCTGGTGATTTATATAACCAGCATGCTGATTGTCTGCAATTTTGTAGAAAAACAATAGAGACGACTTGTTTGAGCAAAGTTACTAATCCAATTTTATTTGTAGAGATTTAGTGAACATGTTAACACTTCAAACAAGTTTATTTGAGTCCATTAAGGCTTGAAAAATTTAATTTTTAATTAGATAACCAAGATTTATCCTAATCAAATCTATAGAGTTAAGTAATTCATGATAAAGTGAAAGTGTCCATGTATGAGCAAATTACGTGCATAAGCATTAAGTTTTTGCATACTAACAATTTAAGCAAAATTCAAATACATGTTTGAGCATGATAGGCACAAAATATAGCTTTAAGGCTCTACAAATTGTGAAATGACTACTTGAGTTCCTCAAAATCAAATGTTAAGCATAAATATCGCTATTGAGCAAGTATGAATTCTTTCTTAAATTCAACACAAGTTTATGGTTTAAGTATATTTGAAAGATACCAAAAAACATAAAAAATGTATGATCAAACCAAGCAACATTTATATTGGCATAAATAGTCACGAAATGCTCCATAATGCACTTAGAACCTAAAAAGGGTATAGAGAGGTCAAATATGCATGAAATTCAAATCAAACTAGTTTGACCTCTTGAATATGATTTAAGGATAAAAATAAACATTGAGACTCGGTTTTGGGCACAGAAACCAATGCATAAATAATTTGTGCATATATCAACTTAGTTGCTTATGAATGACTTCAAGTGTACTCAAAGCATACTAAACGCTATGTTTTATGTATGAAATCTATATGAGCATATTTTTAAGATCCACTTAAGTGTGAAAAGTTTGTATCTTAGCAACATTAATAAAATTTAACGAAATTAAGCCATTAGTTGCTAGAAAGTTCATTATTAAGCCATGTAAATAGATGAATGATTAAATTCAAGCAATGAGGCTTAGTTATCACAAAACAATACTTCAAGTAAGTTTCATCACTACATTCAAGCTTGTTAGAGGGAAAATATCGCAAGAAGGATTTAGAAGTCCTAAAACCATCACTTGAAATCATCAAAATCAACCATTGAATATAAATTGAGCTTAATGTCACACATACATATTAAATCAAGTTCATTATAATTTAGCATTCTAAACAAGTTTCAATGATGTTTATAGATATAGGGGTAGCATGATTACAACATATAGCATGTAAATGGACAAAATAATCACATGACTTCCCAAACAACAATAAGAGGTTAATTTGAGTTTAAAGGAGTCAAATTTGCACAAAAACAAAAGTAGGCCAAATTAATCATTCAACCACAATCTATGGACAAAATTAAACATACGGGAATTGGATTTGAACACGGAAATTGAAACATGGCAAAATTGTGCGCATATGATTCTAAATATACATGAGAAACTTCAAATGTGCACAAAAGTATGATATTTGCAATTATTCATTCCAAGCAAGATTTATATGCGTATTATGACATGATAAGAGTTTAAATATGGCTTGCAAAGCTAGTAATTGCAAAAACACTAGTTAAGTCCCTAAATACTTATGTGAGCTCAAATGTGGTTAAGAATATATCAATTATGCATAGTTTCATAATCAAATCAAGCTAACCATTTAAGCATGAAATATTGGCACAATTAAACATACATAAACACATATTTGACATGAAGATCAAGATATGGCAAAAGTGTGCATATGAAAGCCTAATAACCATAAAGAATTTCAAATGCACACAAAATATGCTAGTTATTCTATAGAGACTACTTGAATGAGTTTCTTAAATCAAAGACCATATTAGAGGCACTTTGAATTTTCTTTGAGCATTCTCCATTCAAGTTTTTTAAGTTGTTCCCACTTGAAGTTTCTACAAAAATATGTGATTGCTTTTTTGGCACTCATGTGAGTTTAGGTCCTTTATGGTTAGTTGCAATAATATATCCTTGTCTTTTTGGAACCAATCCATTTTACCTTTATGATTCAAATTGATATTGCAAAGTATTGTATACGTATGTACAATATGGCCATATCTACCGTAATAATTACAAGTCTTAGTTGTTACTTTTACAAAGTGTTTTACAAAGTGACTTTTGTAGGATTTAAAAATATATTCCCTACTATAACCAATTTCGATTTTGTTCGATTCTTACCTTTGAAAGCCAAGGAGCTTATCTAAATTCTTTTTTTCATTCACGAACTTAGTTATAGCTTATTTTGAATCATTTAGACTAGACTTCAAGATAATGTTTTCAATTTGAAGTTCTCCTAGCTTATTAACCATATTATCCTCATTTTTCATGCTATCAACTTTTATTTCAAGAGAATTACACTTTTCTTTCAATTGATCATTTTCTTTAACCAAGTCCTTATTCCTAAGATTTAATGCTTCATTATTTCTATTTAATTTATCAACTTCTAATCTTAAGTACTCATTATCTTCTTCTAAACTTTCTTTAAGATCATTTACTTTATTATATTCATTTCTAAATAGATCAAATTCACTTCTTATTTCAAATATCATTTATTTCATCATCTTATTCTTCTTTTGAACCTTAATAAATTCTTTAAGTAACTCATCATATATATTTTTGAGCTCATCAAATGAAGAATCATTAGAAGTAGAACATATCTCATTGTCCATGGCCATGAAGCACATTTTTCTATCTGAGTCACTTGAATCGCCATTACTCCAAGTTGCCATCATAGCCTTTTTCTTTGTTCCTTTCTTAGTTTTCTTAAGATTTGGGTAATATTGTCGAATATGACCCAATTTTTGACAATTGTAACACTTGATTACTTTCTTCTTATCCTTTCTAGACCAAGATGTGTTTTTATCCTTGTCATTCACAAATTTCTTATTGAACTTCATAAATTTCTTGAAATTTTTTGTGATCATAGCCACATCATCATCACTTTCATCACTACTAGAGCTCTCCTTGGTTGCCTTCAAAGCAATTGTTTGCTTTTTAGATTCTTCTCCTTATTTCTTAACCATCTCATGAATTTTAAGAGTTCTAAGGAGTTGCTCTTTTGGTATTGTGTTAAGATCGTGAGTTTCCTTAATCGCGGTTCTCTTAGCTTCCCAATCTTTTGGCAAAAATCTAAGGATTTTGGAATTTATCTTAAGGTTAGTAAATGCCTTTCTAAGAACACTCAAAGTATTGATGATATTGATGAATCTATTATGCATTTCATCAATAGTTTCATTTGAATCCATTCTAAAGTTTTTAGATTGTCCACATAATAAGCTTATCTTTGTATCTCTTACTCGACTAGTTCCTTCATATATACTTTTTAATTCTTCCCAAATTTCCTTAGCACTCTTATATGTACAAACTCTATTAAAGTCATTTTCATTAATGGCACAATACAAGATATTCATAGCTATTTCATTTAAGTCTAACAACTTCCGATCATTTTCGATGTAATTATTTTCTTTTTTGCCTTCTATCTTGAAAGGTCTTTTATCTACTACTTGCCACAAAAATCTATTTTGTATTTTTAAGAAGATACACATCCTACATTTCTAATAAGAATAATTATTCCCGACGATGGTCTGTTTATAGCTTACCCTTCCATAAAGCCTAGTGTATTAAATGCCATGATCTTTATTTTAATCTGCGATTAAGCAAAAGATTTAGAAACTAGCTCTGATACCAATTGAAGAACATTAGGCTAAACTCAAGAGGGGGGATGAATTGAGTTTTAAAGACAAATTGCAATTCTTTTTTGATATAAACTACTAAATGTAATAATAAAAGTAATCAAAGCAACAATAAAACAATAATAAGTGCCGACATTAAAAGAGATGGGGATAAAAAAGATCAAGCCCGGATATAACATAGAGTTTGAATCGCCCCCTAGTCTCCATAGACACATAATGCTTCTAATCGAATACTTCACACTACTTTATTGATTTCTCAATCTAAGCTCCAAGAGCTACACACACACAAACTTGATTACATAAGTTTCTCACTCACGATTCTCAACACAAGTCACAATCTTTACTCACAACACAAAACTCAATCTAAAGGATTATTGGTATAGTGCTTTTAACTCTCAATACTTTGCAATTAATAGCTCATAAGTACTGTACTTATCTCTTTAAATATTAGTAACTTATGGTACAAGAGATAATGAGAATTATAGATAACAAGAATACAAGAGAATATTGAAATATTGCAGCAAAAGATCAATTCTCTACTGTCCTTGATCGGGTTGTTGAGCATTTATATCATCCTATTCAATTCTTCCCGTTACAGTACATTAACACCCCAACGGCTAGTTGTATTCAACTTACTCGCATGTCGGTACCTTACACTATCGGTAAGTCAGTAACAAAATACTTTACCGGTATGATAACCGACAAGTCGACTCCTTCAGGCCAGTGAGCTTTTCTTTGTGTTTTTCAAGTCTTGAGCTGTTAGCTCGATTCTTCTTTGAGTCATCATCACCTAAAAATTCTTTTAACACACAATAAATAAATATTCTTTGCAATCTAATTTCAAGATCGTTTGATCACCATTTAAAAGATTAAATTTCTTATAAAGATAATTGATATATTTAATTATTAAGCAAATTAACTGATCTTATTTAATATCTCAATGTAATTAAATAATATTTAATTTAATCATCCACTAATTTTGTTCTCTTAAAAAATAACATGTTTAGTTATATACTTTTTGTTTTATTCTCATCAAAATCAAATAATGAATTATAGGTTCAATAGTAAGCACAAGTTTGAGTGATTACGAAGAGGATTACAAGGAGTATTATAATGATTATAGGTACTACGGTGATGAAGCTAATTTTTTTTTTTTTTACTATTATTACAATTTTGGAGATGGTTTGGCATAGTTGGTTAGGGTTATGAAACTTGTTGAATAAGTTACCATACTTGTTTTATTTTCATTATTTGTTGTTTCTTAGGTCTAGAGATATCATCTAAGACTTCTCAAGTCCATGTTTATTAGTAGTATTGGGTTCAAGTTTTGGTATTTAGTATTTTGAGACAAATGTAATTGATTTATACTAAATTTTCTTCCTTTAAATAAAAGAATGTCAGAATATGATCTTATTATATTTATTGGTAAATTGTGGATGTAATTAAGATATCTCTGAAATATTGCCTGTGAGTTAATACAAGTGATAAGTGATTATTGAAATCTGTAAAGATATCAACATGTGTATTTTAGATGCGTAATGTGTCAATAGATTATAAGAATATGTGACAGATTGTAATTTCCCAAGGTCTAAAGCGTTATAGTTTACTTTCGATGAAACAAACTAAATGAAATTGTACAGATATCTAATTATAACTAGACATGACTTATCAATATTACTAAGCAAATACTTCTTATTCCATTCTACGATAATGTAGAACAAGCAATCAATTGAAAAAGAAAAAAAATTAGAGGAAGAAGTAGTAATAATTTTTTTCCTCAACAATACTTTCCAATAAAAATGAAGTAATGTCATAAAGATTAATCCAAATAACTTTTACTTCCATGCAAAAAACCAAAAATTAAGATTGTACTTTTTTAATATTGTCGTAGAATTCAGATGTATAATCATTTTACTACTAACCCATATGTATCATGCCTAATTAAACTTAGTTGGAAAAATATCAAAATAATTATTTATACATTGAGCATTTTTTCGATTTTAAGTTTTAGGAAACTTCTATGGTATTGTTTATTATTTTGATCGAATTGGTTCAGCCCTTCATTTCATTGTTCATTTATTATTTATTAAATTTAGATAATTAAAAATACAATTAACTTAATGATTTAGATATAATGAATATTAAATTAATAGTACGATAGAGTGTGGTACCTATCTCGTAAAAAATATGGATAGAGCCGTAAAAAAATCTTAAGTTTTAATATCTATTTTATTTTATTTTTTTGGTTAATTAACATCTAAAGTTTAAAAATAGTAAAGATGATACTAAATTAAATTTATGCTAGCAAGTTTACAATCTCACATCTAATTTTATAAATTTTTATTTTTGAAACAATGAATGTCAATAAGTAAAATTCTAATTGAGTTTTAAATTTATAAAATTTAATAAATAAGGTTGGATGGAGTATATTTCAGGGTTTAGGTTTTCCACCTTACTCCAATGTAGTCCTATTGATTTAAGCGATACAACGGCATTTCCCTCCATTCCCAGCCATAGAAAGGGTATAGCATGCCGGTGAAGTTCCTTCCTTATGCATCTTTAAGCCCGAAACAAGTTGCCCAAATCCATGCCCATTTCATAAAATTTCCTCAACCCCATATCCTAAACCCTCTTCTGAGATCATTCGCTAACTCACGCACTCCACACGATGCTTTATGTCTCTACAACCAAATGCTTCAACACCCATTTGCATACAACCATTACTCTTTCACTTACGCCATTAAAGTTTGCTCCTTTCTTCTTGCAAACCATAAAGGGCAAGAAATTCATGCCCATGTGTTGAAAATGGGTCACTTTCAAGATGTTTTTATACGGAACTCTTTGGTTCATTTCTATTTAGTTCATAAAGATGTTGTTTCGGCTAACTGGGTTTTCGATTCTATTGATTTTCCTGATGTTGTTTCCTGGACTTCCATGATTTCGGGTTTAGCTAAATGTGGGTTTGAAAAAGATGCCATTTCTAAGTTTCTGTGTATGGATGTTGAGCCTAATTGTAATACTTTGGTCAGTGTTGTGTCTGCTTGTTGTAGTCTGAGAGCAATTATATTTGGTAAATCTGTTCATGGGTATGTCTTGAGGAACTTAGATGAAGATAACATCATTTTGAATAATGCTTTGTTGGAATTTTATGTGAAATGTGAGGTCTTGGACAGTGCAAAGCACATGTTTGTGAAAATGCCTAAGAGGGATGTATTTTCTTGGACTAGTATCATTGGAGGGTACGCATCATTGGGATTATCTAAGGAGGCAATTAGTCTGTTTCATGAAATGTTGGAACGAGGCAATTCTAAGCCAAATGAAGCTACAATCGTTAATGTGTCATCAGCATGCTCCTCAAGTTGTGTTTTGGGTTTTAGTCAATGGGTGTATGGTTACATAAGGTCTCGGCCAGATTTAATGCTGAATGGCCATCTGGGTAATGCAGTGATTAACATGTTTGTCAAGTGTGGTGATATGGGCATGGCTGTTCAGGTTTTTAGTTCGCTTTCTTGTAAGGATGTGATATCTTGGAGCACCATTATTAGTGGGTTGGCTATGAATGGATATGGCAAGCAAGCATTGAAATTTTTCTCGCTCATGCTAGTTCATGGAGTTCCTCCTGATGATGTTGCTTTCATTGGAGTTTTATCGGCATGCAGCCACATTGGTCTCATTCAACATGGGGTAATGCTTTACAAAGCCATGCATGCTGTCTATGGAATTGTTCCACAAACGCAACATTACACTTGCATGGTTGACATGTATGGTCGGGCAGGGCTTCTGGAGGAAGCTGAGGCATTCATCAGAGAAATGCCTGTGGAAGCAGATGGACAAATTTGGGGTGCTCTGTTAAGTGCTTGCAGGATTCATGGGAGTGAGGAGATGTTTGAAAGGATCAAGAAAGGGATCATTAAAGCTAGAGGTGTGAAAATCGGGACTTCTGCTTTGTTGTCAAATACATTTGCAAGCAGTAAAAAATGGGATGATGCTGAAAAGGTTCGGGAGGAAATGCAAAAACAATACAAGGGGAGGAAAAAATTGGCAGGGACTAGTTGGATTGAGATTGGTCAATCATGGAACATTCACAATACTGAATTGAGGTCTGCCTTGGTTTAGGGCTGTTCACCAGGAGTCAACCTTGGCTCTTTGGTTCAAGTCTTAACCATACACTCGATTTGTTCAATTTATAAATGCTGTGACAATTTCATACAATCATATAGTATATAATACCTGTAGTTTTAATGTTTGAACCGTAAGCTTCAACATAAACTTTGTATATAGACAGACAGGCTACAAGCCTACAAGGTTTATACTGGATTCTTTTGTGCTTCTGTTCAAGGCGTGTAGCCTCTTTTCCTCATATATGGGACGGCAATACTTGTGATCTAAACATTAGCTACCAAAATGTTCTGATGGAATATATTAGTCTATCATTGATGACAGACAGGAAGCATCCACTCGAATTCATGGATGAAACATGGCATGCAGGTAAAATTTCCTTTCAAAGTATATATGGAGCATTAAATACTTATTTTGTGAAAATCCTAGGCTGAAGATGTTTTGAATTTTCAACATTGCCGCCTATCCAGTCTCTCTTTTGCTTAGATGGCTATTGTCTTTCCTAAGTTTCTGCTGTTTGGTTCATTCAGAGAGCTTGGAAAGGAAATTTTCAACCTTGTATCATGTCGCTATTAGGAAAGAAAAAGTAAATACATGAACTGTTTTAAGAAAGGTTACTGATAATTGGTCTAAAGTCGTGCAAGTCAGTTTAAATACGCCACTCTAGCCTGCCCCGTGACGGCCAAGAGTTTAAATGGCCTGGATCAAGTTGGCTCGTTTAAATCAACCCGCCCCAAACCACCAAAGAATAGGCGGGTTAATCAGGGTCAATTCACCAACCAAACCCATTTTTTCCTTAGCAAGCAAACACAGGTCAATGCAAATATGTTTATTTGTTTCTGCATTCCAAATCACCTTGGACACAAAAACAATAACAAATTGATAAATCAAGTATATAAAGTGTGAAAAGTTAGTTCATATTATTGTTCCTCTACGAATTTCATAATGCAGCCAATAAAATTGGAGCTAAAGCTACTGATATAACCGGTTGCATAGGGCCTGGACAACCTCTCCTCACTAGCCACCGAAATTGTGACTCTTCTTGGTAATCAAAGAGAGAGTTCCAGGATATATGAAACTTATACCATATAACGACAAGTAGATGAGTCAAGAAGCAGAACATATGCTGATGATGACATACCGACACCGTCTTGTCCACGAACACCACTCTTTTTCATTGCAAATGGTTTTTCATCAACATAGCTAAGTAATCGTGTGCCGTTTGCCCCAAAATCGTCATCGTTCAAGCAATGGGCTTTTGAAACATTCGCTGAGGACAAACCGAGTAGTGAATACTCAGGACTCCGACGATACTCGACATAAAAAGTGCCTCACCCCAGTTCATTGAACAGTCCCACACCGCCATCTTTGGTCCTACTGAAAGAAACAACACTAGCAAAGATATCACTAAGTCCATTACCAAGTGAAAGGAGGGTGTCTCCAGCTATGGAAGGAGGTGTTTCATAATTCTAGGCAGGTTTTCTAATGAAGAGGCAGCATCAATTTGGTGGGGTGTTCCCCAGTAAATAAAATAGCACAGAAAGCCATAAGATTTACGCAGCGCAACTAGGTATAGGATGCTCGCCACTTGTGCAATAAAATATTCGAAGATAGTTAATGTAATGTAACCTTTGTGCTTGCATCCTGTGTGTGAGATGTGACTTAACATACGTGCATTTAGCATTGTAATCTGTGTAGTCAAGAAGATTGGTGTAACCATCATGTCCAGGATTTCTCAGGTTGAAGGTTCTGTCTCACAGGGATATAAACAATTAAACATGCTTATATCAAATGTTCAATGACATTTTTGCATTTTATATTTGTTTATTTTTCTTTTATTTGGTGGGCAACCTAGCAAATAAACCTTTTGTAAAACTGATTAGAATAAAAACGTTCGCTTTTCAAATGGGTTAAAATTATGAACCCTAACCAATTTTTTAAGTAGTTAAATGGTCCGGCTATTATAGTTCACCTATTTTTGTGACCCTAATAATCACTATTTTCTTTTGTTATTCTATTGTGAAATCCATCCATATAGGTGCATATATAGGAAATCAATGAAATAAGTTACTATTTGGTGACTTAAAATGATCTAACAAGAAAATGTAAGATTGAAGATTTTAAAAGACATCGATTCATAAATTAATTTGAGAGTCTAAATTAGAGTTAAGTCACCATTTGATGACTTATCATATAGGTTAATTTAATTATTTTATCATTTTTGAGGAGGTAAAAGCAATGGTTTTAAATCGAAATGAATATAATTATAAATAAATGTATACGTGTGTGTATGTATATATATTAACAATACGATTTGGTTCACGCTAAACCCTCAAACTTTCGTGTTAAGAAAAAGAGAAAATTTCTAACTTATATAGGAGACTCTCCATTCCATATTTTATAGAACTAATTTCTCTAATCAATTAATTCATTTTTGTTGCAATTTAAATTATTATAACTTGAAAAGCTTTAATATTTGTACCTTTTCATGTATAATCGTTTGCAAAATATGTGAAAAGTACTTTCATTTCTTTATAATAAAAAGTTATTAAAAAGTAAAATAATTTTAATTTAGAAAAAGAGAAAAATGTATAAGACTATGTTAATAAACATTGGAAAAAGAAGAAGAAAGGAAAACTAAAAAAAAAATTTAATGGTATTAACATGCAATTTGGATGGATAAGTGATATATAAATATTAATAAAATTTTGAAATGTAAAAACATAATTATTATCTTTTGAAAAAGTAATTCATTCATAAATTTTATATTTTCAAATATAAAATTTTTATTAATATTTATATGTTATTTATTAATTCACTTTGCATTTTTTTTATATTTAGATTTTACATGTTAATATTATTGAAGTTTTTCTCATCAATCGATTGTCTCAACCGCATCAAACTCCATGAAGTCATTAAGATATATTTTATAAAAAATAATATTGCCTTTAGTGGCCACATCGCTAATGTAATTTTTTTATATATATAATTTTTTATAAATCAAATAAAGAAATACCTCTTGTATAAGAAGATATTAGAGATGTTTTTATAACTTTATTTTAGTCATTTCCGGCGATTTCAAAACATATTGGAATTAAAGGAGAAAAATTTCCACCATTTCCTCGGATTTTCCTAAATTTCAGATACAAAATTTCCATTTCTCCTATTGTGTTATTTTAGTTTTTATAAATTATCCGCGGGGGCTTGGCAACAAAAAAATAATAATAATAAATAAATAAAAATAAAAATCCGCGGAGGACTTAGCCCCGAGCGGCAATAAGTGAAGAGGATAGACCCCGGTCTTTTAACGGCCAAAACCCAAAACCTCAACAAACAAAATCGCAATGGAGCTGAACTTGTTCTTGTTTAACTCATCTACTTCCTCTTCTTCTTCTTCCGTTTCTCCATTCCTTTCCCCCAATCTCTCTCCTTCCTTTTTCCGTCCTCGTCTTCTTCCTTCTTCAAAATTCTCCATCTCTTTCCGACCTCCTTCGAAATCTATCTCTCCTCTACGGAACTCATTCACTCGCTTCAACGTATCCATTAACCAAACCCACCTCCGGCCACACACACTCCAACATGATGACGAAATAAAAGAACAACTCGAATTAACTGAACACGAAGAAGAAGAAGATGGAGATGAAGGAGAAAGTGCGGATGGGGAGGAGGAGGATTATGATTCGGTGGATATCGAGTCTCTTGAACTCGAAGCACAGGAAGCCGTCATAGAGTACTCCAATTCTCTCTCTCGCCGCCTCGCTATTGGTACGTACTGCACTTCATTTTCTTTGATTATAACTTTCTGTTAGTTGAAATCCAATTGATGTTATTAACAACAACGGAATGCGGTTTATTGAGCATATGTAGTATCCTTAAGCCATAGATATTTAGAAGTATGATTAACCTTGTTGATTTCGTCATTCTTCAAGAAATAACTATTTATATCGAATTTTGCCATTTGCGAAGAGCTATATAGTTTTAGTGACCATGCCTAGATCTTGAACCGGAACCCTTAGGAGTGACAATTCCGGTTGCCGGGAGGTGCTTAGGTATCATTTTGTGTCAAATTTGCGTTTATGTTCATAATTATACGAAACTAATTGTATACATGACATGATACTTTATAATTGCACCAATTTGTGTCATATTTTGGTCATATGCTGTGTTATGTGAGTTTTAGGTCAGATTCAGATTGTGATGTCATGTCTATGTTGATTATGTTGAAGTCAACATGTAGTACACTAAAGTGCAATTTATTATATTTTGTTGCAAAATTGATTTGGGATTGATTTCTTTCAGTAAAGAATAATTATAATTAGATTTCTTTTTTTGAAAGTAAGTCCAAATAAAACACCTACATTTGATTCCAACATCCTCAAATTATTGACCTTTGGAAATGCCACCTATGTTGCATTTATGATTTGGGGCTGATAGCAGATCCAAGTGAACTTCCTGCTATGGCAAATTTCCTGCCTTTCTAAGTGTGTATCCTATGAATAGTTTTTGGATTGCATCACCAGTTACATAATAGAAAGCATGTCAGATTTCTTATTCTGCTTTGTGATCAGCATTGCTTCGACATATATGTCCATGATATTATTGCCAATTTTTCTGTCAGGTACCTTATGATTCAATAATTTTGACTTATTATCTCTCAGTACCAGAAGATGAGCCAAATGACAAAAAGGATACCAGTCAAAAGCAGAAAAGGCGCAAGGATACTATAAGAAATGCCGTAAGAATCTTGTCTCATTATTGCTAGGATGATAAGTTTACTTTGTGGTCATGAAATTCCAAGTTGATATTCTTGTAGTAAGTCCTCATGGGATTTCATCTTTCATGACAAAAGGACCTTCATACATTATGCTTAGTGGGAATTTGAAATGTATACATGCAATGCTATTTGGAATAGAGAGATGAGATGCATTACACACACAAATCAATAAATTCCAGAAAAAGAAATGTGAATTTCAGGAAACCAATGTTGAATTATTTCCAGCCATGGGTAGTAATCAGAATATGCAAAATGCAACAGGCAAAGCTTGATTTATTATTTCAGATCATATCTGGACCTAAGCTTTCAACGCTTACTAAGTTGGTGAAACTTTCCCTTGATTAATCTGATCTAAATTGGCACAGGATGGTTAAAGGGAGTGCTTCTCTCGAAAGAAGAGTTAGATGGAACTTGATAGTTGCGGTCTTTGTCTGTGTTTGGGCTATTGTTTCAATGATCAATGTCCAAATAATAAAATCATGTCTTAAGTGGCCCTGGAGGTTCTCCAATGGAGAACATATATGCCATTTTCTTCATTGCATAGTTGTCCTCTCTATTAGACCCATTTATATGAAATCGACCATTGGAGTTAAAAATGAATCCAGGAAAATTTTTAATAAAAGCAGAGATTTGATGGAGAATTATCCGTAGTCCATGTGGGTACTTAAATTTCTTAAAGAAACCTGATATGGATTTATGGTGCCCCAATCTGATTACTGAAAGCTTGTACTCACGAATATTATTTCATAAACTTGTCCCAACATAATAAGTCAGGATGACCAGTGCCCCAATAGGTTTCTATGTTGTGATGTTAGATGAGATGTGATATCCCTATGTAAATAAGATACCATATGCTGATATACATTTCAAATTCGCAAAAGTAACATAGCATATAATGCTTTTCCTCTAAAGTTACGAGGTCTTTGCAGATTCCTGACCAGCTTCTCCCGAGAGTTGCAATTGTTGGCAGACCAAATGTTGGTAAATCAGCATTATTCAATCGTCTTGTTGGGGTAAGTTATTATTTGTGTTTTTGAACTTTCTAATGTCTGTCTACTCGCTCACTGACAGTAGAAATGATGTATGCTTTTAGGGCAATAAAGCAATTGTAGTGGACGAACCTGGAGTCACCAGGGACCGCTTATATGGAAGATCCTTCTGGGGAGACTTTGAGTTTATGGTCGTGGATACTGGGGGTGTTCTCACTATTGCAAAGTCACAGGCGGATGTTATGGAAGACTTGGCTATAACAACCACCATTGGTATGGATGGGATACCACTTGCAGCAAGGGAGGCTGCTGTTGCCAGGATGCCCTCATTGATAGAGAGACAGGCTGCAAGAGCAGTGGAAGAGTGCTCTGTCATCATATTCCTTGTTGATGGCCAGGTAGTATTGCTCATACCACTTGCTTTTTTTATTTATTAATATTTTTTTGGTTTAATTCTTCTATTTTCAACAACTGAAACTACTCCTGGAAGGAGAATGACCAACACAGTTGGTTTGAGTTTTGCATATATGTACAATTGCCTAGTTATACAATGCATTCACAGAAATTTCATGCAAAATGTTTAGATTCAAGGATTTAGGTTCACTTCTGTAATAGTCTCTTTTCCTCGAGGCAAGTTTTATAATTTTGATGGGTAAAAACGGCATTCTATTTAGTAGGTAAAATGCTGTTATTTCAAAATTATTGTGGCATTGTTGTGTATATAGTTGAACTTCTCTATCTTTGCAGTTGTCAAGAGCTTTGTTTTTAGACATTACATATATCAGTACTCCTGATTCATTGTGTTCTTTCCTCAAATTATATTAGACAATCTTGTAGTGGCTGCTTTCTGTTGTATCAAACCTCCTGGGTCAGCTATGATTGGTTAGATGAAAAGGTTGTTTGGCTATGTGAAGTACTGATGTAAAAAAAAATGGACAGGCTGGTTTAACAGCTGCTGATACAGAAATAGCTGATTGGCTGCGGAAGAACTACTCCCATAAGTATATCATATTGGCAGTAAATAAGTGTGAGTCTCCACGCAGAGGAATGATGCAGGCAACTGAGTTTTGGTCTTTGGGGTGAGTAGTGCATTCTCCTTGAAATTGCTAGACTTAAAGCGAGGCTTCAGGAAGAAAAAAAAAAAAAATCATGTAAGTTAAGTAATGACACAATGCTGGAATTTATTTGCAACCATATTAGTAAATTCTGCCAAAATGGTTGTCATGTGAAATATATATGTCGGATGGTTAGACACATAATCAATCATTAACGTTCTCTTTGTACATGCACTGTTGGTATAGCCTGGTATATATGAGCTCTGTTATTCAATAAGAAGCGTCCACTCCTGGTGTAGTGGAGGTTTTTTCTGGGAGAGGATTGAGAAGTGCAGTTTCTTTTCTTCTTTCTTTCTTTTTCCTATTAGTGACTCAACTTTCAAATTGAGACAAATATTGTTTCTGTTATAACACTGTTACCTCAAATTGGGATTAGTGAAAGAGCATCAACGATCACTTTTTGGTGCCAAACTTTAAATTATTTTTGTTTTAGTACCTCAACTTATGAGTATATAACAAATGAGTGATTCCTTTACAATGACTATTATAATATATGGAAAAAACTTAATAAAATAATGATAAAAAATTAATAAATGAAAAAAAAGTAGGGAAACAAAAAAGAAAGTGGCTATTGTCTAGAAATTTTAACCATGCATGACTTTTGTAAGTGATATATGATTTTCGTGAGCTCTATATACCAAAAAATTCTTGACTTTTGCTACAGTTTGCAAATAATGCTAAATAGGCATCTGCAAATAGATTACTCTAGGTGAAATTGTAAATAAAAAATTTCCTCGATTTGATTGTTATTCTTTATTAGAAACATTTATTAGGTCAATTAGGTTCAAGATAGATATCTAATATTATTTTCAAATTATAGTACAGCTTACGAGTTTTTTTTTATGATATATGATCTGCAAACATAGGATATTGTCCTTTCCTTAAATTTCATTCTTACTAATAATCCTTTTTTCCTTCAATTTTTCACTTTTTATATTTTTGTCTTCAAAAAGTTAAGTACTAATATATATATGTATATATATATATAATATTGAAGTTTTTCGGCCAAAAAAAAAAAATATTGAAGTTTTGGCACCCCAAAAAAAAATTTTAAAAGCCAAACACTTCCACTTTCATTATCCCATTTTTGTAATGATTGTTATATTGCTATAACATAATCACTTTGTTTCATTTTGCAAAGTTGAGGAACCAAAATGAAAAAATTCAAAGTTTGGCGCACTATCAAATGGGAGAAGAAAAAATGAACTTGTTTAGGCACTTTCTTTGCTATTGTTTTGTGTAGAGTTTACTGGGTTTCCTAGTGGTCTAGTATCCAAAGTTCTGCTTATGGTTGGCATGTTACTTTACATAGATACATAACGTGTTTAATACATATCATATTTTGTTGATCATAGTACCAGGCAAATTTATGTTTGTGAACTTTTTGCTTACCTGAAAATGAAATGTTAGTGTTTTTCCTCCCTTTTCCCCTTTTACTGTTTCATGATTGATAATTATTATCCTTTTAACCTATCAGGTTTTCTCCACTTCCGATTTCAGCAATATCTGGGACTGGGACTGGGGAGCTTCTTGATCTTGTTTGCTCTGGGCTAAAGAAGATGGTGGTTGGTATTTCTTATTGGTCACACTGTTGATTTCTCATCAGTGTTATCATAGAAAAGAAGGGGAAAGAAAAATTGCAATCTATAATTTTTTGCTTTGGTTCTGTTTTCTGATCTAAGATGGTATGGGTTTTGGATTCAGTCTACTACTGGAACTTTAAAAGAGACATGAAATAAAATACTCAAGAAAAGAGAAATTACAATTGCACTGCTTAAAAACTATTAAATTCAGTGACTCCTTCAATTTCCAAATTAGCACACTTACACCTCTTGAAAAATGTAAACACATCAAAATTTCTTTCCCCATGCAGCATCAATTCAGTATTTTGTATTAATTTGCAATTACGATCATTTTTTGATATCATTTGATTTGATATGGATTAACCACTGAAATATCAAATTAAAGAAAAATCCCATATGAAGTGATGAATTGGCTCAGAGTAAA
This sequence comes from Lumnitzera littorea, assembly GCA_024138015.1. Lineage (NCBI taxonomy): Eukaryota > Viridiplantae > Streptophyta > Magnoliopsida > Myrtales > Combretaceae > Lumnitzera > Lumnitzera littorea. The sequence continues at coordinate 15,365,061 of JAMXBB010000006.1, read as the reverse complement.
TTAATTTTAAATGCATATATTAATACAAATGACTGACTTAGTACTATAATGAAAAAGAAATCAGTGTTGATGTTTTCTAGGAGTGTGAATTCACTATTATGGAAATTCAGATGTCACTATAATTTTAATAATTTCTGGAGGGTGGTATTGTAATTTCCTCAAAAAAAGAAAAAAGTTATGGAATAACTGATAATGCTTTGGTAGCAGACAAAAGTTGGAACAAAATGGATGGTGCTGACCCTTCTTGTTTGAACTCTGGGAAATTGATTGAATGATTACTAAAGGTGCTGAAAATTAGATTGAATTCTTTTGATCCATAAGACTCTCGAAATGATTACTAGACCCATCTGTTTCATTTGGAGGTGGCATGAATTACCAGTTTAACAGAGGTGTTGATTTTGTCTTTTAATTTAAGTAAAGGGACATTGCTATAGGTGAAGCAATTACCCAACGATTCTTTTAATGTTCTTTGGAAGTTATTTGATGTTTGGGGAGTAGTACACTACTTTGGATGAAAAGATAGGCATCTGAGTTGGTTACTGAGACTTTGCTGGAATAATATTCAAGGACATTTGCTTAAATATACTTGGCAAAAGCTTTACACATTTTTTCAAGTGGGTTGGAGTAGATTTATGGGTGTAGGGAACGTGATAAAGGGAGGTTGCTCATTAAAATTGTTATGATTGGCACACTTGTTGGAAAGTTTTAAGCTTCCTTGATGTTGGCAAAGGTTGATTTAGCTTTTTATAGGAGCAATTGTGCTTATTTTCAGAGGGTTTTGAGATGACCCATGGAACCCCGGTGGTGTTCAAGACATGCTGCACATGTGCATTTTCCCTTTATCATTCTCCATTTGACTTTTTCTAGGAGGCAAAGTAAATCTTTACTTACGAAGGTCCAGGTGACAAATATTTGTGGTCTCTAATTTATGGATCTTAGCATATGCCTCATCATTGGAACATAAGGAAATATATGGATGTGCTAGCCATCCCAGCAGCCCCACAAGCCGAGAACCATGTTTTAGTGTGGTTCAAAGTTGTGGGCCATCCTGATAGTATTCAAGCCTCAGCCTGACAATCCATGTCATACACATGCTGTGTCCATGCTTGTGGTTATCTCTTTGCTCTGATACTGCTGTATTAGTATGTCCTTACGATGCAAGTACTAGTCTGCATTTTTTACAACTGAGAGCTGATCCGTCTACCACAGGTATGCTGAACATATTCCTGAACATGTAGGGTCCAGAGAATATTGAGGAAGAAGATGGTTATGTTCCTGCAATTGCCATTGTTGGCCGTCCTAATGTTGGTAAGAGTAGTATTTTGAATGCACTGCTTGGAGAGGACAGGACAATCGTCAGTCCTGTCAGTGGAACTACACGTGATGCAATAGACACTGAATTCACGGGACCAGATGGCCAGGTAAGACTGTATGCCATGCAATGATCTTTATCTCCTGCATGAACATCATAATTCTTCCTAGCTAATTTTGAGTTCTTTATTGTTTGGAGCTCTATCAAGTAATAAATTATAGTACACACCATATTTACAAATTTAAGCTTTTAGATCAACTAGTTGTGATGCTATTTATAACATTGTATCAATAAGAGATCTTGGGTTTGAAAATCTGCATTGTCATTTCGCTGCCATTTGTCATTTCATTCCCATTTAATTTGGTCTTTCACTCAATAGGCCTTAGTCAAAGTCCAGTGATAAATATTATAGCACACATGATATCACAAGTTTATACCTTTACATCAGCCGGTTGTGGTGCTATTCATGACAAGCACTAATAATAGCTAATGACTTAAGGCATGTAGAGAACCAAAAATCAAAATTAGATAGGTTTGCGATGGCTGCTAATTTAGTTCCATTATGTAATACCACAAATCTTGACTAATTATCCCACATCTATGTTTGCCTTTACCTATTTCCTTTTATATTTTTTTCAGAAGTTCCGGCTTATTGATACAGCAGGAATTAGAAGAAGGGCATCTGTAGCTTCATCAGGTTGTACAACAGAGGCATTGTCAGTGAATCATGCATTTCGTGCTGTACGTCGTTCTGATGTGGTTGCTCTTGTCATTGAGGCAATGGCTTGTATCACTGAACAGGTGCTTCTTTTATGTGCATGTCTAAAATACCTATATCACAGAACAGGTGCTTCTTTTTATGTGCATGTCTAAAATACCTGTGTTTCTGAAGTGCTTTTGCATCTAGGTTTGCAAATTTTATGGTTGATATATAGAAAACTTTATTTACATGTCGACCTTATTAACTGAGGTTCATTGAGCATATTTACAGTCAAGAAATTATGTGAAATTTCATCTCTCAGTGACAAGTCTTCTTTCACAATATTATAATGTAACGACTACCAATAATTAATGTAGCTTCCCCCAACAATTTAATATCGTACCAAAATAGCATCTGAATACAATTCATTAGATGGTCATTGATTCTCCATTTTTTTATTTCCATGTGATGTGCGTTAGTAAAATATCCTTGATCAAATGTGATGAGAGAGTTAAAGTATTAGTTGAAGCTTTTAGATCAATTGGTTGTGAATCTAAATTCTTTGTGATATTAGTGCAGGAGATCAAGGGTTTTAATCCTTGTGCCGCCATTTTACCTATATTTAATCAAGTGGTCCACTTAATGGATTTCTATCAGTCCTAGCCTACCAATATGCACAAGTGTTGAGTAGTGATATATAAAAACGACACCACATCATAAGTTTGAACTTTGAACTTTTAGATTAAATGATTGTAGAGCTAAAATCAGTAATTCCAAGCATGGGGCAATATCTCAAGGTTGTTGTTCTTGAATGCCTTAGAGTATGTCAAGGACTGGGGGGAAAAGGTGCATGGAATTCACAATTTCTACTTGCATATTGAGAAGGCAGACTGAGTTAGTCCAGCATTTCAAAGTGGTTTAGTCCTAAAATCATGCTAGCATCTTGTATGGTCATTGAACCAAGGGGTTCGTTTAATTGTCCATTCACTTTTATCCTCTCCCATTATTTTGAGAACAACACATGCAGATTATGAAATTAAAAGGATATCCTCTTAACAATTAGTTTTTCACAAATCTAACATCAAACTAATTTAACATTCATTTAACGGAATTCTCACTCATAAGCTAGGTTGTTATACTTGCAATTCTATCCAGAATCATTAGAGAGGATATAAAATCGAAATGTGGAAATGTAAGTTTCTACAACATATGCAAAATAACTTTAAAAAATTATACATATGCTTATAATAATTATAAAAAACTTGAAATATACAATGAGAATAAAAAAATAAAGAAATTGAGTTCTTTTTCTATAAAAAATTCTTAATTTATAATAAATGAAGGCTACAAATATCGAATATGGGACTAGGAGAGGGAGAAAGTGGAAAAAAACTATAATGAGATAGGGAAGATAATTTAATACCCTAATAATGAATGGACCAACAGAAGCTCAGTTATATTTTTTTATTTTTGGTTCATTTAATTTATATATATAGAATCGATAGACTTAGTCAAAAATATAAATTTCTACTAAATTTGACATATAAAATTGTATAAGGATGTAAATTTTTACAAAAAAACGATTTTACACCTGAGTTAACTCAAAAGAATTTCCTAAAATTGTAAACTCATTTAATTAGATGGGCATAATCCGAATTTTGATAACTATGCTTATGAGATGCATTAGGGACGAAGAGAACTTTAACTACACTTTACTTCAAACTCAAATTTAGTAGGTGGTGTTGTCTACCCAAAGTATGAGTCTCTAATGCTATGATTTCCATTAGTGTGTTCTTTTTGTTTGTAATTGAATATTCGGCAAATATTTTCACAAATATTTATGTAGGCAAAGTGACACAAACAAGCTATTACCAACTTCTCAGTTAATAAAGTTATTGGGCAGCAAGGTACCATCATGTGAACACAATGTGTTATGTCTACCAAAAAATAAAAGGAATGAAGGTGTAATAGAATCTCTATTAAGTCTTCCTTTTAAGTATGAAATTTTGAAGATAATTGTTCAGTAGGCATACTTTCAATGGAGAACTCTGCTATTTAATTGAAGTTGCATTCATGAAGATTATTATTCAATAGGCATGATGGTTTACAACACAGTTATGGGACCTTCTTGGTCTTATTGTAAATTTTTTTTTTTTTCAGTCTCCTATGCTGCATTATTTCAGTTGATATCTCACAGAATCGGGATAAAACTTCTTATATATAACATTATTGATGGACAAACATTGAAATATATCTATGACTTAACTACTACCCTCGATGATTATCCTTTGTGTACCAGCGATTCATTGACATGTCTTTCCTTTGTCATTGATTGATGTAGGATTGCAGGATCGCAGAGAGGATTGAAAGAGAAGGGAAAGGTTGCTTGATTGTAGTTAACAAGTGGGATACAATTCCGAACAAAAACCAGCAAACTGCAACATACTATGAGCAAGACATTCGGGAGAAGCTTCGTGGGCTTGATTGGGCACCTATTGTTTATTCAACTGCAACTGCTGGTCATAGTGTTGATAAGTATGCTCTGCTCCAATATCACGATCATTATCTACATAAGTAGAGCTACAGTTGCATCTGCCATGGTTTTGTATACTTGTTGCATCTCTGTGTATGTGTGCTTTCATGTATGAAACTAATTCTTTACTGCTTTTATAGTGTCATACAACTTCAAAGAAAATATTTGTCATAACAAGTCTACAAGAAGTAAGGAGTTTCATTTTTTATGCTCAAACAGAAATACATTTCATTTATTTTGTAGTGTATTTTCTCCATCTGGCAAGGGAAAATTGTTTCAGTTTCATGAATGATAACATTGAAGGAATCCAAACTTAGTGATAAAACTTTCCACAAGAACCAAATTATCTAGAAATTTTATCCAAAAATTTCAAGAGAATGAATCTCTTGGAAAGAAAAGCTCTTTGTAAGCTCAAAGCTTTGAACATCTTTGAGGAGCATCAATATTAGCTAGCTATGGTAGAGACGACTCAACATTTGAAACATGCAACACTTTGACGTGAATATGTTCACTTGTGTTCTTGATTTATTTGCTGAGAACTTCACCAAGAAGTTTGATGTGAGTTTGTCATCAACAAGTTTGTAATCTTCATGTATCTTCTTTGGATAATCAACTAAGGAAATATATTGAACGGCTTCATTTTCTCCAAGAAAGTGCTTTGAAGAATTTTTGTAGTGTAGCTGTGATTTTGCAGAATATGAAACTTGTTTGCTTTTTGTTAGTTTTTAGGTATAATCAATAGCCTTTTGTTGTTGTTCTTGATTGATTGTCTAGGATGTTTAGGGTGAAGCACGATTGTGTTTCACAGGGTCAAGGAAAAATTTCTCGAGAAATTCACTTTAAGTAATACGACCTTGCAAATAAATGAATGAACGATGGTTTTCAAGGATATATTAGTGCAAATAAACTAATGGCATTGTTTGGTGGCCTGGAATGGGCATTCATGCCAGGCTCATTCTAGGTCCATACCGACTCCTTGTTATTGGAAATGTGTTGGAATGAAACAATTCCACTGCCCATCTTCCTTCTATTCCAGATTTAGAATTCATTCTGGTAATGAAATATTTCAATAAATATTCCTCCACGAGAGAAATGTGCAGCATTCTCTGTTCTTTCCTTCTTTTGTGCTGAATTTTTTACTTTATAAGATTTGTTTAATGTTGATTTTCCTTGCACAAGAGAAATTTAGTCCCCCTCTGATCTATATGGATTAGTTTTTAACATGACTTGTTTTCGTATACATGACATATCATAATATATATTTTACTACTATATCTCTATATATATGGATATGTCCATGCAAAAGACATAATTTCATACATACACATGCATTATTTGCATATAATATGAACATATATATCTTATTGTAAATAACATGTAACTCATTTTATTTTTTTCTATTCCATTGTGTTCTTTGAAGATTGCTGAACAAAGAATTCACTAAATTCCATTATTCTAATTCTTCATCAAACACTAGAACATCAATGCTTATTCCATTTTATCCTGTTCGATTCCAGCAATGCATCCCTATTAAATGTCTTGTTGATCTATTGCAATATTGCTCCCAGTATATTAGTTTATTGCTGCAGATTCTTTCAAAAGTGTTCCCAAAATTTATTTTTTGCTGGTTATATTGTTTGGTATAGAATCATTGTGGCTGCTAGTGCTGTGGAAAAGGAGAGATCAAGAAGGCTGACAACTGCTACATTGAATCAAGTGGTGCAGGAAGCAGTGGCTTTCAAAGCACCTCCACGTACCCATTGTGGAAAGAGAGGACGTGTTTACTACTGCACTCAGGTGTTTTTTCTCAGTGGCCTACGAATCACACTGAAATGATCTTTATCATTGTATTGATTAAAATCGACCATTGTTTTGGCTTCAAACACGCTCTATGTTTCTTATTGTGGCTGTCTAGTAATTATATCCTATGCAGTAGGATTTTTACTTTCCTTGGATTTAATCATTATAATGTTTGTGGTGCAGGCTGCCATCAGACCACCTACTTTTGTTTTCTTTGTAAATGATGCAAAGCTCTTTCCAGAAACATATAGACGGTATATGGAAAAGCAACTGCGAGCAGATGCAGGATTTTCTGGCAGCCCTATTAGACTTCTATGGCGTAGTAGAAGGAAATTGGAAAAAGACGGTCAGTATGAGTACTCTAAATTGGTCATTGGCCTTGATTAGCATATGCACTTGAAGCTTGCTATAAATTATCTTTCACTCTTTCTGAAGTAGAAACGACTATGGTTGCAGCCCCGGGACCTCTCATGGTTCTGTGCTTTTTATTGTATCCGTATGTTAGTATATAAATTGGAGAAGGAGCAACTTAGATCCATGTTAAGTCATCAAAATTATATAAAAAATGATAATAATAATAATAGATGGAAGTTAGAAGATCAATCAGGAAGAACCGACATAATAATTATACAAGAGTGTGATGAAAGTTAGAAGAGAAAGTAGGAAGTTATATAAGAGTATCTATAGTTAAAAAATCTACATGTTGCCACCAAGAGAGGAAATTGAGAAGACTTATGTATTTATCTAAAGAGGGGGAAAATCAGAACGCTGAGCTATTTAGGGGAAATATGCTTTGCAGAAATCAAAATCTGAATTCTAAGCACTAACTCGCTACATTATTATTCAAGGAGTGAAATTTTAATTATTACCATAGTTGTCAAAATCATGATTTTACTCACGAGTTTATAATTTTAAGAAGTTTTTTCGAGTTAACTCGTGTATAAACTTTTTTTCATATAGAAACTTACGTTTTTAACCAAATTTATATATAAATTTAGTAAAAATTTACGTTTTTAATCAAGTTTACCGATTCTACATATTTAAGTTAAATGAATTAAAAAATAAAAAAAATACAACTAAGCTTTTACAAACTATCACTTATAAGGATATTATATCATTTTCTCTATCCTATTTTATTTTATTTTATTTTTTTCTTTTTCTCTTTCTTAATCCTTTATTTTATGTTTATAGTCTACATTTAGGTTTTAGCTCTAATAGCAAATATAATAAGAAAAACTATATAATTCAATTTATATTATCAATAATTTGAAATGAATTAAAATATTTGATTCTCTTTTGTTCTTTTAAAAAAAAATAATGGAAAAAGTTTAGCTTCGACTTTGTTTGTTTTTCTTCTATATATGTTTAATTATATATTATTAAGCATTTTTTTATGAAAAAAGAACTTAATCTCTTCATTTCTGTATTTTCATTATGTATTTCAAGTTTTGAATAACTATTATAAGTATCTTCATAGTTTTTTAAAACTATTTTACATAGTTTGTAAAAACTTACTTTTTTACGTTTTAATTTCACGTTTTGATTTTATTAACTTTTTAGTGATTCTATGTAGAATCGCAAGGTTGATAACCTTGATTACTATAAGATCAATATTTCATACAATTATTTGGAAACCCTTTTAATTTATTTTAGATGGATACTATTTCCTCCTGACCAGTGAATATCTGTCATAATTGTATTATGGAAATGTGTCTAGCTACACCCATGGAAGCCATTGTTAAGCCATGAAGAGACAGTAGAAGAAATTGTATGGAAATGTGTCTAGCTACACCTGTGGAAGCCATTGTTAAGCCATGAAGAGACAGTAGAAGAAATTCAATTAATTAAATTATATTTGGACTTTTCCGATCCATAAGAAAACTATACTTTGGCAAGTGGATATATATATATATATATATATAGAGAGAGAGAGAGAGAGAGAGAGAGAGAGATGTCTTGCTTGTTTTCTGATGATTTGACCGCATTGGATCAGAGATGTGGTCAGATTTAAAGGCATGAAGTTGATCTGATGGCTGCTTTTGATTCGTTTTCCAGGGAAGGCATTGAGAAATGCACAAGAACATAGTGATAAGATGTTCACAGCAGCAGCATAAATATAGTTTTTCCGGTTTCTGTGATAGGAAGCTGCTTTTCAGATGCCAAGGAAGAGTAATTTAGCCAGAATAAAGTGGTGCTGAACATTACATATGAGAAGAAAAATTACACTATGGGGCTGCTGGTGACTTATTGTGAATGGATTCTCACGCATCGGCTTGAAGCAACAATTTCACTCTATCCCGGGGTTCAAAGGCAGTAAATTTACTCAACATGGAGCTAAGACGAGGAAACGAATGAGTGACGAGAAAAAAAAGAAGAAGAAAAACTTGTACATTGTCCTAATTCTGCTAATTGTGGCGTCAAGCAAGATTATACGGTGTATTTATCGTATGGTACTCGTCGGTATAATTAGAGAAATGTATTTGTACTCTACAGTCATTAAACAGATATTTCGAGCATATATTTATTCTACGAGGCATGTTGAATTTTGGAATGGATTTCGGACACTGCAGATCGTAGTTGAAGTCAGTAAATCGTAGCTGCAAATAATCAGAGTAATGGACAGGTCCTACAAATCCTTGCAACTGATGTAACGACAAGCAAGAGAAATGGACAGAGAGAAAAACACACTCCAGAGAGACTGCACATGTGGGTTTTATTTTCGTCCTTTAGGAATTTGCTTGGTCGGTTGGCTTCCCTCTTCTTTTTAATGTCGGACGAGTTAGAAAACAGTCAGATTGGATCAATAATTTATAAAATGGGTCGACATGCTCGTGACGTGCATCAGATCAATTTGAATTGATAGGTATGCGGCTAACTTAAAAATAAATCAATTTAAGGTTGAATTTAACTCAAATAGCTCGAGTTTTAGCTTACCTCCACAGGATCCCAATTGTGTTGAACTTGTTTAGATGTTGGTTCGAATTTGAGTGGTTAGTTTATATGGCTAGTTAGCACTATCATTTAAGCAAAGCGTGAGGCCTTACGTAGGGTGGCAGTCATTGTTGGGCCCCATCAGTAATCATTTCTTGGGTCCCTATAGATGTTGGGCCAGCCTGCCTAATACTGGACCAAATGGGAAAAGAGCTAGGCCAACCCTAGCTTCCAGCTAGGAAACTCGTCAGTTTTGGTTTATTCTAAACATTGCTCTCTTTTCTCACTTCTCTTCCATTAAATTGTATTTTTTTTTTTTGGAATGAATTCCTTTATAACTCTATCCATTAAAGTAATTTAAGTGTAAGTATCAAGGTCACAAAGCTTAAGATATTTATGTCATGGGAAATGAAACGAAACAAAATAAATTGGAAATAAATAAAATAGAATGAGGATTGAAATGATAAATTTTTTCTTATATTTGCAAAAGCCCATGAAAAGGAATAAAGTCACATTAAATGCAGAAAAAGTGTTAATTGTCAAAAATACTTTTAATTATTACATATTATAATTTATTTAAAGGATAGATAAGTAATTTTAAATCAATATAATTAATAAAAGTAAAATAAAATTTTAATTTTTTATCCTTAAATGCAGAATCATTTTTCCCTTTAAAGATGAAATTTACAATTTCATAAAATTACAATCTTGCATTCCGATATATTTCCTTAAACCAACGGCACATATAAGTTGGAACTGCCCGCAAAAAGAAAAGACGAAATGTTGCCTTTGACGTGACATGTATCTAAGACTTTAAATTACTGAAGGCAGAAAGGAGTACCATTTTTATTGAGTAAAAAGAAAGAAGTACTTGACTTTATTTGAAACTAGAAATATGCAGTTTGCGAGAAAGAGGAAATCTGTTTAAGTGGGCCCTTGTACTCTCCCCCATCATATTACACATAAATAAATGTTATTGCAACACCAGTTTTCACTTTAAATGGAGTTACAAAATAAAATTCTGAAAAGAAGAAATGTTTCAACATATAGGAAAACAAAAATGATTATTCTACCGAAACAATATCACGAATCTAATGGTCAAACGATTCATCGGTGTTATCTTCAACACATGTGGCATTGGATTTGACTTGATGATAAAATCAAAGGAAAAATAAGTGTTTTGGGATCCTCCTAACTAATTTCGACATGTTTATCCCGGTCGAAGTACAATGTGTCTTTAAAGCAACAGTCGTTGGATGTCATTATTTCTCTTTCACGCAAAATGTCGATTTCTCCGGCAGGTGAAAACATTAATTGCGAGATAAACGAGTTTGCCGCCCGGAAATTAAATCGATGGTACCAAATTCTAAATGTGTGTACGATACGAGCCTAGCTGCTTCATCGCCAAAAAACAAAAAATCACTACTTGGATGATCACCCCGAGGTCCATAACAGCTAGCATTTGCTTCAATAGATAGCTTTGAGAGATCATGAAGCTTCTCAATCATTAACCTAATAATAAGCCTAATAAATTGATTGACGTAATAGTTTGATTATAACGACAATAGTATTTGTCATTTCTAATTATTTACTGGTAGTGATTAAGCTCTATTCATAGTAAGTCCGTAAAACATAACACAGTGAGAAGATACTAGAATGTTATCTGGCGTAACTGTTTTGATACTTAAGTCAGTAATAAGTCTTTGAAAAGTAGAAAGTACTTTGGAATAGCAAGCAAATTTAGTATACGGAGTATAGAAAGATTTATCGCTAGGTAGTGTATTAGTATTTTTAATAGAGTGATGTCGGAAGTTAGAGGACAGTTAGTAGGAAGAGATCTTTTGCTGCAAATATGGGAGAGTTAGGTTGTGATATTCGATGTGTCTCAATTATTCTGAATATGGCTGTTGACTTGGTATTTTATTCTTAGCTTATGTATTCTAGTTATTGTAAAGCTTTTTGGGCTTGGTTAATCTAAGCCCAAGGCTTGAGCCCATAGAGATAAGCCCCAAGCGACAAGACATATTAGATCTAGATGGACTTGAGAGATCTATATTTAAAGAGCCCTATCAACACTTACCCCAATCTTACAGCCGTAGTCTCATTGTTGAGGCGAAGGTAAGGAGAAGGGATATATGAGTTACTCAAGCACGTGGCTAGTTTGACTTAAAGGGACTTAAGCTGGTACTACAGTGTCGACGTAACGAGGGTATAAGTTTGAGTTGACAGCGAGCCAAGGCAAGGATGCCCGAGGTGGCAAATACCTAGGCCAGGGATGATTGAGGCAGTTAGCAATTATGTTAAAGCGAAGTACCAATGAGCCAAGTAGGATGGACCTACGGTTGGGGTGTCAAAGTAAGATACCTTTGCATCTCGCTAAACAGGCACTTTAAGGCTATGAACTAGTCTAGCTGAATAGTACTTGTCATAGACCAAGCAAATGCAATTGCACCGTGTCTTTGTCATGCTGACCAAGTGAAAGTCGAATGGGCTATGAGAAAACTTCTTGTCAAATGAACTTTTTTAAATTGTGATCTTTGCATGCTCATTTCTCATGTATTTAATATGATGTTACAGGTATTATATTATAGCAAATTAATGTACAACTACATGCACTTTACCTTTTAAAGATGATCATTTGATCAAAACTTATTCTATACGTCTGTTGAGTAGCATTCCAAGGGATTTATGCTTATACAGATCATAATAATCGCTTGCATAACTTCCCAAATACTTTGCTTATAAATAGTACAATCTTAACAAAAGACTACTTTTTTGCAATCTCTCTATTTTGCTATTGTGAATTCTACTTTTGCATCAAACTTTCTTCAAAAGTTTTTTAAGCTTCTTTCTTCTTCACACATTACAACTACGTCGAGTAATAGAGGTGAGACTAGCTTATCCTCATCGCTACATACCTCTAACTTTGAATGTACAAGGAGTGTTTCCCTCCCAACAAGAAAGGATGAGGTCTTGTTGCTGGCACAACTAAACGATTCCACTAGAATGGCAGTAGAGGCGTTAGATAGGGTAGGCTAATTAATGCTATCCCGAAGGATGTATATGGATACTCCCCTTTGCCCCTTCCAAAGAATAAGTTCAATGCACTTGAGACTAGCAAAGGGCTTAGCGGTCGAGGGAGCAAGAGCAAACCCTTTGCCCCTATTTAGGTCCTGAGTAACTTCATTATTGAGGCAATCCTTGAGTTGCAAATATGACTATTGAATAAGGAATAGTATGTGACCCTGCTATCGAGAAGGCATTTTACAGTTTTCAAGAAGTGTTTGGAGTTCGGGCAATGCTTACCCCCAAGCCGCTTTAAGAAAGAGCTCTTTAACTTTCATCAGTGCAGCTCAATGCAAGTCTTTCCCAATGGGTAGAGGGTATTGAAGGCTTTTCAAGCATTGTGTGAGTATTTGGTAGTAAAGGTCACTCCCGAGCTCTTTAACCACTTCTATATGTAGAAGAGCGTAGAGGGAGGTGGCTATACCTATAGTCCCGTCTAAGGAAGAAAATATTTTATGATCTTCTAGATTCCATAAAGGGTTGGCAAGACGACTATGTGGTGGTCCAATTGCTCGAAGAAACAGATTTCTGGACGCGGTAGACCAACCTGGTTTGAACTAAGGCCTAGAAAGAGCTTGGTCCCAATGATGCAAAAGCCGCGCTTGAGATTCAGGCCTTCATGGCCTTAAAGCATGGCCAGGAGATTAATACCATGGAGATAGTGGAGAGATACTTCTAGCATTTAATCTTCGAGCCCTTCCTTAGCATGAAAGTTGTGGTTAAGAAGTAGGCCGAAGGTAGAGATTCGTTCTATGCGCCTACATCTGTTGTGTTAGTGTTGAGGTGCTTCATCTGGCACCTCCTTTGTAGAATGGGGGAACCTCCTTAGCCGTGTCAGTTACGGCAAAGTTTTATGAATGATAATAATAGTTTCTTTTGTTCATCTCACTTTTTCTTTTCCTCATTGTTTCAATCTTATTTTTGCAAGTAAAAATTTAGCAAAGAGGGTTCCTCATCCCTTTATGGACAAGCTAATGAGTCACCGCCAAGCTAGAGTCAAGGCAGACCAACCGAAGGGCAAAGCAATATAGGTGAAGCCAGGGCCTACAGCAGGGCATGATTGATGGCTATTCCTCAAGGGATTCCCATCAGTATCTTAGACAAGCTATTGGATGCAAAGCCTTTGAGCGTGGCTCTACTTACCCCTACCTTCATCCCCTCCATCGAGCCTATTCTTATAGGGGACGAAGGTAATGATGCGAAGTGGCTTAATGTTCAAATGCTTTCCCTTCTGAGGGTAAGGGAAGAAGAAATGGTCAAGGGAGCTGCCCTACTTCAAGTGGCTGGCCAAAAGAGGAAGGCTCCTGAAACAGTTAGGGAACCAGGCTTGGAGTTAAGAAACAGAGGCTCTTGATGAAGGCACTTTTAAGCCAGGAGAAATGGAATGAATGGCTAATAGCTCATACCTATCAATGTGTTGACGACCTAAAGGACAAATTTTTTGACATCCTTAACAACTTTAGGTTGATGGGGATCGGGCCGGACTCATTCCAAGAGGTGTTGTACGCCTCTCAAGATGAAGAGTTCCTGACATGGAAATGAAGAAGGCCAAGGGGAAGCCCCTGAGGCTGAAGTGAGAGGTCCCTGCTAATGATCTCATATTGTGATACCAGACACTCAGCTACCAAGCTTCAATGAGGTCTTATACCCTTGGCGATTGGGCTGTCCTTATAGGGCTCTTTAGGGAAGGTAAGGACGACCCTCTAGAGATAGCGGGCCACTTGAGCACACTTATGCGGCAGGTAACTCTTTGTTACTTCTACATAGATTTGCTTCACTTCTCATTGTATTGACAGTAGCCCATGTTTCTTTGCAGTATTACGGTCAAATGCTGCTTCAACTAAACAAATATGATGCTACCCAGAGAGAGGTAAAGGGCTTTAGGGAAGCATTGTATCGGAGTGAGAAGTAGTTGTGAGAGGCAAAGACTTCTACTAATAAGTACTTGAAAACATTCTCCAAAGCTAATTGACACTTGCATCGCTCTTATGTACAGGTGGAAGGGGCTTTAGGTACGGCTAAAGGCCGACAACCTGGAGGCTTAGTTAGAGGATCAACAGATGACTAATGTTCAGCTCTCTTGGCAGCTAAATGGGGAGAGGGAGACCAAAGCCTAGGTTGAGAAAGAGAATGCTAAGCTGAAGGCGTCAGTCGCAAGGCTACAAACTAAGTTAGCAATGAAGGCATCTAAGTGTGAAAGTGCCAAAACCACTTTGCTGGAGCTGGCCGGTTTAAAGGTTGGGTTAAAGTAGTAGGTCCAGGAGCTACAGGGGAAGGTTTTGAAGATGGAGGAGATCATCTCCAAAATGGAGAGTGGGGAGGTCCTCAACGATGCCACTACTAAAAAGGCTATCGCTGACTATCAGAAGACTAAAGAGTGGTCAAACGAGTTAGAAGACCTGACCATCGACTTCACATGCTATATAAGGAAGGAGGTGCTCTCTAACTATCCAAACCTTGATATGAGCTTCCTCAACTTCCTGGATTCCCCAACTTTCAACTAGAAGAGGGACACCCTGGTGGGCAATAGGGAGGCCGCTCAAACAGCCTTCGATGTCCCAAGTGCCCCTTCTGCTACTAGGGCTGGGCAAGGCACTTCGACATCCACTTTTACCTTAGTAGGAGGCTACCTTAGAAGTAGTTTCTCAAGACAATCAACCTCTAGGCGATCCTCCAGCTGCCCCTTGCTTGCAACTTTTAGCCTCCGCTTCAAGTCAAGGCCAGCGTCTTCAAGAGGCATTATTGGATCAAAGCTTCAAAGAGATCGAAGCTTTAGATTTTTTTAAGTTACTAAAGTTAGCTTATCCAAGGCGATAATGTTTTTTTTTTTTTGAAACATATGTATGCCAAGCCAAGATGTCGGCCTTCACTATGTAATTTGACAATCAATGAATGAGATTTTTTACTTACCTCCTCATATACGCCTGCTTCTTCTTACTTTACCTTTGAATATATTTGTATAAGAATTTCTCTATGCAAGGGGAGTTTACCCTTGCCTAGTTTACCTTCTAACCTATCTAAAAGATAGGGCTTCCTTTATGTAAGGGGTGTTTCCCTTTGCCAAAGTTACTTGAAAGGGTCAAGTTGATAGCATTTCGACTTGCTCGAAAGATGAGTTCCTTATTGCGAGGGGTGTTTCCCTTTACTAAGGTTATCACTCGAGGGGGGGTCGGGTTGATGGCATTCCGACCTACTCGAAAGATAGGAGTTCTTCTATGCAAGGGGTGTTTCCTCTTGTCGAGATTACTTAAGAGAGTCAGGTCTTTGGTTTTCTAACTTGCTTATAAGATAGGAGTTCTTTTGTACATTGAGTGTTTCCCCTTAACGAAGTTACCTGAGAAGGTTAGATTAGCAGCGTTCCATCCTACCCCGAAGATAAGAATTCCTTTATGTAAGGAGTGTTTCCTCTTGTCAAGATTACTTGAGGGGGTCAGGTCGGTGGTGTTCTAACCTACCTAAAAGATGGGAGTTCCTCTTTATAAAGGGTGTTTCCCCTCGTCAAGGTTACCTAAAGGGGTCAAGTTAGTGGAGTTTCGACCTGCCTAGTAAACAGTTCGTATGTCCTTTCAAAGGCTAAGATGGCAACAAAAAGGAGAGAGAGAGAGAGAGGAAGGTAGACAATTGATTATAAAGTAAATTGTTCCATTTCATTATTTTGGAAAGATATACACAAGAATATCCTAATTAAAATAAAGCCGAAGATTATCGACATTCCATGTGCTCAGGATGAGCTTGCTATCCAATCTTTCCAATCAGTATGCTCCATTGCCTAAGCTTTCCTTAGCTTTAACGGGGTCTTCTTAATTGGGGGCTAGCTTCCCCTGCCCTTCGCGCAAACATATGGCTTCTAGCTTTCAGTAAACTAGGTCACCGACCTTGAACTCCTTGTATCTAAACTTCTGGTTGTAGTACCAGGTGACCCAATGTTGGTATGCGGTTACTTGAGCCGTAATAAGGTCTTTGATTTCCTTGATGGTATTGACATTGGCATGCAACAATGACTCATTAAGGGCTATATCGAAGCTTCGAGTTTGAATATTAAGAAGGTCAAATTCGATGGGGAGGACTGCTTTCAAGCTGAATGCTGGGTGAAAGGAGGTCTCGCCTGTAGAAGTGCGATGAGTGGTCCTATACCCCTATAAGATATTGGGCAATTCGTCGGCCTAGGTGTGTTTAGATTGATCACCACACTTCTTCAGGATATCCAAGATAATTCGATTAGTTGCCTTGACCTGTCCATTTGATTGAGGGTAAGCAACTAAGGTGAAGTACATGGTAATGTAGTACTTAGCACAGAACTCCCTGAACTTGGGGTTATCAAATTGTTGCCTGTTGCTCGTAGTGAGAGCATAGGGGAACCCAAACCAAGAGAGAATGTTGTTTCTAATGAAAGATTCAACACTTCTTTTCGTGATCTTTACCGCCGCTTTAGCCTCTACCTACTTTATGAAGTAGTCGACGGCAAGAATTATGAACTGCTATCCTCCCAAAGCTTTTGGGAAGGCATCGAGAATATCAACACCTTACTGTACGAATGCCTATGGGCTAGTCAAGGGTTGGAGTGCTAGGTGCATGACTGACTGGCACATGCTTCTGGCATTGCAAGTACTTTTAAGCTATGGCTTTTGTGTCTTGCCTCATGGTAGGCTAGTAATACCCAAGTCATAGTGCTTAGAGGTAGAGGGCATGGGATAGAATATGATTGTTGCACACTCTAACATACAGCTTTTTCATGATGCATAGCCCTTTACCTTCTCTGAGGCATCGAAGCAAGGGAAGGTTAACTCCCTTGTGATACAAGATGTCGTCAACCAACATATAGTTAGTGGCATGATAACGAAGCTTCTTTACCTCCCTCTTATCACCTAAGAGCGTACCTTACTCTAAATAACTCCGGATAAGATCCATTTAGCTCAGCTCTAGTGCTATTGTGGTTAGTTCCAAAACTTCAACCGAGCTTGGAATTATGATTTTTTTTTTTTTTGCAGGTATTCTATGAAGATTTTGCTATCCTTCACCCCAAGCTTCTGTATACTAGTAGAGATGAGCTTAGATAGACAATTTGCTGCTAAATTCTCGAGTCGAGGGATCTTCCTAATGTCTTACAAAGGGAATTTAGCTAAAAGGCTCTTTGCCTTCTTAAGGTACATAGCCATAGTGTCGTCCTTGGCCTCGTATTTGCCTTAGACTTGCTAGAAAACAAGCATGGAGTCCAAGAAGATCCGTAAATACTCAACATCAATCTCCTTGGCTAACTTAAGACTGATGATAAGGGCCTTGTGTTTGGATTCGTTATTGTTGTAATCAAAACTGAACTTAAGGGCATTGCAGATTGTAAATTTGTATGGGCTAAATAAGACCCGCACCTCTACCCCTCGAGGTAGATGACCTATTGACGTAGAGAGTCCACACCAGCTTGCCATCATCCAGTGGCATTTCCTCATCTCCTATATATTTTACCACAAAGTTGGCTAGCACTTGTGCTTTATAGGTCGTTCATGGCTAATATTGGATTTCGTATGCATTAAATTCCATCACATACTTCAACATCCGTCCAGATACATCGGGTTTCTGCAACACAGTGCATAGCGGTTGATCCGTGAGTATGATTATCTGGTGTGCTTGGAAGTAGGGTCTTAGCCATCGAATCGTGATAATGACGGCCAAGGTGACCTTTTTTGCCTAGGTATACTTGACCTCAAGTCCGTGGAGTATATGGTTGACATAGTATACAGGCCTGTGTTTCCTTTCCTCTACTCTGACCAACACAGAGGAGAGCGTTTGATCACTCACGACTAAGTACAAAAACAAGTCTTGCCCATGGATAAGCTTGGAGAGGATTGGTAGGTATGCAAGGAAGTCTTGGAGTTACTGAAAGGTAGCAATGCACTTCAGAGTCCATTTAAAACCTTTTGGATTCTTTAAGATTTTAAAGAACTTAGCGCATTTGTTAATGCTCTTTGAGATGAATTTGCTCAATGCAACTACCATGCCAATGAGCTTTTGTACGTCTCGAACTAAGGTTGGAGGCTTCATTCCCCTAATGATAGTAATCTTCTCGAGGTTGGCCTTGATACCTCTTTGAATTACTAGAAAGCCGAGGAACTTGCTAGATCCGACCTCGAAGATGCACTTTTGAAGGTTTAGCTTCATATCATATGTGTGCATTTAGTTGAAGGCTTCTTGGAGATCCTTGACTTGATCATCTAGATTCTGGTTCTTAACGATCATATCATTAATGTACACCTCCATATTACTCCCGATTTAGGGTTTAAACAGTTTCATCACCATTCTTTAGTATATAGCCCTAGTGTTTTCAAATCGAACAACATCACGATGTTGCAATACATGCCATAATTAGTGATGAATGAGGTATGGATTTCGTCCTTCCAGTCCATTTTGATCTGGTTATACCCCGAGAAGGCATCCATAAAGCTCAACATAGTGTGTCCTGAAGTGGAATCGACGAGTTGATTGATCCTAGAGAAGGGGAAATAGTCTTTAGGGCAAGCTTTATTAAGGTCGGTATAATCAACATGCATTCGCCACTTCTTACTCTTCTTCATAACTAGTACTACGTTCACTAGCTAGGTCGGGTACTTTTCCTCCATCACGAAGTTGGCCTTAAGTAGCTTCTGTACTTCTTCCTTAATTGCAACTTGTCTCTTTAGGGTGAAATCCCTCTTTTTCTGCTTGACAGACCATGTTGTAGTGTCGATGTTGAGGTTATGGATCACTAGGTCGAGCGAGATTCCGAACATGTTTGACATCGACCAAGCGAACCTATCCAATTTGCCCATAGGTGAGTGACGATTTCATCCTTCACTTCGGGTGGATTCTCAATCCCAACTCTTATGGTTTGCTCAGGTGAGGCTCCAATCTAGACTTCTTCTCTTTTTTCCCCCCGGCTTGCCCCTTCTTAGCCGGCCTCTCCTGCAAGCTTGTTTCTAGGGCAAAGACGCCATCTCCTTTGACGGCCCTAACATACAGCTCTCGCAAGAGCCTTTGATCACACATGCATACTTTTACTTCGGTTACAGTTAGAAATTTGGCCTTCAGACGAAGGAATGATGTGATCACTAAGAACGCATTTAGGCTTGGTCTTTCCAAGAGCATAATGTGGGGTGAAGGGCAATTAATCACGAGGAATTCTATTGATCGTCGTACCACATAGTCGTCATCGTTAAGTGTTCATATCTAGCGTGATGATCCCCTTGGCTCAAGCCGTACTTCTATTGAAGTCAATCAGATTACGGTAGTAGAGCTTCATTTTTACGGACAACTTCTTCCTCATCCTCTCATGAGTATGGAGGAAAAGTATGTTGGTGGAACTATCAATGTCCACCATAATCTTTAAGACCTCAAAATTTGGGATCCTCACCCCTATCACTAGGGCATCTGCATGGAGTGTATTGACCCATTCAAGGTCTTCATTAGAGAAGGAGATGAAAGTGTCCAACTTCTATCTCTTCTTCCTTACAACCAACACCTTTGATGGGGCGTTAATCGAGCTACTAGTGCTTAGTCAGCTCTCGAGGTACCACCCCCCCCCTCCCCCCCCTAATTACGTTAATAACACCATTGGGGGTACGGTCATAACGGAAGTCATTATTCTACTCGGTGTAGGCATTCTCAGTCCATTACCTCTAAGGTGCCCTATCTCCATCGTTGCCAGAACGGTAGTCATTCCTTGAATGGGCTACATATTCATTGAAGAAGCCACATTGAATAGCGTACTGAATGGCGTTCTTCAATTGGAAGCACTCTTTGGTGGTGTGGCCATGGTCACCATAGAACTAATAGTACTTGTTAGAGTTTTGACAATTAGGGTTTCCTTGCATTTTTTGTAACCTCTAGAGCAAATTCTAGTGCTTCACTTTGGAATAGACCTGAGCAATGGGTCTATTCAGGGGCGTGTGCTACGTATAAATAGGAAAGGGGAATAGGTCGCGCTCGGCTTGGCAATTCTTCTTCCTAAAACTCTCCTCCTTTGATTTACCCGGCAACCTACCCTTGAAGCAATCCTTCATGGACAATTTTTCTTTATTCTGCTTTCCGCCCAACCTCTCTTGGTCAGCATCGCGCCTAATGTGAATGTTGTCTTTTTGGTCGATGTATTTCTAGGCTTTATTCCAAAAGTCGGCCACGGTCTTCAACTTACTCTTCACAAGCGATCGGAAGAAGTCTCTTGAAGGTTGGATGCTCAGTTGAGCGACATGGATAGTGACTCCCTCATCTAGCTGAGAGATCTTGACCACAGCATTGTTAAGTCGGGCTACATAATCACATAAGGAATTCCCTTTACCTTGCCTTATGAGGTATAAGGACGATGTGTCCTTAAACGGGGGCTTACTAACCCTAAAGTGGAGATTGAATCTTTACGCCAATTTGTTAAAAGAGATGATGGAATTGCTAAGAAGGTGGTTAAACTATGTTTGGGCTGCCTTCCTCAAGGTACTTGGGAAGGCCTTGTACATTATAGCATATGTTGAGCCTGATTTTTCAATTTTCTTTTATTTTAATTTATTTTCTGACTTTCCAATTAATACTAAACCCTAACCCATTTAATATTAATCCTCGATTAGAGAAATCGGGAAATTCTAGTTCTTTAAAAAAAACTTTTAGAGTCGCTACCCAATTGAAGTTAGGAAAAAAAGAAATTATAATAAATCGAATGGATTGACTATGATTTAACTATCAGTTTTTTATTTCAATTTGATCAAAACCAGAAGGTTCCTAATTCAGGAGCTACTTATTAAACCCTAATATGTACCATTGTCAATTTTCTGAAATTAGGCTCATTCCTCAAAATTACCCTTTTTAATACTTTTAAGAAAGATAAAATAAAATAAAAACTTAAGTTTTTTTATAGATTAACATTTCCCTAAATGTGTTTACTTACTCGTTAGTCGAGATTAGACGTCTATAGTTCTTTTCAAAACTTTTAGTGTGTTTATTTATTTTAATTTTGAAAACTGATCAAGTTTATGTAGTTATTAATTTAGTTTATTCAATAAAAATCTAAAAGGGCCCTAACTGTTGAGTTTTTTTTATCTTATAAAAAAAAAATTCTCCAAAATGTCTTAAATTTAAAAAAAGTTCATTATTAATTTTTATTTCTAAAAAAATGATTTTTCTAAATGAGAAAAAACTACGGCTAAAAAAGATTTTCCTAAGCTAATATATATCGTTTCTTTTCATACTTCAAAACAACTGCCTCGACTAATCAAGGCAAATAACTAAATGAATATAATGATAACAATAATAATATATAATATAATAATAATTTAAAAAAATAAAAAAAATTTAGAACTTAAACCTGAATTATTGTCCACTGTTACATGAACTATAATGTCCATGCACGAGTGTCGTTGGCTGTATGTGACTCTGGACGATACGATGAGCAATTGTGAACGTCGTTGAGGGTTGATCAGTGGCTTACGTAAGCTAGTTATGCGCTGTGGTGTGGGGCATTAGCTGTGCTGATCGTGCGGCATGTGAAGTGTTGGAGTTGGCGTAAACAATGTGTACAACAGTGAACTGCGTTGTTGGATGCTGATGTCAATGCTGTGCAGATCAGTGCACCGTGCTAGAGAGTGCAGTTGTCACGAGTAACTTATGGATGGGACATTAGTATTGGTCTACTGTGCAGGGATGGGGACATGTGTATGAGAGTCTGAAGCTGTAAGGATATGGTGCTTAGGGGTTTGGCTGATTGTAGATGTATACTTGGGAGTTTTACTGTCAGTGGCGAAACAGTAGGCGAACGTGGACTATAAGCGAGTCAGGCGTGTGATCCAGTGTGTGTAGGCGTATCAGTTGTTGCATGAAGTTGTGGTCTGGTTATGGAGTTGTGTGTTATTAGAGACGTAACGCGAGAGAAAGTGGCCTGCAGTTGTGTTTGTGCTGTGGATGTGTGAGTGAGTGTAGTTTTGTGTGAGGCGTGTTGTGAATGTGAAGCTCAATAGGCAGTGGGCTATATGTATTGGTTGATGGATAGTGGAGTGGCATTTGTCTCGGCTGTTTGGAGCTTGGACCTGCACCTGCTGTTACGTGACTTGGAAGCTGCTTCGCCCGCTGCCGTTTGGTGGTCTTAGTGAAATTCTTGTAGAGAGTAGAGAATTGAAGTGGTTTGAGTGTGATCGTGCTTTTCGGGGTATGTAATTGTCTTCCTTTATGTTACACGGTTAATATTTATAAAGTTCAGAAAACAAATATTTTAATCATATCAATTCTAAATTAATAAAGATCTAAAATAGATTCGAATATTTTATATTGACTCAAAACCAAATTATATTTGAATTGCACAAATCTTTAT
Organism: Lumnitzera littorea; assembly: GCA_024138015.1. Lineage (NCBI taxonomy): Eukaryota > Viridiplantae > Streptophyta > Magnoliopsida > Myrtales > Combretaceae > Lumnitzera > Lumnitzera littorea. The sequence goes on along the minus strand of JAMXBB010000006.1, from coordinate 15,342,401 downwards.
TACATTAGATTCAAAAGATTTTATAAGATTTAAAATTAAATTTGAGTTTCGTATGCTAACCTGATGAGATTTGAATCCATAACCTTAAACTAACTCAATGCTAATATTCAAATACTTATCTGTTAGGTCATTGGCCTGTATCTTAATATTTAGTACAATTAAATTATACTTAAGTTACGTAACTCTCTAAGATAAAGCTACTTAAAATGAGCTAAAACTAAATTGATTAATCCTAAAACATTTTATTTTCTAAAAATCTATTTTCATAAAAAAAATCTTTATAATTTTTCTTTTTTCATTTTTTTTGTATTTTTCTCTTTTTTCAATTTTTTAAATTTTAAATTTTTTATATTTTTTTAATACTTTTGAATTAGGACCATTTAAAAAACAAAATATAAAAGGACAAAAATTAAGTGTCTACAACATCCCTATGACCATAGAGGTTCATAAGGGTACGGAAGTGTAAAAGGTGATCGTTAGGGTCACCCGTACCATCGTACTAGTCTAGGGATAAAAGTTTACCATTAAGAGGTAACACTTCGTCCTGGACACCATTGGTGAAAGGGGTTTTATTGCTGGCGACCGACCCAGCATTGCCAATAGCCTTGCTCCCTTGCTGCATTATGGTCGGCATCGTCTATCGAGTGAGCTCAGCATACTGCTGAGTGAGCTTGTACTCCTTGCGAGTCATCTTCTTTCTCGTTCCCAGCTAAAGCTCAGTTGTGGGTATCTGCAGACCTTCCTAGTTGTTATTATAAGGGTGGATCAAGTTGCTAATCCTTACCATTCTAATGCTACTTCAGGGGGGTTGTTTTGCCTAGTGTGGGCATCTGAAGCTTCGGGGGATGGGTTTGTATGTTGTGCCTCTCTATTTCTTTAAGGTGAGCGTAGAGTAACCTGTTTTACGCAACATACTCTTCAACCAAGCGCTCTAAGCACTCCTTTAACGCAACCCTTGGGAGCGGTTGGTTGCCCATGGGTTGAGCTCCCAAGGGTTGATTGTTTACCAACTGATGGTTCTCTTGTCCATCGTGTTGACACATGATGTCTAGAAATTGCTTATGAGATATGTGTTTAGTGTGTTTAAGATTTTGGGTATAGGAATTCAGCTTCCCATAAACGATGCCAAATATCGTTTTTAAGTATTTACTAGTAGTGATTGAGCTCTACACATAACAAGCCTGTAAAACAAAACACAGTAAGGGGACGCCAAGGTGTTGTCCGACGTGGCCACTCCGATACTTAAATCAGCAGTAAGTCTTTAGAGAGTAGAAAGTACTTTGGAATAGTAGGCAAGCTTAGTGTACAGAGTATAAAGAAATTTACTGCTAGGTAATGTATCGATATTTATAGTAGAGTCGCCTTGATAGTTGGAGGACGGTTAGTAGGGAGAGATCTTCTCCCGCAAGTATAGAAGAGTGGGGTCACGATGTTTTACGTGTCCCACTTATTCTGGACATGGCTGTTGACTCGGTATTTTATCTTTATCTTATGTATTTTAACCATTGAAGAGCTTCTTGAGTTTGGTTAATCTAAGCCTAAGGCTTGAGTTTATGGGGGCGAGCCCCAAGCGACAAGACGTATCAAATTTGGATGGGCTTGAGGACCCCATATCTAAAAAGCCATGTCAACAACATCATTTTAAACTTTTGAGATTATATTGGCTCCTTCAATTTTTCCTATTGCATAATTATGTCTCTCTGACACATATAGGTCCTTTTATGTAAAATTTTAAAGATATCTATATGTATTTTGAAACTTATTAGAAAGTTCAATGTTACATCTTAGTATGTAGATAAACAATTTAAAATATTGAGAGTGTCAATATAATTTTATAAATTTCTAGGGTTACTTGATGAAATTTACCTAGTTAATGATAAAAAGAGCCATAATGACGAGAACCCTATAATGCATGAAGCATTATATGAAATCTTCAAGTGTCATTTTAATTTGAGATCTCCTAATTTAAACATTTTGCGATAATTTTTGGTTATCTTTGGTACCATCCATTTGTCATGGGGAAAAGGAAAATAATGATATTAAAAAAAAAAAACTGAAAATAGGGATGTTAGGAAAATATTACAACACTTTGAGGCGATTTTAGTTCAATTCGAGCTTAAGAGGTAATTTTAGTAGGAACAACCCCTACACCAGCAAATAACCTAAATTTGTACATATAAAAGTAAAGTAATCCAAAAACCAAATAAAGCTCTATTTATACTTCACACCTACACTTGATCCCTTACACCAAGAGCCTCACATAACCCAAACATGTATAATGAAATGTTCACTACTCTCAAAACCTTTCAACACCTATGAAGCCAAAAACCATGCAACATCTACATTTTTCAGCTATTAACATTAGCAACCATAATCTTTGATTAATAAAAAGTTGAGAAAATATAATTAAGGAAAAATAAAATATAAATATATATATATATATATATATATATAATGTGCACAAAATGTTCATTAATTACAATCAAAATGTTCATTGACTACAATTAGTGACAATCTACTATTGTTGGCATTGGCGATGCGCATAGGCATATATCCCCCAAGTTGTATTAAGTTAAGCCTAGACCATTTACTTTGCATCCAACAATGTAATATGTACACCATCCCCTATATAGGTATTGGAGTAGGTCATGTGCATAGTTACTAGAATAAGCTAGACCATCATGAGCCCCTTGCCTATGTATACGTCGAGACTCCAGCTTACCTCTTGAATGGAGTAGGAGGAGTATAAATCTGACTATTAGAGCTCTCTTTGAATGGTGTATGAAACTGGAACTTAGGTACTATAGGAGATGTAGGGGCAAGTAGTGCTAAAGTGAGAAATCATCTCGAATGTCCAACTTGACCTATCTACGTCTTTACCCTCTCTCCTGTCAACGTCCTCGTCTTTGACAACACCCTTCATGTTGTACCTCATATAGTGGAGAGTCATCATGCTCGATATCCGATTTGGGCATGGGTAGATCACCTAGATGGATGCCCCTAAGTTGCTAAATGATGCTATCTACCACCAGCTGCTTAGTCATAATATCCTCGTATGACATCTGAGGCAACTTATGTATAAAAATCTACCTGCATATCATAAATAACAATGTGGTTAGTATATAATGACACAACTAAAGAAATAACAAGAATAAGTAGGATGGATGCATACCATGCATACCCAAGAGGCCCTGGATTTGCCAATATATTAGTGGGTAACCTGGTAATACCAAGCATGATAGTCTAAAGTAACATTAGATGGCGGTCATATCTCAATAATCCTGTTATGATGGTCCAACCATTGATCTAGCTGAGTCGCATGAGTAGTAGCCTAATCGGTCTTTGTCTAACCTCGTAAGTCTACTTCGTGCAGCATCCGTGAGGTATCTAGATAAGCAAAATGTTCTGGATCTCAATAAAATGTTGAGTCATACGATCGAGGTAATAAAACTTCACAATGTGGAGGCACATAAGTAGTACTCGTATTACCCAGATATCACTCTCGTCCCAACGATACATAGGGAGTCTAACCGTGTCATCATATATGGAGGGGATCCAAACTACCTAAAACTCGATAGTTTAGAATATACAACAGCTAACACTTTAAAAAGATAAGAATACTCAAGTTAATAAGATAAGTACCTGCTCTGGACGTTAGTGGTCAAAGGTTTCCTTATATTAGCTCACTACATGCGTAGGTAGCTTGGTGACATTAGAATCTGCTCCCTATCGACTCATAATTGATTGATCGTCAACTACTATCGTGAGCCTGTATAGAGGCGTAATGCGTGGAAAGTACTCCCATGCCTAAACCTAATGTATGACCAGGGGCTCACTAATCTCACCTTTACACCCCAAAACTGGATAGTTGCAATGGTCTTGCTGTGTAAACCAATCTATGACAATAACTGACTTCATAGTCCCTATCATAGATATATTTTACATAAAGCGTCCACAACTCCTTGCTTTGAAGTAAACAACTCAATTAAGATTAAGCTAAAATTTACACAAAAGCTAGAATCTTAAGTCTTATATATATACATACTTCAATAGTCGGCTAAACTTACATATCACATATTAGTCTATAAACCTAAAATATACCAACAAAATAGTAAAAGACTCAAGCTTACATCCAATTGATCCTCACTCCCCCATAGTTTCAAAAAGAAACTGACCTTGGGATAATTGTATTATAGTATATCAGTTAGAACTTACAAGAAAATTTATATAGGTATAGACACCTCATTTTTGTTAATTTTGTTAATTGAGCTAGGTTAATAAATAAACAAAAAAATAAAAAAATAATAATAAAAATAAAAAACGAAAATTAAAATAAAAAATTGAAAAATGAAAAAGAGAAAAAGAAAATCAAGTTAAGTCATAGTAAGTTGAGTCATAACTCGAGTTATATTGTGTTAAATAGAATTGAGTTGGATCGTCAGATTAGGTGATGATATGAGCTTAATTAATTTTGGGCTAAACTAATATAAAATAAAAATTCATCTAATTCAGGGGGTTCAAATCAAATTAGGGAATTATTAGGCTAAATCGGATTGGATCGAGTCTTGGAAGAATAAAAAAAGCTTAAAATAAATAAGGGTTTCTAGAAGTTAAGATAAATTCTTGATAAATTATAATCATATTTTCTGTATCTTTGATATAAAAGATTTGATTTTAAGTTTATAAATAGCACGTCGATGGGAAAGTTGAGAAAGGTTTTTTTTTTTTTAAATCACACTCCTTCACAAACACACGCAACTACCACATATGCTACCCAAACCACCACATGCGTCGCCAGCATCGCTGGAGCCATTGCCCAGCGCCACCCACACGTACCGCCTAACACCACAAAAACTACCATTGCTATTGCCCAGGCTATTGCCCATCACTACCTAGTCCATCGCCCATCATCGTCTAAGCCATCGCCTATCACCACCTAATCAATTGCCCATCACCACCCGTGCTCTCACCCAATTACTACTTGTGTTATCGCCCAGTGTCACTTGTACTCTCGCCCAATTACACTCGTGTGCTCGCCCAGTCATGCCTGTGCTCACGCATGCATGCTTGCCCAGACGCTCACCCATCACCATTGGTACGCTTGCCCATAACACCTAACCGTTGTCCAAACTGAACACACGAGTACACAATCCGATGCTAGGTAAATTTTCATTAAATTTTATTATTATTTATTTATTTCATTGATTTTTATTAATGTTTTTGGTTAGTTACTTTTTTTTCTTTATTAATTTATTTCTTTTGTTTAAGTGCAGTTTTTTTGTTATTATTTATTTTGTCACAATTTTTTAGTTGAATTAAGTTTTTTTGGAAAATCATTTTTTTTAATAATAAAAAATATTTTTTAACATATAGTGGTTTTAAAAAAAATCTTAAATTAAGTTTTTTCTCAAAAAGATTCGATTAGTTAGGGTTTTTTATTTAATTCAAAAAAATTAGATTTCTTAGGTTTTTTTTTCTTAAAATAATAAATTGATAAGAAACGTAAACTTGGCTTGGTTTTTGAAATAAAAATAACCCACCCACTAAAAATTTTATAAAAAAGAACTACAGCCAATTTGATCTCGATTAGCGGATATGAAGGTACCTTCGGGGCAACTGTCTAAAAATAATTTTTTTTTTAGAAATTCGAAATAAAAAATAATAAAAAATCATTTTTAGTTACATTTTGTGAATTTAGGTATATTTTTAATATTTTTAGAAAAATTACAAAAATAAAACCTATAAGTTTTTTTCTTTAATTTTCACATAATGACTTAGTTTTAATATATTAGCCCCTGAACCTAGTTTTCTGGTTCAATTTTTCTAAAAATTAATTTTTTAGAATCTCCGCAGATTAATGGTAAAATTAGGGTTTTACTTTTTTACTAGCTAACTTGGTTGGCGACTCCAATTTTTTTTAAAAGTATTTTCTTAATTTTAATATCGAGTAATTTACATTAAATAGGCTGGGCTTGATATAAGTTAAATTAAGGAAATCGAAATAGGGCTCGACAGAATTGGCAACTACACTAAGGAAGCTTAGTGGGCTAGCCATGTGAAAATAAAAAAATTATTGATGGGCTCTTGTATTATTATTTTCTTTTCTTGGTATTATAGTTATACTAATTACCTTTTTAACCACCCCCCCCCCCCCCNAGATAGCCTATAGAAACTCCTTGGATGTCATCACGATAAATTATCAAGATCCTTGTCTACCTACGACTACTCTGATTCAATGACTAGCAAAACTCATAAAGCTGTGAAAATGAAGAGAAGTCAAAACGATAGTCAACGTGGGAACTTTGAGAGGTAAAGTTGGAGAATACCAAACCACCAAATAGTTCATTTATGATCAGTTGGAGAAGAATGGAAAGATATTGTATGAATCTCCGAATGTATTCAAACACGAGCCAAAACCAGTACATCTTTCACCTACTGAGTAGGCCTAATGAGACACTATACGGGCTAGAGTTAAAGCTTAGTTCCAAGAAAGTAAGAGAATTGTTGAAGAGTTAAAGCTAAAAAATGAGAAACTGTTAGAGGAAAATCAATTCTCGAGGAGCAAGATTCGAGAAAGGGATGTTACGGTATGAAGACTTATGAGAGAAGGACAAGGACCTTAAGTCAACTGAAATCGGAATGCAGAAACGACCCTTCCCCTTGAATTGGAAGATGAAGAATCGGTTCCTAATGTTAAGGTATGGAAGAAGGAGATTGAGGAGAAACGCCAGGAGATGGAAAGAAAGTTTATGTAGAAGTTGACCGAGAAGATGAAAACCCTTGAAATGGTTAATAGGTTTGAATAGATGGGAATGATTAACTTGCCAACATATGAAGACGATGACTTCTCAAAAAGATTTAAAGTGCTAGAATTTGAGAAATACGATGGGACTGGCTGCTTGAAGCTCCACACTAGGTTGTACATTAGGAAAATGGAAAAATCATGAAGTACGACAAAGTGATGGTTCAGACATTTCAAGATAGCTTAACTGGACCCGCCTTAACTTGGTACACTCAATTGGATCTGAATGAGATCGATACTTGGGATAAGTTAGTACGGGCTTTTTACAACCAGTATAAGTTCAACATCGAAATGGCCCCATCCATGTGGGATTTGAGTAATTTATGAAAGAAGGCCAATGAAAACTTTAAAGAATATGCTTAGAGATGAAGGGGCATGGCGACTAGGGTAATTCTACCCTTAACTGAAAAAGATCTAACCTTTGCTTTCATTAATACTCTTGGAAGCCCATATTAACAACATCTTATCTGGCTCCTTGCCTCCAACTTTGTAGAAATTGTAGCCTTAGGGTGCTGAATTGAGAAAGCTATTGCCACTAAAAGGTTTCCTAATCTTGAAGCAATTGAGAAGAAGACACCACCCGTGAGATTTTCCAACAAAACCAAAGAAACCACTATAAGTGTTGTCAATACCGGCAACCTTGTCAAACCCATAGCCCTAGTAGCCATGACTAGAGGATCTAATCCCCTACCGAGTCCAAATCAGAACAACAACCCATAAAGAAGATAGTTCACACATATCTACATTCTTCTGAGCTAGGTTCTTGCACAATTAAGGAAAGAAAACCTTCTAACTTTTGAAATACCGAGGGAAGAACAAAGATTAAGGAATTATAACTCGGAGCTTCGTTGTGATTATCATTTGAGGTAAGTAGGGCATTCTATGGGCTAATGTTAGAGACTCAGACATAAGATCCAGGATCTTATTGATGCAAAATTAGTTTAATTGGATTTCATTTAGAATCCTACTCCCAACGTGGGTAACAACCCTTTGTCGAATCGTGGAAATTCAATCAATATGATTATTGTCGAAGTTTCTAAACCAGAGATCGATCTAGACAGTCTCCCTATCACTATTGAAGAGATAACATGGAATCTGAGGTAAGCCAGGTACTTACAGAACATGAATCTTAGGGATAGAATCCGAACTAGATCGGTAATATATCAACTGCTGAAGGATGGGAAGATAAAAAAAAGCTGATATTATGGACATGATGATTCCAAAACTGCGAAAGAGAAGTACTCAAAAGGAGCTTAGAAAAAGATATGAAGCCAGAGATCTGATAGTTGATACCCTAAGAGAACCGTCAGGGAATTTTGAGTATTTGGTGGATTACGTCGGTTCACTCGCCATATACGCTAACACCCTACCCACTAGATAAGGTCTAAAATTTGAGGAGGAAGATAAGCTTATTGTAAAAGCTAAGAAGATGGCTGAAATGGTTAGAATGATTGGAGACGGGCACAAGTCGTTGGTTTTTTAGTATGATGGGAAGACTAAGAAGGTTGAGGAATTGGGAAAGCCCAAGAAGATTGCTTTCAATGTCCTAACAGCCCCAGAGAATTATAAAGTAACACCTCTAGATTACCAGGCAATGAATCAAACAACCAGGGCCTCATTACCCATAGTTGGTAGGCTTACACAGTTGGGATGAGTTTATGACTAAAACGAGGAAGCCAAAAGGAAGACTGTGTGGAAGAGGCTTCTTGAAAGATCTTTTAGGGTATAGATGATAAAGATCAGAATATTGCTAAAAAGATAGTGAAAGCCAGTGAATACAAGATAATGAACCTGTTAGCCAAAGTACCAACCCAGATCTCTTTAATGGGCCTGTTGTTGTCATCAGATACTCATCGAGAGGCATTAATCATAATTCTAAAGGATGTCAAAGTACCTAAAGGGATTCCTACTGAAAAACTGGGGCTGGTGGTAAACTCGATATTTGTAATAGATCAAATTTCATTCTAGCTAGATGAGCTAGGAAAAGAAGGAGACAAACACACGAAGCCCCTCTTTATAGTGGTTAAGTGTGCAAGGAAAGTGATAACTCGAGTTCTAATAGATAATGGGTCATCATTGAATGTATGTCCTTTAGCAACACTAAATTTACTCGGAGTCGATACAACTGAGATAAAGCTCAGCTCGATTTCAGTAAGAGCTTTTAATGGATCAAAAAGGGAGATAATTGGAGAAATTAGGTTGCAAGTCAAGATCAACCCACAAATGTTCACTATTCCCTTTCAAGTTCTAGATATACCATGAACTTTCAACCTTCTATTAGGAAGACCGTATATTCATTCAGCAGGGGTAATTCTGTCCAATTTACATCAGAAAGTGAAATTCATGGCCAACGGGTAGTTAGTTACTATTTTCGGGGGTTAAGACTATGAGATTTACAAAGAGACGACTATTCCTTAAGTCGAGGATGAAGAATTAGAAGAGCTAGAGTTACATCTTTTCGATGAAGTTAATGTGATCAAAGAAGCAAGATAGGGGGTATGGGGTCATTTGAAACAGTCTAAGCAACAGATTGGAACATTTGGGCTCAAGTATGAGCCTATTGAGAAGGAGATTTAAGAAATGAAGGCTAAAACCAGAAGCAAGAGAGAAGATCAACTATACCATGCTTACACGGACTTTCCAAACATCTGCCAGACATTCCCAGTACCAACTAGTGTTCATAAACTCGAAGTAGCCAGTCTATCCAAGGCCTTGACTCAGCAATACAGCATTGATCCAAATGAGAAGAGAGATATTGGCGTATTAATTTCCCTATGCAACTGGTTTTCCATCCCCATTAATAGGTCTCTTTAGAAACACAAAATTAGATTAATTAGAAATATTCGATTTCAATAACTAGTCCGATTAGTTAGACTTTTCCTTTCACACAATTTGAATTTATTCAATAAAATTCATTCCTTTCTTTCTATCAATTCTTCTTTATTGTTTATTCGTTGTTCTTTTCTTTTTTCCTTTACTCTTCAAATTCGATAAAAATGATGAACATAATGGATATCTTGCGCATGTAAACAAGGAAAGTACCAATATCACCTTCGACCTTGCTGGGACAAACATTGGAGATGATATTGAGACTCTAAACAAAATTCAAGAGAGTTAGCGTCGATATGAACAAGGTAGAGTAATTATTGACGAACCGATGGTTGTGATCAACTTAGGGACGGAAGATAATCCAAGAAACTTGAAAATTGGTGGTAATTTAATGGATAATCAGAAACAAGGGTTGTCATGATTGTTATCAGAATACTTAGACATATTCGCTTGATCTTATGAAAATATGCTCAGTTTAGATTCATCTATTGTGGTTCATAAATTGCCAACTAGGAAGGAAATTAAATTGAAAAGACAAAAGCTTAGACGATTTAGGCCGGACATACTCCTCAAAATAAAAGAAGAGGTTAAGAAGTTGTTAGAAGTCGGGTTTATAAAAGTGTCAGATTACCCCGAATGGGTAGCCAATATGGTGCCAATGTTGAAGAAAAATGGGAAAGTTAGGGTCTGTGTAGATTTCCGTGATTTAAACCAGGTAACACCAACAAATAACTTTCGTTTATCCCATATTGACGTATTGGTGGATAACAAAGCCGGGAACCATCTTTTCTCGTTTATGGATGGTTTCTCGAGGTATAATCAAATTAAAATGGTATAAGAAGATAAAATCAAAACAACTTTCGTTACCACTTGAGGAACGTTTTGTTATCGTATAATGCCTTTCGGGTTGAAAAACACTATGCTATGGTAGCTTCGTTTCATGACATGATACACCAAGAAATTAAGGTTTATGTGAATGGTATGATTGCCAAATCTAAGGAGGATGAAAGTTACGTAGATATTTTGCGTAAACTATTTGAGCGATTGAGAAAGTTTCAATTGAAGCTGTACCCTAAAAGGTGCACCTTTAGAGTAACTTCAGGCAAATTGTTAGGTTTTGTAGTCAGTAGAAAAAGAATCAAAGTAGATCCAAATAAAGTCAAGGCAATCATGAACATGCCTGCACCAAAGACTGTGAAAAAATTTTGGGGATTGTTGTGGAGATTGAATTACATTGCTCAGCTTATATCACAGTTAATTGACAGATGCAAGCCGTTATTTAAAATTTTGAGGAAGAATGTAGCAATCGAATGGGATGAAGAGTGTGAGCAAGTATTTATTGAAATCAAAGAATATCTCATGAATCTTCCCGTACCGATCACTCCTATATCGGGACGGTCATTGATTCTTTACTTAATGATTCTTCCTGAGTCGATGGGATGCATATTGGGGCAGAAAGATGAAACGAGAAGAAATGAGCATTTTGAGCAAGAAGTTCATAGAAGGCAATAAAAAATACTCAAAATTAAAAAGAACGTGTTGCGCCTTAGTATGGGTGATACATAGGCTCAGGCAATACGCTCTCTATTATTCAATAGAGTTGTTGACAGAACATGACCCATTGAGGTATTTAGCAAAAAAGCCAGCGTTGATTGGGAGAATATCGAAATGGCAGATACTACTCTCTGAGTTTGATATCAAGTATGTTAGTCAAAATTCAGTTAAGGGGCAGGCGATGGCTGACTAATTAGCAAAATACCCATTAGAAGATGAGGATAATGGTTTGGAGGCGCGATTTCCTGATGAAAATGTGATGATGGCAAATGAATTAAGCGGTGAAAAATTGAGGTGGAAAATGTCTTTTGATAGAGCAGCCAATGTGTTTGGATGTAGGATAGCAGCAGTATTGTATCACTTGAGGGTAACCATTTCCTTGTGGCAGCAAGATTAACATTTTCATATACCAACAACATATCAAAATATTAAGCCTGCATTTTGGGGCTCAAAATGGCACTAGGTATGGAAATATAAGAGCTTGAAGTAACGAAGATTCTTCCCTTATAATTCTCCAGATCTTGGGAGAATATAAGACCAAAGATGAGAAATCAATACCTTATCATGAATATTTAGGAAAGCTAATTAAAAAATTCTAGAAGATTTCATTCACTTACATTCCAAGGACCCAGAATCAGTTTGTTAATGCATTGGCTACGTTAGCGTCAATGGTGAAAGTCACGGATGAGATAGAAATTTAGCCCCTAAAGATTAAAGTGGAAGAAAAACCAGCTTTTTACCTTGCAATTGAAGAGAAGGGAACAAAAGAACCTTGGTATCATGATATCAAAAGGTTACTTCAAATGGGAGAATTCCCTAAAGATATTGATAGAAAAGATAGAAAAGCTTTAAGAAAGTTGGCTACTCATTTCTTATTAAGTGGAGCCACGTTATATAAAAGGTTGTTAGATGCAACATTACTAAGGTATGTAGATGAAGAAGAAGTCAATAAATTAATGAAAGAAGTGCATGAAGGAGTCTGTGGTCCCTACATGAATGGGTATATGTTAGCTAGGAAGATCATGAGAGTAGGTTATTTTTAGATGACAATGGAATCGGATTGTTTCAAGCATGTGAGGCACTGTTACCTATGTCAAGTGTATGCCAACAAAATCAACACTCCTCCCTAAGAATTACATGTATTATCAACTCCTTAGCCTTTCTCGATGTGGGGAATTGACATGATCGGTCCAATTTCGCTGACAGCTTCAAACGAGCACAAATTCATTTTAGTCATAATTAACTATTTTACCAAGTGGGTAAAAGTAGCATCATATGCCACAGTAACCAAAGGAGTAGTGGTTAGATTCCTGAAAAGAGATATTATTGCAAGATACGGTGCACCTGAGTTTATTATTATAGACAATGGAACGAATTTGAATAACAAGTTGATGGATGAAGTGTGCCACCAATTCAAGATGAATCATAGAAACTTAACTCCATATTGACCTTAGATGAATGGGGTAGTTGAAGTTGCAAATAAAAACATCATAAAAATCATTGAGAAGATGGCTATCACTTATAAAGATTGGCATGAGATGCTTCCTTTTGCCCTCATGGCTTATAAAATCTCAGTCGGAACCTATATTAGCATGACACCATATACATTGGTGTATTGAATTGCAGTAGTACTACTAGTAGAAGTAGAAATACCTTCATTCCGAATATTGGTAAAAGCTTATCTTGATGAAGCAAAGTAGGTGAAGAAGCGGATAAAACATTTGAACCTCCTAGATGAAAGGAGACTTGCAACAATATGTCATGGTCAGTACTATTGACAGTAGATGATTTGAGCTTTTAACAAGAAAGTATGCTCGAGGTACTTCAAAGAAGGAGACTTAGTGTTGAAGAAAGTATTGCCAAACGCGAAAGACCTTAAGGGCAAGTTTGCTCCGAATTATGAAGGTCCTTATGTGGTGAAAAGGGTATTATCAAGAGGTGCATTAGTGTTGACAAAGATGGATGGCCTGGAATTAAGGGGACCAGTGAATTCAAACGCAATCAAGTTATATTATCCATGAAAACTGAGTTCAATAAAGATTTCAGTTTTTCTTGAATAAGTTTATAGTTAATCTTTCATCATTTATAAGTAAAGTTGATATCCATAAATGTTTCCGAATTCAGACGGTCATTGACTAACAAATACTTCACTAATAAACCATTGACTACCATGTTTTTTCTAACCTCATACACTTAAACACCAGATCCTTACCAATGAATCTGAATCACCAAATAAATTGAAATCGAATGTTCTTAATAATTTAATTTTGTTTCTTTTGAAAAGAGATTTATCGTTTAGAAGTCATGAAGAGTGGAAACTGAAATTTGGTGACGAACAAAGCAAATTCAAGGCATGAGCATAGTCTAGTTACAAGACTAAAAAATTTAGAAGGTTTTATTGAAAGAGAAAAAAAAGAAAGAAAATGAAAATAGGAAAAAAGAAGAAAAGAGAAAAAAAGAAAGAAGAAGCAATCACTATCCTTTAGAGAAATTCAATTGATTAAATGAGTGAATATCGAGATTCGATTTAAGCATGCCAATCAGTTGCTATCAAAGAAATTCTTCAGTCCCAAGAAATATAATCTTAAAAGTCTTTGGAAAGAGATATTTAAAAGAATTAAGCTAGCTTTTGAAACCAAGTCGAATCTCAAAGAAATCTATCCTCTTTGGATTAGTCGAAACCAATCTTGAAGAGATCTATCTTCTTTGAATTAGCCAAAACCAATCTCTAAGAGATCTATCCTCTTCGGATTAACCAAGTCGAATCTCGAAGAGATCTATCCCCTTCAGATTAACCAAATCAAATCTCGAAGAGATCTATCCTCTTTGGATTAGTCATTAAAGTCAAAATGAATCTCGAATAGATATATCCTCTTTGGGTCATCCATCGACCAAAACAAAGCAAGAATCTCAAAAAGATATATCCTCTTTGGGTCACTAAAGTGAAAATAGTTTTTGAAGATATCTATCCTCTTCAAATCACAAGTCAAAACAAATTTCGAAAAGATCTATCCTATTCCAATTAAACCAAAGCGAATCTTGAAGAGATCTATACTCTTCGGATTATTCACCAAAACAAAAAAAAAAAATCTTGAAGAGATCTATCATCTTCAGATTATCCAAATCGGGTCTGGCAAAAATAGGTATCTCTTTTATCTTTGTAGTGCAAAGAGAAGCAATTGTAGATACCTCATTTTTGCCAATTTTGTTAATTGAGTTAGGTTGATAAATAAATAGTAAAAAAAAAAGAAAATTAAAAGAAAAAATTGAAAAATGAAAAAGAAAAAAAGAAAATCAAGTTAATTCGTAGCAAGTCGAGTCGTATTACGTTAAATAAAATTGAGTTGGATTGTTGGATTAGGTGACGATGTGGGCTTAATTAATTTTGGGCCAAACCAATATAGAATAAAAATCCATCTAATTTAGGGGGTTCAAGTCAGATTAGGGAATTATTACACTAAATTGTAGCGAATCGGATCGAATTGAGCCTTAGAAGAATAAAAAAAGCCTAAAATAAATTAGGGTTTCTAAAAGTTATGATAAATCCTTGACAAATCATAATCGTATCTTCAATACAAAAGATTTGATTTTGAGTTTATAAATAGCACGTCGATGGGGAAGTTGAGGAAGTTTTTTTTTTTAAATCACACTCCTTCACAAACACACGCAGCTACGACACGTGCCACCCAAACCACCACACGAGCTGCCAGAACCGTCGGAGCCACTTCCCAACGCTACCTACATGCGCCACCTAACACCACCAAAATCGTCGCTACTACTGCCCAAGCCATCACCCATCACCGCTTAGGCCATCGCCCATCACCGCCCATGCTGTCACCTAGTGTCGCTCATGCTCTTGCCTAGTTACTGCCTATGCTGTCGCCCAATATCGTCCATGCTCTCGCCTAGTCACCGCCCGTGCTATCACTCAGTGTTGCCTATGCTGTCGCCCAGTGTTGGCCATGCTCTCGCCCAATCCATCACCTAGTATCACCCGTACTCTCAACCAGTCACCGCCTGTACTATTACCCAGTACCACCCGTGCTGTCACCCATGCTTTCACCCTGTCACCCCCAATGTTGCCACCCAATTACACCTGTATGCTCGCCCATGTTGTCGCCCAGTTACGCTTGTGCTCACGGCCACACATTTGCCCAAATCCTCACCCATAACGCCTAGCCATCACCCACACTAAACACATGAGTACACGATCTAACATTAGGTAAATTTTCATTAAATTTTTTTATTATTTATTTATTTCATTAATTTTTATTAATATTTTTTGTTAGTTATTTCTTTCCCTTTATTAATTTATTTCTTTTATTTAAGTGCAGTTTTCTTGTTATTATTTATTTTGTCACAATTTTTTAGTTGAATTAAGTTTTTTTTAAAAAAATCATGTTTTTTTAATAATAAAAAAATATTTTTTAACATATAGTGGTTTTTAAAAAAATAAAAAAAAATCTTAAATTGATTTTTTTCTTAAAAGGATTCGATTAGTTAGGGTTTTTTATTTAATTAGGAAAAATTAGATTTTTAGGTTTGTTTTTTTTTTCTTAAAATAATAAATTGATATGAAGCGTAAACTTGACTTGATTTTCGAAATAAAAATAACCCACCCACTAAAAATTTTATAAAAAAAAACTATGATCGGTTTGATCCAGATTAGTAGGTACGTAAGCACTTTCAGGGCAACCGTCTAAAAATAATTTTTTTTTTAGAAATTCTTAATAGAAAATAACAAAAAATCATTTTAATTACATTTTGTGAATTTAGGTATATTTTTAATATTTTTAGAAAAATTACAAATATAAAGCCCATCAGTTTTTTCCTTTAATTTTCACATGGTGATTTAGTCTTAATAGGTTAACCCCCGAACCCAGTTTTTTGGTTTAATTTTTCTAAAAATTAATTTTTTAGAATCTCCACAAATTAGTGGTCTAAAAACCGTAATTTTTTTTTTACCAATTAAATTAGTTGGTGACTCCAATTTTTTTTTTAAAGTATTTCCTTAAGTTTAATGTCGAGTAATTTATATTAAGCAAGCTGAGCTTAATATAGGTTAAATTAAAGAAATTGAAATAGGGCTCAACAATAGGTATAAGCAACTACAGCTTAATAAGTTAGATTGGAGACTTATGAATGTATAACAAATACAAACAAGGTTATCAAATAATTAATTATACGCAATGCAACATGCAAGTGCCACACACAATGTAGTCTAATTCGTTGTGAAATCAGAGTAATTTCGCTCGCTTTAATCTAAGTTAAGGAGTTTTCATGTTTATGCAATGGCTCACAACTAAACCTAGGTATGTACAATGGAGACAACGCTCCCCTCATGACTATCCTTCAAACCATTACCCTCATCTTCACCACAATCTCTTCTCTCATCACTTTGTTTGGCTAAGGATGAAGAAAAGACCATTATGCTATCTAGCGCTATCTTTTTCGAAGGTATCGGTGTTTGGTTGAAAAATTCTAATGATCCCCATAAAGGGTTGCGATACATGTCTAATTAGAGTATTCAGGTCGGTTATGATTAAGTACGGTTTAGAGTAATCAAATAATTTTACACCATTCAATTTACATCAATCACCAAACACAATACAGATTTCAGCACAAAATCAGATACGCAAACACATGTATATATAACTACTTATAAACACAATAAAATACAATCCTAAGCTTTTGAGTACTTTAAAATAATACTCTAAAATACGATGAAATATCAAACCTAACTTACTTGGAATCTTTGGTTCACTCACTCAACCTATCGCAGGTCAACTCATCTCTATATGTCCTATAATATAAATACACTTTTAGTATTTATATCTTGATAATATATAATATATATATTCTAAATTGTGATTTAACTTAATTCTTCATATATACCTATGATTTATTACCAATTTATTCAAGTTAGTTTTGGATTCAATTTCCGAATCTAGTTCCGATTTAGGTTATAAATCAATTTTAATTATGAGTATTATAAATAAATCTTAAAAATACGTTCCAAACCCTAATGTAAAATTAATCACATTAGACTTAAATATCCTAAGTATTACTTTTGATCTTAAATTAATATTCTATTCTACCTAATACACTCTAATTCTTATTTATGTATTGAATTTACTCTCGATGTAATACTCTCGATGTATTGAATTTACTCTCGATGTAATAAAATTTTACATTTTTCATATAATTACCTAAATTTATGTTTCATACTAGATTTATTATATATTAATATTATTATTATATTATCCATTTTAACCTATTATTTTATATTTATTATAATTCCAATTCCACATACTCTTAAAATTACATATATTATTACATAATACCCCTAATAATCACATCTAATACCCTAAATACCATAATTATCATGCCATATTAGATATGAACATCTTAAAACCCCTAATTATATACTAAATCAGTCATTATTCAATTAACTATTAATTAAACCCCAAAATCACTAATTATATATATATTTTTTAAAGGCCTAAAAATTATTTAAAAATTTTGAAAATTCATTTCTAAAAAAGGGTTTCATAACATTGTTCTATATCTCTTGGATAGTCTACATAAAAATTTTGAGCCTAAAATTACACTCTTAAAGCTATTTATTTCTAAATCAAAATATGATGGGGTTTACGTGGTTTCTTAAGTACTATATATTTCCAGATATAATTAAATTAAAAATTTTTTTTTCCTAAATCTACATATAATAAAACATTAGAGTAATAAAATTCATAATTTTTTGGATAAAATTAATAATTTTAATAAATTACATAAAATTGAGTTGGAATTGGACTTACTTGGATATTTAGCTTTTGGCCACTAGTGGTGGTCCTAGGGGTATCAGTCAGTTGGTCCAGGTGGTAGGTGTAGGGTGTGGTGGGGGTAGCAATTCGATTCCAATTAGTCATGTCATGGGTTAGATCAAATTGCCTTAATTGTATAGATTTTTTGTAATTTCTTATAAAAACCCTAATACTCTCTTGTTTCAGTTCTCTCTATTTTTTTCACTCTTCCAACTAACCAAATGAGCTTTTGAAGAAGTTTGGGTATTTATAGAGCTCTAGGGGATTTTATTGTATTAAATTGAATTGATAATTACCTTATTCTCTTCCAATTTTGACTTTCTAATTGGGTTAATTTAATTGGTTCAAATTTTTTCTTTCTTTCCTAACCTACTACGACCTTACTCTAGACAATTTCCTACTTTTCATATTTTTTCTTGATTTTTTTTTATAATTTTCTTTAATTATTTGTCATTTTTCTAGCATTTTAGGTAGTTTCATATATTTTCACCTACACGTAAATACATATGGAGTATAAGTAAATACTCCTAATTATTATTTATGTTATTTTATGATTTTTAGTATACATATAATTTATCTCTAGCGACTTATTAGTTGTCGGAACTCATTTTACGCATTTTTGATAAATAATGGGTAATATACTTAAAATTTGATATTATAATATTCTATTATTTCATTACTTATTTTCCTAAATTCAAACTTATAAGATCACTTTTACTAATATTTCTAGATTTTTTTTATAATTTAGATTCAATCGAATCCTTTAACTGATCGCCTTAAACTTTACGTACTAAATCCGATCATATAATTATAGGACTTACATCACCAACATCTATCCATGAGGCAATGCACAACTAGAAATAAAGCCATGAGAAGTATTGTCAAGCTTAGTTTTTTCCCTTCTCGTTTTTTTTTTTCCTATAAATTAGGTCTTCTTTAAACCGATTAGTATTAAACTTTACTCATTTAATATTGACCCTCAACTAAGGTTTTTGAAAATTAGAGATCTGAATCCAGGGGTTAAATTATTAAACTTTAAATGGGTATTACTTTTTTAGCTTTCTAAATTTAATTTTGCTTTTCAAATAATACCCTTTTTTTTTCCAGTTTCTAAATGGCTAATCATATTATGCGCAATTAATTTGATTAATTTACATAAATATTTACAAAAATGAAAAAAAAAATAAAACTTTCCATATTTTAAGTTGTCTCATACTTACGTATGAGTGTTAATGTATCTGCTATTTAGGATTAGACTTTCGTAATTTTTTAACAAAAACATAGCTAGTTGAATTGACTTTAATTTTTAAAAACCAATTGGGTTTATATTTTTCATCCATTTTGATTTATTTAAAGAAATTTCCTAAAGGGTCCTAAATCGGGATTTATTTATGGAAAGTTCTAGAAATGTCTTAATTTGGGAGTTGTCTATTTATCTACTTTTGGAAAGTTGATTTTCTAAGTGATAAAATAATTTTATTATTATTTATATTTATTATTTATTCCCTTACTTTTTATTTTTATTATTATTTTTTTGGTTTTTGGTTAAAATGTGAAAAATAAAAATAAAGTTGAATACTTCTTCTTTTCTTTTCTTTTTTCCTTTTTTTTTCTTCTTTTTTTTTGGATTTTTTTTTCACTTTAATTTACAATTACATATTACATAAATTAAAAAAAAAATACAATCAAACCAAATAAATAAATCGAACAATATGTAAAGGCCAGACCAAAGGGGACAAACGCAGGTTATGGAGTGGGCTCGAGTTGGTGGGCCAAATCCGAGTTTGACTTCGAGTTGGAGCAGCGGGTTGCGGGTTAGGTCACCAAGGAGCTAATGAATGGAGGCGATTCAAAGAGTTTTGATTGGTTTTCGAAGGGGGGTGAAGGTGGTTTTGTGGTTTTTGCATTGGACTTAAGAGGTCCAAGAGTGGTGTTGCGGCCTAGTTTGACTAGTGGTGGTGGTTGTCACGGTAGTCCATGCGAAGGGGGTTAGAGTATGGCTATTGAATAGGGACATACGGTGTGGATTGGGGTGTTGCATGAAGGACAGTATTAGCTTAGGTTAAAGTTGGCTCAATTCTTGTTTGCTGTTGTTGTTGCAATTGATGTTGGGTTTGGGTCGTAGGGGTAGCATCGTATATGGCTGGAGTCTTGAGGTGAAGTTAGGTCTAGAGAATGGGTTGGGAAGTTGCAGTCGAGTTTGTATGCGCATACGTCTGTTGCTGCAGCGCATAATTATTCGCTGGCCGTAGGTATGGATCTAGAAAGAGGGAGTTGCTATTGTAAATGACTGAGGGTGTGTGTGTGGTATTCATAGGGGCGTAGTGAAGGTTGCTGATTGCTATTAGTTGCTAGGATGAAGGTGGAGCGTAGTGGTTTGGTTGAAGGGGGTTATAGGCCAAGAGAGGGGGATGGTGCTGTACGCATGTATGATATGTTGGTCATTGGTGTGTAAGTTTCAAGAGTTAAGTGTGTGTGTGTTTCAAATTCGTAAGAGAGAGACTATGGACCCAACCCCCCTTGCTTGTTTGTTCGGAGTGTTCGGTGGATTGTATGTAAGGCGTAAGGGTTGTATGTGTTCGTGTTTAAAAAAAATGAGAGGGGGAGAGTACAGATCGAGCAAGAGAGATGACGAAGGTGTCTTGTTGTGTGTGTGGTCAAAAAATGACTTCCCCCTTATACTCTCTACGTGCGTGTATGTGTGAATTCAAAAATGAACTCTTCCCCACCCCCTCGACGTAAGTGTACTCTAAACTTTTAAAAGAAAATGGATTCAATGCCCATCCAATTTTCTTGTTTTTTTCCTCTTTTCAAATTAATTTTGACTAAAGTAAATGATAGTAATAAGGCTATTTTTTGTGCTCAAATTATAGTATTTCATGCCTATTTTGCAACTTCGCTATTAATTTGGTGAAATTGCAACATTAAAGTGTCTAAAAATGATGCCGTAGTTGACTAACTAGAAGGGAAAATGCGGGATTTCTGGAGAAAATCTAGGAAGATGAAAGAAAGAGAAAGAAAGGGTGCAGACGTAGTGCTACATCAACAATATCAACCAATGAGGAAGTGCTACGTGCCTTGAAGACACATGGTGATGACGCGACAACACATGTCATGCCACGTAGCGATACGTATGCTCCACGTAGCAACACATGCTATACGTGGCACAATGATGCCTTGACATGTGGCACATGTGTTATGGATGATGTGGCAATGTGTATTCTTAAGGAAAAAAAAAAAATTTCCTATGCTTTTACTTAGATTCGAACTCTTAACCTTATACCTAAACCCTATTCAATGTTTAAGTGTTTTACTATTAGACTATTGACCTATATTTTGATCATTTGAGCAATTAAATTGCACATATAGACTAGGTAAAGCTGAACTAGATTCAAATCTGAGCTCAAGCCTAATGATCTTCTCCTTATTTAAATTAAAAAATCTATTCTATTTAAACTATCTAAAAATTATTATTTTCTAAATTCCTTAAATCTTTTATTTTTTCAATTTTTTCTATCTTCTATGATTTTTTCGATTTTTCAAAAATTTTCCATTTTTTTGTATTTTCTAAATTTCTTATTTTTTTTCCATATTTTTCCTTTATTTCTTTTTTTTTATGCTTTTTCCTATTTTTCTATTTTTTGTATTTTTTCTAAACTTCTTATTTTTTGCATTTTCTATTTTTTTTTGTGTTTTTTCTAATTTAAGATCCTTTAACCTGTTCTAAAAATTTTTTAAAAATGAAAAAAAGAGAGGCAAAAATGAGGTGTCTACAAGTATGTCACACCCCAAGCATAACGCCCAATTGCTGTAAGGTTTAAGAGGAAAATCATATACACCCGATTATTTAACTTATCCAAGGATAACATCCATTCAACTAACTGCATAATATAAACTCAGGCATAACATTGTATTGTAATCTCATCAGCATCCTTTTGCAAGTCACTAAAATTGTCCTTCAATTAGGACATTTTCACTCGACCACCATTAATAGCACTCTCAAGAGGGCAAACACTTAAGAAGCAAAGGCACACATCATACCAACTCGTCTCTGTGCTAGCCGTAATAGCTTAGTCATCAGTAAGGAGATCGACAAGCAAAAATATATCATGTAAGGTAATAACTATCATCTTGTCGATATGGAAGTGAAATATATATGTCTCCTCTCTCTAATACTCCACTATGGCGGTAATCAAATGCTAGTCGAGTAGTATGAATGACACATGTTTTGCACCCAAAAAAACCTAGTTACTCGAAGTAAGGGATCTTCAGTAGATCTATCGATGTCTCGTCTCCATTCTTACGTCTAAAGATTACCCCCTATCTACAGTACTTGAGCCAACAATTCTCTAATGGGTTAGAAAAAAGGAAATCGTATTACAGTAAATATAGCAAATTAACCTAGAGTTGCCAAGCAATTCAGTAGTCCTTACCTATTTACTCCATACTAACTTAGACTTATAAAATGGCTGTAATAGAAGAAGTGACCTAGCAACCAACCCTGATACACTTGCATTTTTACAATGAAATAGTGAAGACCAGATTAGTACACAACAAAGGGTAAGTAAAAATAGCATCTATAGATATCAAAAATGGAAACAAATAGTAACCATTGATAGCATTGTTTGGTGGCTTTATTGTGAACATCTCTACTATTATGTCCATCTCCACTGCAGAGTCCACATGTACAAAGTTATTTTTCATCATTGTAGATACGTATAAGTGAACAAAGGTTGAAAAAGAAAGAAAAAAAAATTCACATGTAGAAAGAGAAAATTACAGCAATATGTGTGTATTTGATGATGTTTTTACGAATTATCGTAGGAAAGGGTTGTTAGTTGTTCTAGATGTCAAATTTAGTGTTGATTCGATAAGAAATCATGGAAAAATTGAAATTGCATTGAGAGAGATTGCATTGGGGGTGTAGTTTTAGAGAGAGAGTATGTGTGTTTTGTCGTGTAATGAGGAGGAAGAAAAAGAAAGGGCTAGCATTGGTTTTATGTTCGATGAAATTGCCTCTTTGGTTTTAATCCCGTATAATCAAACAGGCAATTTTAAGTGTTGTATTATTAGAAATACCTTTCTAATGGTCCTATTTTCAAATTTTTCCTATATATATATTATGATTTTCCTTTTCCCATATGTTATGCCTAAAAAAATACATACAAAAAACATTGCACGAGATATAGTAGCAAAATAAACATCTAAAAGGGGTAAATTATTAAGTGACATTTTGAAAGATTTTTCTAGCATTCAAGTGTTGAACGTCACAAAGAGCTTTAAGATTTAGGTGACAACATTAAATTTGTTCGTTACTCCAGTCACGCGTATATATGAAGACTTATCTGGGTGTTTTCATAACGGGAGACATTATTAATAGCACAAATTGATTGAACGCTCAACAATCCTATCCTCCACCATGCAAAAATGGCGGAAGAGCTGTAACATAGTACTATGAAAATGAAAGCCGATTTAATCGTTTGTATTTAGTTGGACCATGTGGTCTCATATTATTTGGATTAAATGCATTGTTCCGATACATGTATCATGTCATACATACATATACAAATATATATATATATATGTATATGTATAAATGGATAGTGGATCTCGTACCCATTATTCACGTGCAAATATCTTATGTAATGTAATATATACTAAATAGAGTAATTAATGGAAGTCATAAGGATGGAGATTTGAGTATAAGAGATGGGGTAGACATCAGAAGTGATAGATGAGAATAAGGCATGATCAAAGAAGTAGTGGGTGGTTACAAGAAGTAATGTTTGTGTAAAGTTTATTAATATAATTAAAAGATGGAAAAAATTTAAAACCATAGGACGTAAATATGGAGTCAATTGGTAGTTGGTGGCTTTTTTGACTTAAATAATATAGATATATCTATAGATATAGTTACATAAAATTATCATTTTGATTTCAATGAATTACTCCAATTTACAGTAAATTATGCCAATTATTTATGAGACTATCTGTACTAAATAGACATTGTTATACTGTAATTATGAAGTGATTTACTATGTAGAATTTCCCATACACGCATGCTTCAGACAAGTGCATTTATGTTTTCAAACCATGCTAAACCATCTAAGTTGTTGCTAAATGTTAAAAAAATTATAATGATTTTGAGATTTGAAGTGGCGGATGGTGAAGTAAATACATTTATCTTTTCTAAAATTTTTGAGAAATAAAACCGAGTCAAACCAACGTGGTCTTGATACAAATGACATAAATATAACTAGTTAAAAGATGAGTCCCATTGTTGAAAACGTTTTAGAAGTATAAGTTTTAGTGTGAAGATGTGGATGTTGATTGAGCATAGAGCTATTTGAAACTTTATTTCTTTTGTTGTTATAATTTATATTAGATGTTCTTATATTTAAAAACATATTGTTGTGGACTTGATTTTGTTATTTTATATTAAGAAAATAGACAGTTTTATAAAGATAAATGTAATTTTATGATAGTATCACATGATAAATTGATGCATATGTATAAATTACAAAATCATGGAAAAGCAAAAAGGTTATTAGGAAATTTACCTAGAAAAATTAGGATTATAAAATGTAATCGAAACGCACTCCATATCCTAGGATGATTCTTAGATATTGTAGGATAAGTTTTTATTCTAAAATTTGAAAACTTATATCTATACTTATCCACCTATATCGGTTTATCTATATAGTTTGTTTTATAAATTGGTTTAAAAATGAAAAGTGAAATGACACAAACATATATTATATTCAAAAGACATATATACGTTACCGAAGGGGTCGATCTATTGTAGAAGATGCAAATATAAATAAAATAGTACTAACAAACAAACACACATATATTATATTCAAGAATTTATTTCCATTTTGAAGACAGAAGAGAAATTACTTCTTCTTTTTTTATTATTTTTTCATTAGTAACTTTTCGTTTCAATATACTGATTTTTGTGTTTTATTCCACCATTGTCCACCACTAAAAAGTAAGTAGAAAACTCATTCATTCTTTATTGCTATGATAATAACGTGAACCATATACGAACATTTGAAAAAAAAAAAAATGGATAAGATTTTTCTGGAACAGCACATACTCTTACTGAGTAAATGATCTCTTTCCAATTATCTTTGAGATTATAGAAAAATTATAGATTATATTGCAACGATTTCTTTCATATGAATCACGCGACTAAGATTTAAATAGTAATGCATACTTAACTACTTAAGAAGGAATCGAAATATCATTACCAAGCCCCCAATCTGTAAGTGCAGCAACGCACCACATGTTCTTAAGCGTTGACAAGGACATGTAAGACTCAAACACCACTCTCTCCTCTGGTTGCCCCAAACTTTGACACTTAAATAGATAAAACCCTAGACTTAGGTCGGCTATGAAACCCAAAAGGGAAGCATTGTGCAAAACATACACATACACTAGTCTAAGCAGTTATACTAATGTAATATGCAATTACAAACACCATCATAGGTCTTGTCAATTATTTTGTTTAATGGGTGAGGTAGCAATATAGATTATATGGACCCTTAATGACATAGTGTGAAGCATAAAAACATACTATGTGAGGATTAATCTTAGTAATAATTCAAAGATGTCATAAAACAACTGATTTGTAGTATATAGTTATAATCCTAAGACCCTAAAAAAAAAAAAAAACAAGAAAATAGAATAAAATTGGAATCAAGGAAAATAGGAAACAAAATTGGCTACAATAAACTTTCCTAAATTGTCATCGGTAGCTATCTTATGAAAACATGAAAGTTTAACTTCCTAAATAATGCCAAAGGGCAAAGTAGTTTGCTTCAAGCAAAGGAGACTCAAATCAATCTTTATTGACACAATGTAGGCTTTATGACTTTTCCTTTGTGAAAAGTGATGGCCGTCCCGACCCTCTTGTAAACTTATAATCAAAATTGCACTTTTGAACTCGTGGCATCTAGTTGCTTCTTATCCAGCTTCTGACTTTAATTGTGCCGCCTCTAACTAATTTCTTCTTTTGCTTTTGCTATTTCAACTGTTTCATATACTATAAGGCTAATTCATCTGTCACCTAATTCCTTGAAATGATATCCAAAACCTACATAGTATCCAGTAATAAGCAAATACACAACAAAATCATCTCATGTAAGATTCATTGCCTATATATGTCATCGGTACTCTATTCTACAACCTTCATCCATCATAGTGTCCAATTCCACTTCTACTATTGCAAACCAAATAGATTCTCTCTAGATGTCTCAACTCGTATTAGCCTCAATTATGTCATATTGATGACTTAAACATCAGCAATAGGGGTGGTATTACTGCCTAAACTACAAGTCACTTCATATACATAAAATAAATATCAACTTGAACTGGAGACATAATAATGATTTAATTGTCTAGCTAAGAATTGGTCTATAATAGTAGGTTATTACTTAATCAACTTAGTTGAATTTTCTTTATATTTTTAAAATATAATTATATTTCTTAGTGCTATTTTAAAGGTAGATACATAGTAGCTTGCGCATATTAACTATGAGATATTCTATAATACAAAACCTATAGTAGGTGCATTACTAGTTTTACATAAATTATAGCATAGATATGATCATACCCTAAGACCCATCTTATAGATCTATGTTCCAAATTTTAGAACCAAAACTATCTTATTACATCTAATACCCATCTTTAAATCTATATGACCTTACAGGATATTATAGGTCCTTGGGTTTAATAAGCTTTGATACTAAACTCTAGTCTTTAGAACTAATAATAGAGGTAGTCACAATTCATCACTACAAGTTGGTTACATGATCCATTATCAAGAATATGCATCTACTTTTCTATCTTTTTTCTTATATAAGATGTTTGATTTGTGAAATGAGCTTGAAATGGAGTTAGAATTCTAATTCCATATTCCATTTGCTTTCCTATGTTGGGAAGCGTTCTTAGAAATATAATAGTAATTCCTTACAATCAATAATTCCCACGTTAAGGAGGAACTAACTCCACTTTTGGGGTAGTGGAATCAATTCCATCCTACCCTCATTTATAGAAATTTATACAAATAGATTATTAAAATATAATGTATATATGTTCATCCACAAATAAGAGTATTTTAGATAGATATCACTATAATATATGAATGAAATTAATGATTCTATAGATACTTCAAAATATAGGAATAGATTTGTCATTTGTTTCCATTTTCATTCCACTCAATTTTAATATATTCCATTCTAGATTATTCCTATATATTGAACATGATAGTATAATTTATGGTGACCTAACTAGTGAGAAATAGTGGTGACCATCTACCTCAAGTGGCTTACGTCAATGGTTAACCACATATGGTAACAAGTGTAACCACTTTTGATACATATAACGACATAGGTTGCTATCACTCATTAATTTTTATTTTATTTTAAAATTTTATCATTTCATAATGACTTTTTTTTTTTTAATTTTTTGCCAGCTCACAACATTATTATTTTGAGAAAGTTTTGAAGTTCTATGTTGGTAAGCAATTCATAAATTTGTAGTTACAAATTTCGAATATGAAGGGAACAAATCCTAAGGGGTAGGCCAAAAAAACCCGATTGAAGCGAACTAATTCACAAACCAAGTCAAATCAAACAAAAAAATATGGCTTTTTTTTTTCTTTCAATTTGGTTTAGAAAATTACCAAATCAAATCAAACCAAACCATTAAACCAAATTAACCCGTTTAATATATATATAGTAACATTTTGACTTGTAACCCAAAGAATTCTTTTGTTGAAAGCACTTGTAAGAATTTTTAGCTTACATTTACTAAAATGTATGTGAATATAACTTGTATTATCATAATTATCAAATATATGTAGGTTGACTCAAAATTTATACTAGATACTACTTTTATAAATAAGATTTTTTCTTGATATGCAATTCAAATTTCTTAATCGCATAAATATTGAGTTCATCAATCTTTTATATGATTTTAGTGTTTACCATTAAATAAATTTAGTATTTTTCATACAAGATTACAGATTTTCCAAATAAATTTTCCTTGATTACAACATATGGTTCCATCTATAAACCAAACTAAAATTTTATGATTTAGGAAAATTCCTAATCTAACTTGCATTTTTTCCAAACTAAACTAAACTGTATCCATTGCTACATGAAAGTGATGTTGTGTGTCTTCATAATAAATATTTTCTTTTTTCATTTTGGTTAAAAAATATTAATTCCCAGAACCTAGAAAATTACAGCCTTCCACGTGTTTCTATAATCTATTGACATATCAAGCATCTAAACTTGACTTACTAGCATCTCCACTTATTTCATAAATCATCAATCACTTGTGATAACTCAAGTACGATATTTTGGGGTTGTCTTAAACATCCTCAATTCAATAGTAATTACATAATGATCAACTCCTAAATTATTTTATTCATTGAATATAAAGTTATTTCATAGTTCAACTACACTCGACTTACATAGACAAAAAACTAAAACTCAACGTCTCGCATTTGCTAGATATGTAAAATCAACAAGCTATAAAGGACTTTATAAGAGAAGCCTCAAGTGACATCTCATGACCCCATAAGTAACATAAAAGTAAATATCAAGTTGTTTGACAACAAGATCCAACCAAACTCTCAATCCTATAGTAATTACATTGAGCATCTCCATAGTCAAAATAATCATAGTATTCAACATCCTCACCAAAATAGTCATACTCATTATAATAATCTTTGTTGTCCTTGTAACTTGTTCCAGTATCTAAAAACAAAAATCCCTAAGGAGTAAGTAAAGCTCAGTATAAGGTATCAAACACATACGCATGTACTACAATGATGCACAAACACGTATACATTAACTACTTTAATATAACTAGAAGCAATAACCACAATTTATTAACTTTGTTTAAGTCTGTCAAACAATACGGTTTTGACATCCCAAAACTTAGAGTAACTCATGACTTTGGTACACAATATATATATTTATATATACATATAGTATTGGAATTGGGTCCTCTCCAATACCATAGGAATCAAAGAACACTTAAACTATCCAGATCATTTCAAAGTGAGACTCCAATCAGGATACCGTCACACTAAGATTATTGGAGTGTAACCCTAAGGTTTAGTCCTCCTAGTCCCTTAGGCCTAGCCAAGTATACGCAACACATTTATTTAGACCAAATATTGATTAAGTTCATTAATAGTTACTAATCCTATTCACACATGAGTAGTGTACAAACCCCGTACTTAACTGAAGTGTTTACTTAGAATTTGAGTTAAGCACCTCACAATCTGATTCTATAAGAATAACACATTTACTTAGTTTCTAAGTCCATCTAATTCTGTCTTTTAACTAAAAAACACGACACTCACTCACTTATAACTCATCACTTTAAAGTCTTAGAATTGCTAAGAGGATAGGTTGGTTTAAGATACATTTAGGATGTCAATTCACGAACGTTTGGAAAAGGGTTTAAGATAGGAAGACATGCCAAAAAAAAAAAAAAAATCAAAAAGCCCACAGAAATGTCACTACACATAATAAGGATCATGTCATCCGAATGCTACATCAAGTGGTGTCCAAACGCCATAGTTGAAAGGGAGCAATCTACCCTTAGCATCCAAACATTAAGGGGGGTGGCATCTATATGCTAAGCTACAGTTTATAGATTTCTGCAAGCTGCAGCGATGTTTCATCCCCTAACTTTTGACCCCCTTCCTTTGTTTTCAAAAACCACCACTCCTAACTCGATTACCTAACAATAACACATCTCTACACCAATTGAAATAACCCCTTAACCTTCAATCACATCTAAAAATTAGATCAAACCTTCATAATTCACATCGATGAATCTCAAAAACAAAAGCAAATAGTCTAACAACAATTCTTACCTTAAGAAATCCAAAATTGGTGCTTCTACCACCTAAAGCACGCTGTAGGACACCAGTAGAATTGCCTTTGCTTCGTTTTACTTGCAACCTTAGGAGGAAAAATGAATTCTTAAGAGATTTGACCAATAACCCAAAAAGAACCGATGTAAACAATCTTACCTCGATATCTTACACCTTATACTCAATCATATAACCAATGATCCATGGTAAAACTCCCTAAAAACCTTCTCAAATTCGTTTTTCTTGCTACCTGAGTTAGCAAAACAAAATTTTAATAACTTTTGATTAAAAACTTAATAAAAGAGAGTTCCTATGACTTACCTCAACTCATTTTCTACTTGAAACTTGTTGAAACACGATGATTTTCCCTTTGATCAGCCCTCGTGTAAGAACCCTAGGCATAAAGGTTGCATGTGAGTTTGAAGTTGCAAAAAAAAAAAGGGTTTTCTAAACCCTAAGTGGCCTTTTTATACTTAAGGTTGTAGAACTTCCTCCATACCTGAAATGCCCCCACTTAAATCATATAATACTGCTTTGGCGCTTAACATAAAATGCTTTTATTTTACTTATTTTCTTTTACTTTATACTTTATATTTTCCCCTCATTTTGTGTTTTACAAGTGATTTAATGCCAATTTAATTGTAATGCCCCAGAAAATAGAAAGCTGCATCCCGCCAAGTGTCTTAGCCTCTACTGACATGTCAAGCATAAACCTTTAACTAAAATCTCCAAAAAATTACATTTTAACCTTGAAATGATTTCACAAATTTTAATTCTCTAAATAATTGAAATAATCTTCCAATAATTATTTCAATGAAATCTAAAACTCTAAATAAAACCAATATTACTACAAAATAAACTTTACAATTTTTAAAACAATTATATAAAAATAATAAAATAAACTCTAACTATCCTAATTCAATATTTAAGCTTACAATATAATTTCTATTCGCCACTCCTCATCTTGGAGTTCTAGGTTATCTTTTCCAATTGATAACTCAATAAATTCTAGCCAAGCACCTGTACTTGAAAAATTTACATGGTGAGTGGAGGCTTAGTATAGAATACGATAAGCACATGCGCATGAATATATAATTCCTAATCACATACGAATACGGAATGAAAAATATAATAACCAACCATTTAATTATCTTTATTTTAATCCAACAAGCGACATATGAGTACTCATGACACCATCACATTTAATATACTTATATAACATAGTATCGGTGTTGGGTCCTCTCTAACACCTTAAGAACAGCCTAAAATTTACCTGAATCATTTTCAAACAAGGCTTCACTTCGGACAGCATCGCATAAGGATTATCGAGGTGCCACCTCAAGGTTTGGTTCTCCCAGTCCCTAGGACCCGGCCAAGCACAAACAGCACAACACAATTAAGGTCGAATAATTATTAAATTCAAATTTTTTCATTTAGCTTAGCAACTACAACAAGCAAGCAAATATCCCATACCTGGTTCTATTGGCTCGCTAGAAACTAATTCAACAATATGTCTAGAACATGTCATAACATAAACATTAAGTCTCAATTTGCAGCCTACACTTATAAAGAACAATACTAACTCAATCCTAATTTCACTATTAACGTCATCTCCTATTCCTAATAACCTAAACCCCTTCACCTCAAAATAAAACACCAAAAGTAATTAAATTCAAGATTAAGAAAAGTTCATTTAAAAGTTGTTTTGATAATCATAATGGGTTGGAAAACATGTTAGAAAGGTTTACGAATAAGAAAAGAGGCTTAAAAACCACAAAGGAACGAGGAGAAAACTTACTATACGCATCAAGACACTTGGTGTCCATATGCTACTTTATGTGGTGTCAAGACACCAAGGTTTTAGGAGAATTTTCTCTTTGGTGTCCAGATGTTAGAGGGGGTAGCGTTCGGATGCTCGATGGTAGTTTATAGATTTCTATAGACTGCAACGGCATTTTCCCTACTCTATATCAATTCTCCTTCCAAACCACTTCGACATCTACCATTTCCTGTATTTTTCATGCATCAACAATCCAATTCCCAACCCTTTTTTTACCCCCTTTACATCAAAACGAAAATCCATCAGCCTTAATCAACTAATATGACAAAACTTTCAAATCTTATGGAATAGCACAGCCATTGAGAATTCAATAAAAATCTTAACTTCAAGATATGTAACCCTACATAATGCTTGGATCCTTAGTGCTCTAAATCTCCAAAACACAATCTACAACTCGTTCTATAATGAATCTTAGTCGAGAACAGATTTCTTTAGGTTCACCTTAATAAAAACCTATCAAAAGTTGGGTTTTGCATGTCTTATCTTAGGAATCTGAAACTTGCATCCCTACGTCAAAAAGTTCGCTATAGAAACCTCAAAACGAATTTTGAGTAGTCCTAAGATAATATTTTTTAACCAAAATGAAAAAAGAAAATATTTATTATCAATACACACGACATCACTTTCATGTAACAATGATGCAGTTTGGTTTGGTTTGAAAAAAATGTGGGCTAGATTAAGAATTTTTTCAATTCATGAAATTTGAATTTGGTTTATAGATGGAACCATACCTTGTAATCAAGGAAAAAATATTTGTAAAATCTATAATCTCATATGAAAATTACTAAATTTATTTAATGATAAATATTAATATCATATAAAAGATTGATGAAGTCAATATTCATGCGATTAAGAAATTTGAAACTTCTATTAAGAACAAATCTTATTCATAAAAGTAGTATCTAGTATAAATTTTTAATCAACCAATATGTAGTTGATAAATTATGATAACACAAGTTATATGCATATACATTTTAATAAATGTATGCTAAAAATTCTTACAAGTGCTATGTTTTGATAGAAGAATTCTTCTACGTCATAAGTCAAAATATTACAGTTAAACCAATACGTAATTAGATATCTAAGTTTGTAAAGTAAATGAAATATGAAAACTCAAATTTTAATTGAAGGATTGTAAAATAAAAGAAATGATGAGAACAAATAAAGTTTTGTAGATAAAAGTTGCATGAATGAGAATCTATAAATGTTATTGTGGAAGTATTAGTTAAATCTTGGTGGAATTAAGAAAATAAACCAAGCTTGATTTCCTCATATCAAAGTGGATTAAGAGATAAAGGTGATAGTAGTATTAATATTAAAGACTAATAGAGTTTAAGATTAAGTGAAAGACCTTATTGAGAATCCCAAAACGATTTAATTTAAGAGACTAATAAGGGATTTGAGAATTTAATCTTATAATAGGGGAGCTACATAAAAAAGAAAAGGCAGATCTCAAGAATCATAAGTGAACTAGTATGTTAAGATATAGTGGAGCAATCAATCGAAACTAGAAGTTACACGAGAGTTGCAAGATGAGAATAGAAGGAAGTAATAAGAGTATTTCATTTTGATAATTCAAGCAAACTCTCAAGGACAAAAGTTTACGTAGGGGAGAAGAATTGTAAAACCTGAACAAGACAAAAAAGAGAGAAGAAAATGAATAGATAAATAATATTACTCATTAAGGAAATGAGCGGTATTATCAATTTGAAGTGGAGGCAGTTTAGTCATAAGAAAGTTCCTACAACCCTAAGTATAAAAGCTCGTTAAAGAGTTACAGAAACCTTTTTTCACTTCTCTTCTACATGTGCAGTACCTTTGGCATAAGACTCATGCAAAAGCTAGGTCAAATGAAGAATTTTCAATGGTTTTCACAAGATCAAGATAGAAAAGTTAAAGGTATAGAAACCTTAAAACATCATACAAAACTTATGTTTATGATGGAGTTATGCCATTAGAAAGAAAAGATCACACAAAATTCTAGAAAAAGCAAATTATCTATATCATTCATAATTTAGTCCAACAGAATAATGAAACCGAATAAATTGTATTTCAGTTCTTATGAAAACTAAAAATACGAGGAAATAAGAAAAAACAGTTCACTTGAATAAGCTAATAAAGCAGGCAACTAGAAGTCTAGAATAGTGGAAATAAGAAAATCTAGACGACATTTTTCCATTATCAACTATAACTAGTAGAGTAAGCCAACTAAATCTATAAGCTACACTATCAAGATGACTAAGTGAAGGAAGCAATCAACCAAGTCTTCATCAAAATATTAGCAATCCTAGACCTACTTTGAATCCATTACCACTTTGATACTAAGTACAACCTGAAACCACTTAGCTACAATTGCTTATGGAATAAAAGTAATAGCAAACCCATGTATGATCAGATAAATTCACACGTCTACTTTTTGACACTTTACCCAAATAAAACCTTATACATCTGCGTTTTCACTATTTTGCACTTTGCATGCCTCCATCTTCATTTTTTATACTTCGCTTCGGTTGGTGTTTGATTATTGTTGAGTCTGAAATTTTTTTTTATTTTTTTAATTTGATTTAAATTAAAATTTATGCCTATTTAGTTTAAACCGCCGACTAAAATTAAGAAAACTTGATTTTTTAATTTTTTTTTTAAATTGGAGTCATCATTCAGTAAAACTGGAAAAAGATAATTAAATTAAAATCAATTAGGCAGATCAATTCTAATTTAACCACTAGCTTATGTTTTGAAAAATTAAAAAAAAATATTTTAAGAAACTAGATTTTCTTAGGTTCGTGGCTATCCTATTAAACCCAAACGGGTACCATTCTAACTTTTTCGAATTTAAATTTACTTTTCAAATCATCCATCTAAAATATAGCAATAGAAATTACTTTTATTTTACAAAAGAAAATTTATTTTACAAAGGGGAAAAAATATTTTTTTTATATTTTAAGTCACTCTGAAAATACCTACATACCCATAATTGGGATCAGACTACTGTAGTTCATTGAAATGGGTTAGTTTATTTTATTTTGAAGAGCATTCCACTTTAAGTATTTACATGTTGATTAGTTCATAAAAATATATTTCCTTTTCTATCCAAATAAAAAAAAAGGAGAAATCCTTGGTTCTTTTAAAAGTAAGTCTATTTAGATTTTTATTTAAGAAAAATGATTTTCTAAGGTGGCAAAACATTTTTTCTAAAAAAAGAAAAGTTTTTATAAAAAAGAAACCAATTGAAGATACATATTTTAAATAAGTCACATAAAGCACTTAAATAAAAATTCATACTATATTCATATAACCAAAAATATAGTATGTCTATTATTTACATAAAAAATTTATTTGTGATGAAATTTCAAATCAAAAATCCATTCTATATTACATTAACATGATTCATCAAAATAACTAATTTTATAATTATATGTCAGACATCTATTCAATAATTTATATGTTTGGATATTTATTCTATAATTTATATGTTCAGACATCTATTCCATAATTCGTATATTCAGACATCTATTCCATAATTTACATATTCAGACATTTAGTCTCCAATTTACATGTTCAAACATCTATTATATATTGCGCAAACATGATTTATAGCAAATACTTTATAGTTTATTAATCAAAACGTCTAGTTCAATTAAAATAATTAAGAATAATCATATATTCAAACATGATTCATGATAAACATCGTACTAGTTATTAAATCAAAATACTTAATTTAAACAATCATGAACTACGAACAATACATGGTTATTATATTATAAAAACAACAAATCTTATTAACTATATTACAAAAATTGCATCAATCAAGTGTTTTAAATTCCTAGAAACATAATTTCTCAATTATTTAATACACAATATGCATCAAACACAAAAAGAAAAAAAGAAAAAATAAGAGCAAGCAAGGATTTTAGGAGCTTACCTCGTATTGTAACGAATCGGTGGCCAATTTAATGAGTTTTTAGGCTACTTTTGGTAAGGTGGTGCTATCTTTAAAGAGAGAAAATTTACGCCTTAGAGAAAGCTTGATTTGAGTATGTTTGAATGAGTCTCTGTAAGTCCAATGTAAGATATCAAGAAGGGGGGAGGAGGGTGAATTGATATCTTTAAAAAAAAAATTTTTGAATAAAAAAGCCCCTCTTAATAACTTAGGATGGCATAAGTAGTTGTTAATTGATTGTTAACTTTAAGCATAGAAATAACAATACAAGCAATAAAAGTTAGAAACTAAATAGTGTAAAAAGAAAGAAGATAAGGCGATCAATTTATAGAAATTCAACATTTTATCTACTACTCTCTTCCAACTCCATTGTTGGGAACCTGATTCTCCTAACTAATATTGTTCCACTAGTTTAATCTTTTCGCTAATCAAAGATTAATTAGAGATTATAAGGATATTTAGTCACTTCTTTATCCCATCTCACTAACTATCCCTATGCTATTCACGGGATTATAGAGAAATCCTTAACCTCATGCTCACTTAAATACAATACCAATAATGTTTACAATGAAAATGAGACAATACAATCGAATACCTCTTTACAATATTCACACAAATGCAATAACAATAAAATGAGAAATCTGTTTTCACTCAGTTTTTTACTGCTTTTTGACATAGTTTTCGACAGTGTTCATGAGAGAGGTTGTTACTTTCGGTTTTGATCTTGATGATTTGCATCAATATTGTGCAACATCAATTTAAATTGAATAATCTTGTATATAACAGCTAGAAATAGCTAGTTGCATATTTTTCTCCAACAAATCTTGATTTAAACACAATTGGTTTTATTGTTAACGAAAATCCCCTAGAAAATAGGAATAGATTTTGAATATTTCAAAGTTTGCATGCCTCTTGTTACTCTTGATATTTTTCTTATACTTCTTGAATTGTTTGACCATTGTAGCTCATGAAAATATCTTATGGAACCTCTTGAACTTTGCTTAAATTTGAAAAAAATTGAAGATCATATTTCAAACAATTAGATAAGCATGAAAAGATTTGATTGAATCTATCTTCACAAATAATATAACTCTTGATCATATCATATCTTATATGAACAAATCTATTTCCTTAACCAAAATCTTATTTGAATTTTGAAATAAAACTCTCTAAAAAAATTTGGTTGAATTTATCCATAATGTTTAACCTTATCTTTAACAAAATATCTTAAAACCCTTGAATTTATGTCAACAAATGACCCGCAATCTTATCTCGAAAAAAATTGCATTGTGACTTCCTAACGTATATGAATTTTATTTGAACCTTGTAGACTACAATGATACAACAAGACCTCCTTGCTAAAAAAAATGTCAAAATATATTTTTTCTAAAATATATTGCTCAAACCTTAATTTAACATTATATAAATATGATTCTTTGAGCATTCTAACTTAAAATCCCCATGAACTAAATCCAACTTTAATGGAATAAAATTGAACATATTACCCAAATATGCCCAATAAAGTACAGCTAGGCCTTCTACATATTTGTCCAACTTAACTTATTTAGATTATTCAGAAAATATCTTAAGGACAAACTTCTAAACTTAAATTTGTGTACTATTAATCACAACACTTTACTTTTGCCGATATGCTTTCTAACTTACATTCTGACAAGCAATTTTCAACCTTATTTTCCTTATTATTCTTACTTTTCTCTAAGATGTTTTGCATACTCACTAGACTTGTTAAATTTATTCTCATCTTTTTGTTATCATCAAAATATATTAAGAGAGAACTCAATAGTTTCAAACCGTAATCTATGCACAAAGTAAACCACTGCACTCTATTTATACTATTGGGGTCTAGATTTTATCCAGGAAAGTGTAAAAACAAAAGATCAAGGGTATGGTGACCTAATATGTGCTTGCTTGATCCGACTCCAAATTTTGAGGAAATTGTTTATTTGAGTGATGGAAATAAGTAAGAATACATCAATAATCAATGTCTACATCTTTGATTCAAAGGAAATTACCCAAAGAATGGCGATTTGCAAATTTCATTTGTGTTAATGTATTTTTTCCTTTTTTAAGTCTGAATTAATCTATGATTTGGGGATATCAAAATATCTTTTTTATCTTGATTTGTAGTATTTTATGTGTAGTTTTTAGAAACACAAAATTCGGATTAATTTTGCAAGATATAGATTTGTACGAATCACATATGCTCAATAATTTTTTTGAAAACTCACCTGTAGATAAAAATAAAGCAAAATAATAAAATAAATGAGTAATTAAATAAAAGAAAAGCCTATTTAGGTACATTCTAACAACATTGAAAATTAGAGATAAGAACTAATATTGCCAAGGGCAAAAATGGGATGTCTACAACTGCTCCTCTTTACAATGGAGTTTGAGTAAAACTTTATTATAGAGACAAAATAGACTAAAGACAAAATAGACACAATTTTGCCTTATAAGTGAATTTATCTTAAGAAGTGCAACAACTAGCTAGTTATCCTAGGTTTGATACATTGGGGATTTGGTGAAGGAAGATAGTGCTATGAGAGCTAGCAAGAATCCTAAAGTGGCACGAGGATGGGGGGTAAAGCCCTTAAAATTGATAGTACCCTGTAAGCTAGTTAACTTAATGAGAGTGTCTCTAGAAGACTAGCAACCCTAAATGGAAGATCAATTCAAAACCTGTTCGTACTCCTTTGAGCTGACTAACATAAGTAGGAACGTCTCTAAAGGACTAGCAACCCTAAATAAAAGATCAATTTAAGACCTAGTTGTGCTCCTCTAAGCTGACTAACCTAAGCAGAAGCATCCTTAAGGGACTAAAAATCCTAAATGAAAGATTAATTTAGAATTTGGTCGTACTTCTCTAAGTTAAGTAACCTAAGTAAAAGCGTCACTAAAAGATTAGCAACCCTAAATGAAAGATCAATTTAGAACCTGATCATGCTCCTCTGAGCTGATTAACCTAAGTGGGAGCGTCTCTAAGGAATAAGTAACCTTAAATGAAAGATCGATTTAGAACTTGGTTGTACTCCTTTGAGCTGACTAACCCAGGCAAGAGCATCACTAAAAGACTAACGATCATAAATGAAAGATCAATTTAGAGCTTGGTCGTGCTCTTCCAAGCTAACTAACCTAGGCAGGAGTGTTTCTAAGAGACTAGCAACCCTAAATAAAAGATTGATTTAGAACCCGGTAATATTCCTTCGAGTTGACTAACTTAGGTGGGAGCGTCACTAAAAGACTAGCAACCTTAAATGAAAGATCGATTTAAAGAGTGCTCTTATGAGCTAGTGAAGGCTAAGGTCAAGCGCCCTATGGGCTAGATAAGACCCGAAAAGAGATGAGGGTTA
Organism: Lumnitzera littorea; assembly: GCA_024138015.1. Taxonomy (NCBI): domain Eukaryota; kingdom Viridiplantae; phylum Streptophyta; class Magnoliopsida; order Myrtales; family Combretaceae; genus Lumnitzera; species Lumnitzera littorea. The sequence goes on along the minus strand of JAMXBB010000006.1, from coordinate 15,303,339 downwards.
TGCACCTTATGGGTTGGCTAATACCCTAGGTAGGATGTTTAATGCAAATGCAATGTTTTGAAAAAAACTATGTTTTCTTTATGCTAACAAGTATGGAAGTATTCACCTAGCTCAGTTGATAATGCCCAAATGATTAAGTCTCTCTTTAAGAAGTTCGATAAAAATCGATGGTTTAGCCTTTTGAAATTCGTTCTGATCTTGAAACAAAGTCTTGCAATTTAAGGAAAGCGGGCCAGCACTTGAAATGTTGTGGAAAGGTTTTGCCTTAGATTTTTTACCCCATATAGCTTCAAAACCTCAATTGACCTACCTTTTAGCTTTTCCTGGCCAAACCTAGTCTTTTTTATATTTTGACTGTGTAATATTAATCTACCATGAGGCATTGGCTTCTTTTGAGTGTGGCATCATTATAAAGGATAGAAAACAAATCTCCACTATTGGGAAGGGTAAAGCATTCGAAGAGTTTGTATTAATTGTCACTATTCTAAAGCATATGCTCCTCTTTTCTTGTGTTTACAGTGCATGGAGGTTTGTTTAAGTGAGATGAGACCTTTTAGGGCATTATCTAATGCCCAATAAAACTACAGCAATATCAAGATTACTAGCATTTTGTGATCCCATTGATTTTTTAAGGGTAATACAACTTTACTGCATCAACATTTACAAGGTCCCTTAAGTCCAGACCATCCATTAAAGCCTTTCTTTACAGTTTAAGGATCTCCATAGTTTGGAGCAAATTTCCCTCTAGGATCTTGTAAAATGGGGATATACATCTCATTGAAAATAGGTTTAGTCTAAGAGGACTTTCTCACACTTTTGGCTTAAATTTCTCTCTTGACTACGATTCCTTAAATTGTGGCTCATCTTACAAGTGGTATACTTTTAATCAATTTTTTAGGTCTTTTTCAGACTGTAATATAACAGAGACTTTTGGTCAAAGGTATCAAAAAGGGATATCAGTGAAATGGCTTTTTGTGATGGCATCATTCTTTAACCTGGGTTTATAAGTTAAGAACCTTACAAGTGAACTAAAATGGTGTTTGCCCCAATTTCAAATGTAACTTTTACCAAATATAAGTTATTTCCTTTAATCGAAAGGTGGTTTTAGAAGGGTTGGAAGTCTAGTAAGCCATAAGTCTTGTGTTGGCTGCAATTTCTTTGGGGGTCATAAATTTTGGATGGAGCTTTGGTATTTACCCCAGCCTTATATTTTTGGGATCCTTATTTGAAGTGTGGTTAGGAATTGGCTTTTTAAGCTATGTGATCCCGGTCCTTTTGAGCTTCAAGGTTTTCTAATTGACTTCTTTCTTAGGTAGATTTTCACTTTTCCTTTCAAATTTTCTCATGTTTCTTCTTGCCCCTTTTCTTTTCTTTTTTTTACAGAAAATCGAGGTGATCATTCCTCATTTTGGGCATACAACTCGAGGTATGTGTAGTTTGCGTATAATATTTAGAATATGGGCACTTCTTTATTTCAAAGGAAATAAGTTATTAGTGGTAATAATTATAGTTGAATTAATATGAGTGAAGTAATCATAGATCAGTTTTAACCTTTTCACCTACTTAATCCCCCTAACCTCCCATTTGCCCCATTGTAAGGTGGTTCTTGATAGGGTTTGGTTTTGGAAATACTTTATTCAAAAGGCTCGATGGGGTTGATAAGGTATTTTGTGTTTGAGATATTGAAAATGAATAACTAATGTCATCTTGATTTGTGTATCAAGTTCAAGATGGGCTTCCTTTAAAGAACAAGTCTAATACCCTTATATTAAATTACATTCAACTCTCAAGGTGTGTTTTAAGGTTATTGTTTGGAATATGGTTTACCTCTTTTCACTATAAACCTTTCAATAAGATATCTTTTTCTTAAAGTGTTCAAGTTCCTTATTTGCTCCATCCACATAAGATGCCCTACCAAAGAGAAATGCTCATATTGTTTCGAGTTAAAAAGCAAAATTAAGCAAACAATTTTATTTCATTATTGACTCTCTTCTATAGAGGACACAAAAACGTTGATTCTTCTTTCATTCCCTTTCTCCTTTTAACTTGCCCTACTAAACTGGTTTTTGAGAACTATGCCCAACTATTTTAGATGACAGGATAGCTCGGAAAATCATGTTGATGACCAGACTATGATTGGATAGGGGGTTGTCAATAACATTTCCGACCAGAGCTTCTATGAAGTCTAGTTACAATAAGCCTTCATCAATCAAATCATAAATCCTACTTTTCAACCTCCAACATGTGTTAGTCGAATACCTCACCTACCCCATATGATACTCACATTTCTAATTAGGATCATAAATTCTTGGCTTATATCTTTTGTTAAGGAGTTCATACTAAATTAAGCTTCTTAAAAACTTAACTTAAGGGAACCGTTATCCTAGTGAATTGCCTTAGGATCCTATTGGCCTAGGGTAGGGTTCTAAACTGCCATAAAAACTGAGGTAAATTCATCCTGAAGGAGACCTGAGCATTGGGCCTGGTGTTTGAATTCACTATGCTGACCGTGGACTCTATGGATTTGTTGACTGTAGGCTTAGAAGCAAAGGATGAAGTAGACAGCCTTCTATCAGGTGACTCTTAAAGCTTACTAGAAGAGATGGCACTTTCAATCCTACCCCTCACCGCTACTACCTCTGCAAAGTTAGATGAAGCTTGTCTAATCAAATGGGAAAAATAAGGCCTCTCAAGAGTATTTATAAAAGCTAAAGTTAGTTCCTTTTCTGTCATAGGGGTAACGACTCTTATAACAAGGGATCTCCATCTCTATGCATACTCCTTAAACAATTCACTATTATTCTTCCACAAAGCGACTAAGTTCATCATAGTTGAGGCCACTTCGATATTGAACCTATACTGTTCGTAAAATGCCCTAACAAGTTTCTCCCATGTATTTATTTGGGTCAGGTCAAATTAAGGGTACCAAGTCAAAGCCGGACATATTAGGTTATCCTAAAATGTCTTCACCATAAGTTGGTCATATTAGACATACTTACTCATCTTTCTTATATATAACTTGGTGTGAAGTTTGAGGCATCTTGTCTCATTGTACTTCTCAAATTTTGGTACCTTAAAACTTTTCCAAATAGGCCTCGACATCGTATGTAGAGAAGTCAATAATTCCAGCTTATTCAAACCCATCATAGCTCCCAAGTATTTTCATCTTCTCTACCATCTATTGGGTCAACTTTCTTTCTAGCTCCTTCAAACTGTCTTGGTTAGGCCCTAAGTTAGCTGGCTTTGTGTTGACCGAGAATGAATATATATTGGGCTCAAAGATCGAGTTGACCTTTGGATAGACTGCTTATGATTCGAATGCATCATTTGGGTAATTATCCTCTGCTTTAGGGAGTAGAGCCTCAACATTCTTCCCATAAGAGACCTTGGAGCTCTCTTCGTTAGATGGTGTTGTAGCTCAAAGTAAGGCAATGTCGTTAGCAAAGAAACTCATCTATTTTGCAATCCTACCCATGGTTTGCTCTAGAGAGCGAAACCTTAGCTCAATAGGATCAATGACACTTGAGAGTGAGCTCTAATCAGACTTCTTTGAAAGACTTGATACTTAGGAGCTATCTTAAAACCTGGTTCGAATACTTCACGAAAGGTTTGCACAAATATACTCTCTTTTTTTTTTAGCTGAGAAAAGAATGTAAATGAATGAATGCAAGCATGTATGGCACACAGATATAAAGAAATTTATATTGGCAAGAATCCCATAATATGGTAGAACATCGCTGACTTTTATTAATTTTTGCAATTGTGAAGTTTACATCACTTATCTAGAACAAAAGAAAATTTCCTAAAGAAAGTAATATTCTATTCTTCTTGCTATGGCTAGACTTAACTTGTACTTTCTTCCTTTTATAAACTTTAGGAGCCTCTATCTCCTTAATCTTGCCCTTGGTTTTCTTGAGTGGTGCTTCTAAGACCTTTATCTTTTGGTGATATTCCTCACAATTGGCCTTCAGTTCATGCTCTATTTCCCTCATTTTCTCTAGTGTAGCTTCAACTTAGGCGACCTTTTTCTTCTTTACTTCTTCTATGTCTCTCAACTTTTGAAGTTGATGATATAGAAACTCTTTGGTTGTTTAAGCCTTGGCATACCCTTAATAGTGGGGATAGTCTTCCTCTTGCACTAAAGAGACTTGATGCCTAAAATTTAGACACCTTGTCAAATACCAGTATAAGTAGATCATAATAGTCAAGTGAGACGAGTTTTATTGATGGCATCTAAACTATATTTTAAATAGGCCCGTTAGTCGAAAAATACGCAGCATAGATGTTGAAATTGATCGAGGATACTATGTTGAAGCCTTCACATTCTTTTATCATCTTATCATTTGAGTACCAACTAGGTGTCCAAAGCAGTTCCTCAGCTTTCATGTTCTAAAAGTATTGGACCTAATAATGGGTAACTATATTTTCAGGCAACTGGATTTATTCCTCAAAAGATTTGATGAGATCATAATGCTACGTGAACTCAGTCCGATTAAAGTCAAGTTGATGGCTCCTCATATGACTAATGAACCATATGAAGATTAGAGCCATGTTGGTCATCAAATCCCTATGCTTCTTTCTTTTGAGGTGATTCAGAGAGCGAATCTGCTCAACCAAGAGAGCAAGTATATACAATTTCCCTTCAAGGAATTGGGCCACTATTTTTACAATTCTAAAATGAACACAACATTTCCTATTTAAGAATAAGATGTCATCGACTCCTAGTAACCTGCTAAAAATTTTTAGTGATGTAGCTTCAAGATCTAAGACATAAATATTATTAGTAATAGTTAGAGCCTAGAGCAACTGCGAATATTTTTCAATGGTTAGATTCAACTAGTGTGGGCCAAAACTAAATGCAACGGCCTTGGGCTTCCAAAAGTATACTAAGGCCCGCATCAAAGTGATTTTGCAACAATAGCTTGTAAAGACAATATAGGCCTAATCTTACTCTTGATGAATTCTTGCCTATTTGGGCTGAAGAGCTTAAACCAAGTCTTGAATGATTTCTGGCATTCTTAAGGCGAGTGGACATGGATCTCCTCAAAAGTCGTTTGAACTGAGCTAGCCATATCTACATAAGGTATGATTACAATTAAATCCTATTATATAAAATATACAATTACAATGAAAGCCTATTCTAAATTTTTACATGTAATCTTTATTTTTTAAAAGGAAAGTTATAATAATTACAAAAAAAGAGCGAAAAATATAGGGAAATTACGACATCTTCACAATTGCTATACCTTTGTTCTAGGCTTGCCATATTACGGGTTTCTTGCCAATCCTTTGAAAACAGGTTTCATGCAACACAAGAGTATAGGTTATAGATATCCTTAAATTCTGTGACCTCATATGTTTTCAAAGAAATGACTCCTTAGTCATATCGAAACTTGAGCAGGATAGCCTAATCAGCCCTAGAATATGGTTATCCTACAATATTCGAAACTTGCACAATGGCCTTCCTCTTAAGGTCTTAAGATGGCCTAGTTCTGATTATATTTACCATATGTTTATAGAGTCAAAGAACAAACCCCTACATAGAAACATAGAAAAAAAAAATCTAGTACAATAATAAACAAATAATACATACAAAGGAAGAAAAAAACAAATAACTTAAGCCAAAAAAAAAGAATTATCACAACAATTTACAAAAGTTATTTAAAAAAACAACTTAATATGGGCATTTCAAAAAATAATTCTAATTTTGGAAGGCTTTAAATGGCTAACTTACTTGACATCCCCAGTAAAGTTGCCAAGTTGTCGAGCTTGAAATTTTCCATTATTTCATTTTCCTTAATTTGATTTAAACTAAAACATATGCCTAGTTAGTTCAATACTTCGACTAAAATTAAGGAAACTCAGTTTATTAATTATTTTCTTTTTTAAAACAATTAGAGTCGTCATCCAGTAAAACCAAGAAAAAATGATTAAATTAAAATTGATTAAGCAAATCAATTCTAATTTAGGTATTAGCCTCCATTTTGAAAATTTTTTTAAAAATCTTTTAAGAAACCGAGTTTTCTTAGGCTCATGGCTATCCTATTAAACACAAACGAGTAACATTATAACCTTCTGAATTTAAATTTATTTTTCAAATCACCCATCTAAAATATAGCAATAGAAATTACATTTATTTTACAATGTAGAAAAAAATATTTTTTCACATTTTAAGTCACCTCGAAGGTGTCTATGTACCTATTAGTCAAGATTAGATTGCCGTAATTCATTCTAAAAAATTTTAGTAGGTTAGTTTATTTTATTTTAAAAAACATTCCACTTTAAGTATTTATTTGTTGATTAGTTCATAAAAATATATTTTCTTTTCTACCTAATTTTTTTTTTAAAAAGGAGAAATCCTTGATTCTTTTAAAAGCAAGTTTGTTTAGATTTTTATCTAAGAAAAACGATTTTCTAAGGTAGCAAAACATTTATAAAAAAAACACTTTTTATAAAAAGAAACCCATTGAAGATGCATATGTTAAATAAGTCACATAAAGCACTTAAATAAAAATTCATACAATATTCATATAATCACAAATATGGCATGTTTATTATTTATATACAAAAATTTGTTTATGATGAAATTTCGAATCAAGACATCCATTCTATATTACATCAACATGATTAATCAAAATAACTAATTTCATAATTACATGCCAAACATCTATTCAATAATTTATATATTCAAACATCTATTATATAATTTTTATGTCTAGACATCTATTCTATAATTCGCATATTCAAACATCTATTCCATGATTCATATGTTTAAACATCAATTCCATAATTTACCTGTTCAAATATCAATTCTATAATTTACCTATTCAAACATGAGTGCAATACATGTCTACCGACATTTAAAAAAAATTACACAATTACAAATTGTACAAAAAAATGTTACCAAAATACCAATACTATGTCGTGATGTGACATTAGCATTTGTACATATGTCGTATCTTAAAGATGCGACATTATTAAAAATGTATTTGAATTTATGTCGTATTTTAAAAATACGACATTAGTATTTATATAAATGTCGCATCTTGAAAATGCGATGTTACTTTTAGTGTACCAATAACATGTCGTATTGATGCGACATATATACAAATATTAATATCGCATCTTAAAGATGCAATATAACATTGATATTTTGGTAATATTTTTTGTATAATTTATAATTATGTAATTTCTTTTTTAATTTTAGCGGTAAACATGCAATTTTTCCTTCAAACATCTATTTTATAATTTATATGTTCAAACATCTATTCTGTATCGTACAAACATGATTTATGGCAAATACTTTATAGTTTATTAATCAAAACGTCTAGTTCAATTAAAATAATCAAGAATAATCACATGATAGACATTCTACAAGTCATTAAATCAAAATACTTAATTTAAACAATCATGAACAATGAAATTACATGGTCATTATATTATAAAAACAATAAATCCTATTAACTATACTATAAAAAAAAAACATGATTTTTCAACTATTTAATACACAATATGCATAAAACACACAAAGAAAATAAGAAAAAATAAGAACAAGTAAGGATTCTAAAAGCTTACCTTGCACAGCAACGAATTGGTAGCTGGTTTAATGAGTTTTTAGGTAGCTTCCAACAATGTGGTGCTATCTTTAGAGAGGGAAAATTCACACCTTAGAGAAAGATCGGTTTGATTGTGTTTGAGTGAGTTTCGAAATGTCGTCTATACACAAAGTGAATCATGGCACCCTATTTATATTAGTGGAGTCTAGATTTTATTTAGGAAAGTGTAAAAATGGAAGATCACAAGAATGGTGGCCTAATATGTGCTTGCGTGATCTAGCTTCGAATATTGAGGAAAGTGTTGGTTTGAGTGATGAAAATGGGCAAAAACACATCAATAATCAATGTCTACATCTTTGATTCAGAGGAAATTACTGAATGAATGACATTTTGCAAATTTCATTTAAGTGTATTAATGCATTTTTTTTCCTTTTTTAAGTCCGAATTAATCCATAATTTAGGGAAATTAAAATGTTTTTTTGTCTCAATATGTAGTATTCTATGTGTAGTTAAAACACAAAATTCGAATTAATTTTGCAAGATATAGATTTAGAACACCAGTTGATAATGGGGTGGTTTGAATAGGAAACTTTTCCTTTTAACTTTGGAAACCAATCCGTAACAGGCAACAAAAAAAAAAAAAAAAAAAAAAGGAAGAAGAAGACAAGGGGTGCACATGTGCCACATACCCCCACTAGTACGTGAAACTTTTGCACTCGTTTAAAAAGAAATGGTAAGTGAAAAGCATCTGCTTGCTTATGCGACTTCACAAAAATGATCAAGGCTTCAACCTTGATCCAATCTTATTTCTTTTTTTTTTTATAAATAAATAAAATAAATGGACAAAAATTAAATAATAAAATAACACCATGCCTAAGCCCAACCCGAATTGTACAAATCACTATGCGCTAAAAATAATTTTTTTGAAAACTCACCTAAAGATAAAAATAAAGTAAAATAATAAAATGAATAAGTAATTAAATAAAAGAAAAGCATTTTTGGGTGCATTCTAGCAACACTGAAAATTTGAGATAAGAACCAAAATTGCGAGGGGCAAAAATGGGGTGTTTGCAATTACTATAAGTAATTGCTAGTTATGGGCAATGCTATGCCTTAAAGAGTTAGAGTCACAACAATCTTACTGTATAAACCATTATAAGATAGAAACTGGTCTTACCACTGCTATCGTGAACTTAGTTCATACCAGGCATACTCGACTCAACCACTTTGAAGTATCTAATTTGGTACTTGTCTAATATAAACCAATGGTATGATCTTTTAAAATAACCGTTAAAACGAACTTATAGTTTAACTTTCCAAAAGAGTAGTTGCAAATCCTGCAGATTTATGTTACTCAGCATACAAACTGGAAAAGCAAAAATTATTAGGCCACCTAAGGAGACCTAAGTAGTTTTCTTAAAAGTTAGAAAAGTCAATAACAAGAACAATGATGTAGCCAATTCTTCTTGATCCTCACTCCTTGACCTCATTTACTAATACTTTGGTTTTGGGTGTTGTACTTGTAAATCCACTTCAAACTTGCAAAACAAACTATAAGAAAATGAGTAACAACTTACTCAGTAAGTGGAATAAAAATAAAAAGTATGCATCTAGAATAGAACAACTAAGGTTTTCAATTAAGCTAGTTAGATAGAATGTGTATACAAGAAAGTGTCATCACATAACCTTCTTCAGTCCATTATAAGAGAGAAATTCTTTCTATTGTAATTTGAGTTGAGAAGATGACGTTTGATACAGGAATCAAAACCAAACTGGAGCTTGTGCAATGGAAAAGGTCTTCTTCTTGAGACTACTTTCGAACTAACTACTTTCTTGCTGTTTAGTTCGACTAAAGATAAGAAAAGGACCATTTCAGTTATACTCATCGAAAAGTCCATGTTTAGCCCAAGAAATCCAAACTGTTCTCCTAGTGGGTTGCAATGCATGTCAAATTAAAGATTAGAGGGAGTTGAAGTTAGTTTGCTCTTAGAGGTCAACAACCAATTTCAAATAATTCAATTTAAGCAGCAATCACAAGCAACAATAAATAGAGCTCGGCTCTTATAGCAACAAAACAATATTTAAGTACAAGTGCTGTACACACACAATTAACTATAAACCATAAACAAATACATACTAAGACCTCCAAGTATTTTGAAATAATACTTTGAAGTGTAGTGAAGTATTGATCCTACTTACCTTGACACATGAAGCTTAATAATCTTTTGTGTTGATCTTGTTCGCTTCAATTTATCCCTAAATATTCAATATAGTTACTTTAGTTTTGATTATATGTATAAAATAGATGAGTTTATTTTAATGATTTAAGTGTGGTTGTGACTTGACTTAAGCAAGTATATTAGGTTGTTTATTAAGTATTAACTTACTATTGAAGTCTTTGAATAAGGCTTTGAAGCTTTCTGTAATATCAAGTTTTGGTCCAAGATCCCTTTACCAAAGTCTTTAACATGAGTTTCCTTATACTAGTAACCGTTTGACCCAGTCTCTACTATTACTTTAGCTAAACTTTTTGCACTAGCTAACCTGTTGAACAAGTCTTCGAAGTTATTTCAATTAAGCTTCTCTCACCAACCAATCCTCTGACTAAGTCCTTAGTACTGTAATAGTTAGGTTTCTTCTACCAGCCAATGTGAGACCCTATAAAAATTAGCTATCGATCCACAATTGATTGATTTGAAATTGGTACATAAAATTTAAAGCAAACATATAAGTTATTTGATCAAGCTCTAATTTTACAACGAAGTTAAAAATATTAATAAAAGTGACCTCATAAGTTTAGATTTAAGAAAATAAAATAATAAAATAGCAAAATAATATATTTATAAAATAAACGTATTTTACCTATTATTTATCAAAAACACGAAAAACGAATTCCAATAATTAATAAATTATTAGAGATAAAATATATACACACTAAAAATTATAAAATAACTTAAATAATACTTAGGGTATTTATTTGTATCGTATATGTATTTATGTGTAGGTAAAAATATATGAAATTACTTAAAATACCTAATATATACTAAAAATAGTGGTAAATAAATTAAATAAAATTAATAAAAATAGATTTCACTTTGAAAAAACTTGGAATGTGTTATGGCAATGAGGGGAGGTAAGTTAAGGGGATCACAACGTAGATTGGGACAACCTATGATCAATTTAGGACACTTGTCCTTTTACTTTTCTCCTCCACTGCCTCATGCAACCCTATAAATTTGGAAATCCACTTTTGTAATTCAATTTAGGCAGTCCAGTATCCAGAAAAAATATAGAGAGGTTAGAGAGAGTGAAATAAGTATTCTTAGAAAAATAGACAAAAATAGGTGTAAATTAGGCTAAATTGGAATGCACACACCAAAACAAGACTTGGGAAGGAACTAAGACCACAGACTGAAGGTAAACCCCATGCGTAGACCAGCTACGAAGGGGTGGTGGCCGAAGGTGGCTATAAGGTGGTGTTTCGATAACTTTGATTTCCAACCCATTTTTTGTAAAATTTATTAAAAATATTATATCTTTGTGGAAAACTATCAAAATTGGTATTCTAGCATATTTTGTATGTAGTTTTAGGGAAAAAAAAATTATTTTTGTGAAACTAAGTCTAAAAATATATTGCCCTTAACAAATCACTAAACCCAAACCGATTTCACTTTCGTTTTCAAAAATCCTATTGATGTTGTTTTGGTTCCTAAATTTTGTTGTAAAATACCTATTATGTATATCAAATTACTATGAAAAGATTTTCATGAAAATTATTTTCCATATTTTTATCTAATTTTTAGGCCTTAAAATCCTATTAACTAACTATTTTTCTAAGTATATTGGTGATTTTTCAAGAAAGTTACCTAAAATCTTATTTGAGGTATATTCTGACATTAAGAAACGTTAAGATGTTGAAGGATAATATTTATAGTGTTGGGAGTGTTGGATTTAGATATAGTTAGTTTAGGGTTGATAAATGTGTAATATATGAAATGTTAAAATAAGTGGGTAAGATGTATCAAATCAAATTAAGGTGATAATGGCTTTAGCAGTGGGTTATGATCCTAGTTATGAATAATAAATTTTGGAAATTTTGTTAAAAATGTAGTATATACTCGAATTAAAGGCTAATTTAGATGATAGATTAGAGGCAAAGTGTATAGAGTGAATAGGAATAGGATTAGGATCAACGTATAAATCCGAGACTCTTATACCTAAAACATGGTTGGATAAGCTCAAAGGATGGGTTAGAAGATGATTTAAGGCTTGTGAATAAAACTGTAATCAAGAGTTGAATAAGAAACCGATTCAAAACTTAAACCAAAAACAAGATTGATAATATATTCACCTGAGCTTGAATTAGAAACTGTATTCACCTAAGCTACAGGGTAGTTAGACTTTGTAGAATAGGTTAATAGGCGTTTTGAGAATTATGGATAACGTATAAATCAAAAGCTAAATTAAAACTTGATTCAAAGACTGAATTAGAACTTAGCCAAAAACGAAGATAACCACCAAGGACTTAAAATCTGAATAATTAGGTATAATAAAACCTTAAACTAAAGATAATAATCTTAATTATAGAATAAATATAGAGAGAGAGTAGATATACGAATATTGAAATGATATTTGTATTATAGGGACTATTGACAAAAGCCTGTAGCGAGTCGTACCTTAAGCTAGCAAATGGGAACTTTAGATAAGTTTGGAATTAATACGTAACTGTATTTCAGAGTATTGTATTATAATACTTGGGGACTTAAGATTATACTTGGTAGTGCTTGTAGGTAATTGATTATGTGCATGCCTGTGCATGCATTTTTCAAAACTTAACTGAATATTACTAGCTTGTTGTTTTGGTTTGTAATTGCTTGTATTGCATGATTTGTTTGATCACCCTAAACTAGATTTAACAATAAAAGACTTGTAATCTTAACCAAACATGCATTGTAACCCATTTGGGGATGCTTAAGATTCTCTGACTAAATACTGATCTCTTCAAAAGAGATAGTGTTGGAGCATAATGATCCCTTCTTTATCCTTAGTCAAACTAAGTTACTAGAGAGAAGGTCGTGGCAAAGATGACGGGAGGAACAGTGTCTCCATTACACAAGCGTAGGTTGTGAGTTGTTGAATGTACGTTGAACTCTTCAAGTTAGATTACAGCAAGTATAATTTCTCTAATTTTACATCGGACCGGATAATATCGTGCGATGGTTTTTTTTTTTTTTTGTTGTATTGCATTTAAATAATTGGCCAATAACTCTAGCTGTGCTTGATGTATAGTCTTATATCTCCATCCCAACTCACTGAGTGATTGGTTACTTACATCTTTATAGATGTTATTACAGTTGCTAGTTAGGAAACGATATTATAATTATCCTAAAGCTAACAACTGTTAAATCTTGGGGAGTAAGGATATAAAATTGAGGATTAGTTACACATTTGAAGTTTTAAGTCTTATCCTTAAATTCTTTAGTATCAAATTATGTATTATTATTTAAGTAATATTAGTTTATTAAATAATGTAAACATTACTTAGGATATTTGAATCCTAATATATGTTTTTCATATTTCCTTAGTAAATAATATTTTTAATTTGTAAACCGTTTGCTTTAAAATGGTTTAGTTGTAGACATTTTATGTAAATCAGATCTAAGATAATATCTTTAAAGTCAGCTTTTATCCTAAAATGGTATATATAGTGAAGCTATTATGAATTTGCTACTTCGGGACGTGATAGCCAACCCTTTGAGCAAGCCTACAACCCTAAGATTAAGTCCCTCTATTCCCAGTTCAACCCTTTGACACACCCTCTGATGAACCCTCTCAATAGATCTAAACTTACATATTTACACTAAGTCATTCATTCTCACACCTTGTTTCTAGTTTAGCACCTATCTTAATTGGTCAATTCAAAGTTTCATCCATCTGATTAACACACCACTACTTTAGCCCCTTAATTCCTATACTTTATTTTAAGTAAAACAAGTTCCAAAGCTACCAATTTAAGCATATCCTTACTTTCATTCAAATCCACTCAACACCAAGCCACTCAACACATTGAGATACATCTTAAATTAACTCCACAATAGGGGCAAATTATTTTCCTCAAAAATAATCAAATAAAGACTTTGAAAATAGCATTTTTTATAAAAATCTAAAAAATTCATAAAAAGCATAGAGAATATTATTGCACAAAATCTCTTTGTAGAAATTATTTATAAAATAGGAATATTTTAGAAAAAATTTTGAACTCAAAACTACATTAATAAAGGTATTTAAAACAACTTCGAAATCAACTCAAGTTTGAGCAATTTCTTAAGAATAGTATATATCTATTTAAAATTTTGACAAATAAACGCTTTTTTTTATAATTATACATTGTAGACACCCCATTTTTGCACCCCCCCCCCCCCCCTCTTTATTTTTTTAGAATTTTTAGGATAAGATAAATTGTCCTAGTTTAGGAAAAATAAAAAAAAAATTTGAAAAAAATACAAAAAATGGAAAATTTAGGAAAAATTACAAAAAAAAGGTAGAAAATTTAGGAGATTACAAAAAATAAGAAAATTTAGAAAAAATACAAAAAAAATGAAAAAATGAAAAACGAATTTTAAAAAATAATGTTGAATTATAATAAAATAGTATTTTCAAGAGATGGTCGTTAGGCTTAAGTTTAGGCTTAGATTTGAATTTAGCCTATACTGACCTAGTCCATATGTGCAATTTGATTACGCATATAGATAAGACGTAGGTCAATAACCTAATGGATAAGTACTTGAACATTGGCATTAAGTTAGCTTGAGATCTTAGGTTCAAACCTCACCAAAGGCATGAAAAAAGTCTTTTGTTCTTTTTAACACAAAAAACATACAATACGTCGCCATGTATCAAGGGTTTGCTATGCTACGTATCTTAATACGTAGCTATTGAATTAGGCAGCGGCTGACATGGAGCCACATGTCATAACACGTTAGCTGCTCCCTTGCCAAGTTAGCTACCACATGTCACGCAAGACACATGGTACATGACATAGCCCTGTGTCAGCACTATATCAGCACCTCTTTCTCCCTCCTTTCCCTCTCTTTCTCCCCAATTCCCTTTGTTTCTCGTGCAAAACTTGCCTAAGGTCCTCACTTTAAGCCCATTTTCAACTCAATTTTCTTCGTGATTTCATCAAATTAATAGTGAAATCACGAAGATGGCATAGAGCACTATGAATTAATGCAAGCAAACACGTCCAGATTCGATCTTTGCAAGGATTAAATGAGGTTAGAAAATTCAAAAAACTTGGAATTTCAAAAGTTTACATTCATTTTGATTTTCAACTTTTTAAGCTTAGCTAAGTCGTTTGAGTATAAATAAGGGTTGATCAATCGATTCTAGAGGCGCGCAATCAACCGAAAAACTCCTCCCTCTCTTCCTCGATTGTCTTCATCTCTCCGTCAATCACCACTTCTCCCTCTTCGATTCCCTCTCCTTAACCTCTCTCGAAGCATAAGACCTCCCTAGCTAGCTTCCTCATAGCCTAAGCTTTCTAACCCAACGCAACTTTGCTTCCATTGTGTTACCTAGAGTC
Source organism: Lumnitzera littorea (assembly GCA_024138015.1). Taxonomy (NCBI): domain Eukaryota; kingdom Viridiplantae; phylum Streptophyta; class Magnoliopsida; order Myrtales; family Combretaceae; genus Lumnitzera; species Lumnitzera littorea. The sequence goes on along the minus strand of JAMXBB010000006.1, from coordinate 15,288,198 downwards.
ACCACCGAATTGTCGTTGTCTAAACCCTAGCCACTATTTCATACCAAACTAGCCACACCATCAAACTCCTCACACCTCAAAACCTAAACCCATACTCCATTCGAACACCTAGCAACCTTTAACGCGACCAAACCACCTCTACCTTTGTCAGCTCCTCCTCCAAACACCCCAAACCACTACTAAAAGCCATAACGCTTGCCTTAAACCCACATTTACTAATAAAAAACACACGAGTTTGGTCTCACCCACCTACAATGTCCTTCGTCGATCACCTTACTTCTCTTTGCCATTTGTACATGTAGGCTACATGCTAACGCGCGCCCGATCCAACGATTCGACCCATCTAACCCATGACCAAACCCAACTCTAAGCTTAATCTGTGCTTAGATCCAATTTGGTCTGGCCCTTTATTTTTTTTTCATTTATTTTATTTATGTTGTATTCTTTATTTATTATTTCTTGTTTATCTCCAATGAAATTGTAAAAGAAAAAAAAAAGAAGAAAAAGGAAAGGAAAAAAAAGAAAGAAAAAAGGGGAAAGTTAGATAAAAATAAAATGAAATAATAATAAAAAAAGTTGTTTTATAACTTAGAAAAATCCACTTTTCAAGCAAATAAAATAAATCGATCCCTTTCAAAATTAGGACACATGTTAGAATTTTCCAAAAATAAACAATATCAATTTAGGGCCCTTTAGATTTTTCTCATTAAAACTCAAACCCTCTTAAGATGTAGACTTGGCTTTTCTTTCAAGATTAAAATCAACCCACTCACTTAAAATTTTCAAAAGAATTACGTACGTCTAACCACGAATAGTGGGTACATATGCATCTCTGAAGCAACGTAAGAAATGAAAAACCCATTTTTCCAATTCGGTTTAAATTATTCAAATTAGTCTAATTTGTTAACTAATGATTGAATTTTGTTTTATAGGATAGTTTTGAAAGGTGATTTTAAGGGATTAAATCTAAATTTAGAAAGTTGATAGTACCCGTAAGGGTTTAAAAAGTTTAACTACCAGACTCGATCTTCTAGTTCTTAAAACCGTTTTATAAATTTGGTTTTATCAAAAAACCAGTAGCTCAATTATAATTAATCCACCTAATTGGTTATAATTTAACTCTTTTCCCCAACTCTAATCGGTTAGCGACTCCAAAACATTTTCAATATATAAAAGAATCGATTTTTTTTTAAACTTTAGTTAAGAATCAGTATTAAATGAATAAAGTTTAATATTGATCGGTTTAAAGAAGACTAATTTAAAAAATTGGTAAAAAATCAGGCTCAACATACATGTAAAAATATCTCAAAATAAATTTTGATATTTTTTAGACTTAATTTAGTATTTTTGTAAACTTAGAGAAAATCAGGTAAAATTTTGGACTCATTAGAAATTAGCTGTCCGACCATCACCTTCCACCACAACTTTGTTACCCCAACCTAGCACCACCTCCACTGTCAGTTAGGGTAATGATTTGCACTTAGCTCTCCTTTGAATCCCCACACTGTAATCTTGCTCAGTTTGTGCTATTTTGATCTAATTTTTGTATAATTTTCCCATTGAGCTTCTTCTACTTCCGTAGAATTTTCCTAAAATGCTAAGATTCGATTAAAGTCTCAAGGGAGGAAATGGTGATTTTTTCAAGCTTGAATGTGTTTTAGATGGTATTTTCTATCACCTCTACCCTTTTATACATCTCCTAAGTTGCCTAGTTAAAGTGTCATTTAGCTATGTTTTTCACCAACAACTATCACAAACTATAGCCATGCCAAATGTAAACCTTGTAACCAGAAGTTTGGAGTTGATACTTAAAGTTTAGGGTGATACGATGAAGTGTCCGATCGAACCTAAATTATATGATGAAGTTATTAATGTTAGCAAAAGTAACCCCATGAGTTTGAATTTAAAGAAATAAGTAATAAAATAATAAAATATTATAATATTGAATTATAAGTATATTTCTTGTTATTTATCAAAAATACGTAAAACAAGTTTCGATAACTAACAAGTCAAGAGAAATAAACTACATGTACACTAAAAATCATAAAATAACATAAATAATATTTAGGAGTACTTATTTGTACTATATGTGTATGTCTAACCTGGTTTTTTCCTCTCAATTTTATATAAATTAATCTTCTTTAAATCAATCAATATTAAACTCTATCCGTTTAATATTAACTTTCGCCTAAGGTTTAAAGAAAACTGTTTCTTTTATATTTGAAAACGTTTTTAGAGTTGCCACTCAACTAAAGTCGGGAAAAAGAATTAAGTTATAATCAATTAAGTGAATTGATTATAACCTAACTATTGATTTTTCGATAAAACCGATTTTTGAAAACCAAATATCCGGATCCGAAGGATAATTTTTAAACCTTAAACTGGTACCACCTTTAATTTTTTGCGAATTTAAATTTACCTTTTAATATACCTTTATAATAACATTTATTTACAAGCTGTAATTGAAATTATGCTTATTTACAAAAAATAAGGATTTAAAGAATTAAGTGCTGAAGGGGAGAAATAAATTATTTTATTTTTTAAGTTGCCCTGTATATACGAGTGGCTACGTACCCTCTATTTAGGATCAAACTTCCGTAGTTCATTCCGAAAATATTAGCTGGTCGGTTGATTTTAAATTTAAAAAGTGGCCAAGTTTACATCTCTTAATCATTTCATTTTATTTAAGAAAAACACCCGAGAGAAAAGGATCCTAATTTGGTGATTTTATTTTTTGGGAAAATTCTAAAATATCCTAATTTTTTAAAAAAATGTCCATTTATTTTTATTCATTTGGAAAAAAATTTTCTAAGTGATAATACTTTTAGAAAAATCTTAAAATATCTAAATGCAACTTTTCATGAAATATGCAATTACTATGATTAGCATGTCCGACTATAGAAAAGAAGTATAAACCATAGAAAAAAAAAAACTAAATTATAAAAAGGAAGCTTAAACTATGGAAAAGAAGCTTAATTATAAAAAAGAAACCTAAACCATGGAAAAAATGCCCAAATCATTGAAAAGATGTTTGAATCATAGAAAAAATATCTAAATTATGGAAAACATGCCTAAAGAGTTTATTTATTTTATTGAAATGAGGATTTTTTTTTTTTTAAGTGAGAAAACATCTTTATTTTTCATTATTATTTTTTTACCCTTTTTTATATTATTTTTATTTTTATTGTATATTTCTAACTAAAATGTAAAAATGAGTAGACCAAACAAACTAGGGATTTTCCTTCTTTTCTTTTTCTTCTCTCCTTTTTTTCTCTTTTTACAATTGTAAATAAAATACAATCATAACAACAATAAAAAGTACTATATTACAAAAATAAATAAAAACAATATATGGAAAACAAAACACAAATCAAAACCAAAGCAAAGCTAGACTAAGTTGGAATTCACACGAATCCTAAAAAAATGGGTTGTGTAGAGAGAGAGAGTAGTGTTGTAATGGATTTAAACATGCAGAGGAGTGTGCTTACCACACTTAGAAGTGAGTCGGTAAATAACGTGGCGATGATGTAACCCATGACATAGCAATGACATGGCGATAAAGTGAGAAAACATAATAAAAGATACATTTTGTACTCTCCATAGATTGAACCTAAGATCTTCAAGTGATATGCAATATCAAGTCTTAGTGCTTATCCAGATAGGCTATTGGTTTTTCCTTATTCAAATGTTTGGACTAGATCAACTTGAGCCAGATTCAAATTTATGCCCAAGCCCAATGACATTTTCCTTATTTTATCTAAATTAAAAATTACATTCTACTAAATTATCTAAAAGATTTATTATTTTCTAAATCTTTTATATTTTGTATTTGTGAGCCCCACAACTAGCCATTCGAGGTTTCAATCGGTTGAAAGACTCGATCGAGCCTAAATTATAAAGTAAAGTTAGAAATATTAGTAAAAATGATCCCGTAAGTTTGAATTTAAGAAAATAAGCAATAAAATAAAAGACTATAAAAATTCCAAATTTTAAATATATAACTCGTTATTTATTGAAAATGCGTAAAATGCATTCCGATAATTAACGAATCGCTAGAGATAAATTATATGTATACTAAAAATCATAGAATGACTTAAATAATATTTAGCAATATTTATTTGTACTATATATGAATTTACATGTAGGTATAAATATGTGTAATTATTTAAAATACGCGAAATATGCTAAAATAATACTAAATACTTAAAGAAAATTCATAATTAATTAAGGAAAAATCAGGAAAAATAAGGAATGATCCAGAATTGGGTCGTGGCAGCTAGGAAAAATAAGAAAAAAATCAGCCAATTAAATTAAGGCAACTCAAAAGCAAAAAATTAAGGGATTTGGACAATGTTTTGTCCAATTTAATGCACAATAATTTCCCTAAAGCTCTATAAATAGCAAGAAAAATTCACAAATTCATTTGGACAGTTAGAAATTAGAGAAAATTAGGGAGAGGCGAAAATTGAGAGAAAAATTTAGGTTAAAAAAAAAAAAAGAGGAAAAACTGTACAATTAAAGCCTTTAAAGAGAACCTACACCAGACGAGCAGTTGGGAGTGCACGGCCACCACCACCACACGATGGTGGCAGCACCCAGACCGACCAATAAGGCCATGGTGACTGGCGGTGGCCGAAGCAATAAAAGGCTTGACCTGACTACAACCTTTGTACTTTTAATTCACAATAATTAATCAAATAAGATAATATTATTAAATATATTTAACAAAAATATATATAATATAAAAAATAAAATAAAGAAAAATATTGGGTTCAAACCCTAAGATGCTTAGTTAGAAGGGGGGAAAGGGATGTGATGGGGGGGTTTCATGCCAAGCCTTGGCATAGCTAATAAAAGGCTATAAATATAGGTACCTACTATCTCTCGAATTGAAAAAGAAAAAAGATAAATTAGTAAAAGGCTTGACCTTAGTAGGATTTGCCATCTATTAACTTTTTTTATTCATGATGGACAATGGGTCTATGAAGAGAGACATTTGCTCCATTTAAACCTGTTAAGAATTGCATCGGCTTTTCTGAGATTCAAAGTCTATGAGCTTCTTTTTCAATCACTTTGTACAATAACTCATCTTTTTGTAACTACAAAATGGGTGACCATTTGGGGTTTTGTAATTAATCCCACTATCATTTCAACTTATTATAATAAACTCCAATTGGTTTATTTCATTGTTTCATTAATCTTTTGTTGCAACTGAAACAAATCCATTTCTCTAGTTACGTTGCTCACAGATTTCATTCTAAAGATTCACAATAGATTATGCATAGCGAAAATCCTTAGATAAATTCATTAATCATGGAATTGAGAATTTAACATGTTATTACGTAATCGCATGAATAAAGTGAATGAAATCATTTAAATTATCTTCAAGTCTCAATACACTACATGCATAAGACCTAGCTTCAATATTACTCCTAATACCATCTTGATTGATCTAATCCATCTCATATATCGTATGTATGTGTATATATATTCCAATCATGATTCTAAAATTTTGTAAAGCAGAATATAAAACATTAGTGTTCATGAAATATTCGTGATGATTAACATCATTGGTTTCTTGAATTTCCCTTGAAACCCTAGATTTTGACTTCTACTTTGCAAAGTGAAATTAAGACAACTGAAACCAAAGAAAAATTGAAGAATCCTTACTTTCATGCTCCAAATGCGATATGAAATGTGATAAGAAATTCACAAACAATTTAGAGAATGGAATTTATAGAGAAAATGATATTAGAGCATTGAGTTTTAGTTAGCGCAAAGTGAAATGACATAGAAAGTATAACTTATCTACTAATGCAAAAGTCTATCTAACTAGCTAATTTTCCTACGTATATTTAGAAACACACATGTGATAAAATGAAAGTGACTCCTCCAATTCTTAAGAATGTAGATGTGGGGATGTAGTTGTAGTAGTAGTGGTTATGTATGTATAACGTACGTCTTACTCTATAATGCTCTTAGAGAATTGACATGAAATGACATATAAGGGATGACTTGAAGAGAAAGACGCAGAGAGGAGAAGTAGGCAATCTTAAGGATGTTAAATGCATTGGTGATGGGTGGATGAGCTATGAAACATCAACACCACTATTTCAGATAAGAGGTGGTGTGTTCTTCCTTTTGAGCCTTACTTGATCTTTTGAGGTAACAATTTGATACCATGGTACCATTTCTCTCAATAACTCAATTGTCTTGAATAAGAAGGAACTCCAGGATATTTATAAAGCCAATAGATTGCATTATTGATCAATAGTCGATATGTGTCCTTCTGATAAGGGATTCCTATTGAGTCTAGCCCAATAGAGTCTTTCTAAGTGTAAGAGCTTCCCCAAGAATAGTCTTGAGTAGACGGAACCGAACAAAAGGTCCTGACTCCAAACCCATCATACCAAATCCTCTAAGTTTTCCTAAGCCAATGAGCTTAATTCTTTGGTCCTATCACTTAGCATAAAGAGTCTAACTCAAGTCATTAGTGGGCTTGAAGCCCATAAATTGTTTTAGTTCTTTACAGCAATTATGTACTTGTATTGAGGTTTACAAACCAGTAAGAGTTATGGGAGAATACGAATCTTAATTTTGTTTGATAACTTTTTAATTTATTTTCTAAAGCACTTTTTTCTCGTAGTTTTATTGATTCATTGTGCATCAATTCTCATCATGTATATAATTTAATTTTTGCTTTATCAATTAGTTCCTCCAAGAACCAGCGTGTATATATATATATATATGTATGTATGTATGTATATGTGTGTTATATACAATCATAAAAGAGACTAGTGGAACTTGTTACATGGATTTGCTTATCAAAGTTCTTACGTATATACGATCCGTTTTTATTTTTTATTATTCTGGTCTGGCAAGGCAAATAAATATTCGATGATAAGGTAATCTTGGATGATTCAATTTGATTTTGCAGCAAAGATTTACTTTCCAAATCCCACCTTGCAAAGAAAAGCCTAAATAATATCGTCTAAATCTGGATTCTTTAATCAGTATGGTCTCTTTAACAATGGATAATAATGTCTTGTAGTAACATATTTTTGTTTATTATATTTTTAGTAGAAATGTGCAGACACAAAGTCACTTCACCATATTGTCCTCTTACTTCCAGCGAGTGGATGGGGCAGTTTGGAAAAGAGAAAATTTCATGATATATTTGAAGCCATTTTTTAATAAAGGATGATATTTTTTTTAATGGTTTTAAATAAAAGCGAATGTTATTAAAATGGTACTAAGAAAGTGTGAATATTATAAAAGTAGTATAAATAAATGATAAGGTTAAATTTAAATAAAGGACAAAAAATTATACATAAAATGATGAATGTTTTATGTATTCAAAATGCTATATTACCATACACTAATACCGTATTTGAATCATTATAAAATTTCATTGTCCTATATTTAATCTATTAAAAAATTTTATTCCTATTTATGCTTAGACTCTATTCATCGCTTGATAATTAAAATAATTCTTCAAATCTACTTTTCTCAAATTATTCTTTTCCAAGCAATAAATAGTAAAGATGACTGCATTATATTTTTAGGTGTCTAATGGACCCAACTCGAGCGCCCACCGCCCATCCATTTCACCATTCTTTGAGCTGACTTCGGAAAATTTGAAGTCATTAAAAATTTGTGAAAATAGTCTATTCTAGAAGTCGATGATTGCATCCACGATTACATGCTAATACTAGCAAGTTGGATTGATTTTGAAAAATAAATAAATAAATTATAAATATAATTTAACTATTGATTGGATGTGGATAGAATTTTAAATTGTCAAAATATGCTTTTATCTTTTCATAATTTTGAAAATATACATATATACTCTACCCTATCACTACAGCGTTAAAATCATCCAAAAATACAGGCCTTTTAACCACAATTTTGGTTCTATCAATGGTTTGAAGGTTATTTGCATGTTATCAAAAATTAGGCAAAGTTTTGATAATAATTTATAAGTTTATTGGTCTATTTATACGTAACAAAAATAGTTTATAAGGTACTTTTACAATTATCCAAAAATAAAAAACATACATGGATAAATTGCAAATACACATTCTAAACTATTGGCCACCTCTAGATACACATCTTAAACTTGAAAAATGTGCTTTTACCTTCTTACAGTTTTTATAATGTAAAAGTTACTAAGAAGTTGTATTCATTTTGGAGAGTTATAAGACTATAATCACAAAATGAATATCTAGGGTTCTATCCACACCTAATTAATAGTCCAGATACGAGCTTCTATAACAACGTTTTCATTTTGACAAAACTGATTTAATCCTTCATCTTATTTCCAATTTAGTAACTATTAAATTTGGATTGTTACAGATACAATTAATTTAATAATTTAGATCTAAATGAATATAAATTAAAAGGGAGATGAAAAGTTAAACCTATCTCATAAAAAAACACAATAATTGAACGTAGAAAATTCCGAATTTGCATGGCTATAGTTTACTTAAGAGAATATAAATTTAATAGTCGCAACTTACATTCACGTACATGCACAAAGGGCATAAATAGAAAACGAAACATACCTGCTTTCTCAAGTTGAGCAACTTGCCCGTGCATGGACGCACCTATCTTTGAAGGAGAAAGAGATGAAACAAGCTACGTACATAATGCCCTAATCATCAACATTCTAATCCTCCATGACCAATCCCATGCCACTACAACATTCCATTATGATCTCTGGCCCTCTAGACAACAAGTGGAATTAAGGCGGTAGTTCGCATGAAAAACGATTAATAACAAAGGACATTAAATGCACAAACGCTATATAAACCCCATCCAATCATGTGAGTTCCAACCATACCTATACCCAAATGGACAACACATGTCTAACTATGTCTATGGTGGATTTGGAGAGAGATTTGGAAGAGCTGAGGGAGTATCATGGGAGTGGTAAAACCAAGGAAGTGAGTTGGAGGAAGGCACAGCTTAAAGGGTTGCTTCGTTTTCTTAAGGAAAAGCAAAAAGACATTTTTGATGCTTTGCACCAGGATTTGGGCAAACATCCAGCTGAGGCTTATAGGGACGAGGTATGGATTCTAGTACTTATACTAGGGTCAAAAATGTGTCATCGTAACAACACAATCATCTAGTATGAAGTCCTTTTCATATATATATATATAATATTGGAAAAGGGTTTAATAATAATTTCCTTCGTTACTTATTGAGAACTTGAAACTTAATCTTTTAGAACTTTTAAGATTGATTATACACTTCATGAAAAAATAAGTGTATGGACAAATGAAAATTTTCTTTGTTTAGAATAACCATTTTGAATATGGATCCTCTCGATTCATAAATTTATAGCCGAGATTGTTTAGATATTTGAACAATTTATAATATCAATGCGACATCATCTATTTCATTGTTATCTCAATTACTGATTACAACTTGTAGTATTTTATGAGTTAAATAGAGGAAAATTTAAAGAATGTAAATTGAGAGAATTCAAATCAACCCTATCGGTCTTAGAAATATATACGGCATGACGAGAAAGTTAGTAGTAAAAATTAAAAATATGAGTCTCTTGCATGAGAAGATTCACTTAATAAAAAGAAAAAGTTTGTTTAACACTTGAGCATGTTACTGAGAAGAAGCTAGAAGATGGTGGAAGGATTCACAAAAACTTAGCAGAAAATGTAGATCAAACAAATTTTTTTTTTTTTTTCCCTGTGCTTTGAGGAATTATAGAACATGGAATGAAACCTTGGTCCCATGAGACATGTATTAGTTGTCCTGTGAATATATAGGAACACGTGAATTTGCACCCTTTTGGTAGCTCTCTAATTTTGGTGGTATGCTTCATGCTAATTGCTTGCTGCTTTCTGGTTGTGCAGATAGGTACCGTCACCAAATCAGTTAATTACGCCCTGGATCATTTGAAAAAATGGATGTCCAAGAAAAAGGTAAGTCTCTTCCCACGTTAATCTCCTATTCTTGACACTATACTTGCATACTATTTCCTGATTCTAGGGAAGATTCATAAATGATATCAAGTTCGCAAAGTGTTCCCTCCACACCTATAAGACATCTGAATGTAATTACTAGTGACATTCACATGGAAACCTCTTCATGCCTAGAGTAAAGATTTAAGATGAGAAAAATATAAGAAAATAAGATGATACAGCAAATACTTGATTCTGATAGTTGTGATTATATGAATGATAGGCTAAGCTGCCAAAAATTGCATTGCTGACGACAGCTGAACTACGCCCTGAGCCTCTTGGCCTTGTCCTCGTGATATCTTGTTGGAATTTCCCCTTCGGTGAGTAAACTTTTCTATTCCTGATCTCTAGGATTGATTATTAACACATGTACTTTTGTCATGACAATTCTTGGAACTCTATTCCCAACAAATAGGATTGTCCCTGGAGCCATTGATAGGGGCATTATCTGCTGGCAATACCGTCGTACTAAAACCTTCAGAGTTGGCTCCAAGAAGCTCATCTCTTCTAGCTAATGCTCTCCCCAATTACCTCGACAATAAGGCTGTCAAAGTTGTCGAAGGTGGTCCTGCTATTGCTCTACAGCTTTTACAGCAAAAATGGGATAAAATCTTCTATACAGGTTCGTATTCCTCTTCAGGTCTTGGTTTGGTTGAAGTAGGCTTTTGTCTGTGAATGATTTTTTCAGACTGCATCCTTTTTGTTTCTACTTGCAGGAAATCCGAGAATTGCACGCTCAGTTATGGCTGCTGCAGCAAAGCATCTAACACCAATTACTTTGGAGTTGGGTGGAAAATGTCCTGCTGTTATTGATTCCCTTTCATGCTCAATGGAGCAAAAGGTTGGCCGCTATTAAGCACCGTTTCATTGAAAAACTATTTAGCTCTGAAAGGTATTTTATTTCTATTTCCTACTAAAGATTCAAGTCACTAACTTGATTTTTCGTTTGCAATCGAATGATAAGATTGCTGTTCAACGAGTTCTTGGAGCAAAGTTCAGTGTCTGCGCCGGACAAGCATGCATTGCAGTTGATTACATCCTTGTTGAAAAGAAACTATGCTCAATATATGTATGGATTCCAATGAGAGATTTTGGACTTTCTTTCTTTTGATTTTGAAATTCGTTATTTGCTAGTACGAGTATCCGGTCGATTATGACAATTTTGCATTTTACAGGTTGAGTTACTGAAGGCCAAAACTAAAAAGATGTTTGGAGAGAATCCAAGAGAAACGGGGAGTGTTGCAAGGATTGTGAACAAACATCATTTTCTTAGATTAAAGAGTCTTTTAGAAGACCAAGCGGTTAAGGCTTCAATCGTTCATGGCGGTTCAATAGATGAAGAGAATTTGTAAAGCACTTCACCTGTCTGAACCTCTCATTCATTTTTAGTCGGTTTAAATTTCCATTAATATTAACCAATCTCAGTTGCAAGTTGTGCCATGCTCTTCATGCAACTTTGCTAGATACCCTTTAGATTGCTAATGTATGTAGTCCCTACTTTTTTATATTTTTTTAAGTATCTTGTTCTTAACATCACCAAATCTTGTGCAGGTTCATTGAGCCGACCGTTTTAGTGGATCCCCCTCTTGACGCACCTATAATGGTGGAAGAAATTTTTGGTCCTATACTCCCTATTATCACAGTAAGATTAGATGCTCTCTTGAAATCAAATAGGAAAAAAAAGAAAAGAAAAACACATATCTATTTATGCTGTATTTTCAGAAATCTTGAATAACTGAAACATTGGTTGTTCAGGAGTAGTTCTGCAATTTTTATTTGTATTTTACATGGTTCCTTTTTTTCTTATATTGGATAGTTAAAGAAAATTGAAGATAGCGTGGAGTTCATAAGATCGAGGCCTAAACCTCTTGCTGTTTATGCATTCACCCATAACAAGTCACTCAAAAGCAGGCTGCTATCAGAGACGTCGTCTGGAAGTATAGTATTCAATGATGCTCTCGTTCAGGTACAACTATTTTTTAAACCAGTTATACATGCTGCCTTGAAAGGCAATCAAATGTACTAGACATTCTCACTTTGATTATTGCTAACAGTTGACTGCCATTCCATTACTCATTCGGTCTGCCTGTTTAGTCTTTTGCCAATGCTTTCTGTAACAACTTATTGATTACCATTTCTCTGTTTGATCCTGCAAAATCTTGCCAACATACACAGTACTTGGCAGACACACTCCCCTTTGGAGGAATAGGTGAAAGCGGGTTAGGTAATTATCATGGGAAGTTCTCCTTCGACACATTCAGCCACTACAAGGCAGTAGCAAGGAGAAGCTTCTTAGTGGACTTCTGGTTTCGGTTTCCTCCTTGGAACGGTTACAAGCTGCAGCTCTTTAAATCAGCATACCGATATGACTATCTCGGTATTGTTCTAACTGTCCTGGGCCTGAAGAAGGCAGACCAAAAGTAGCAAGAGGTATAATAACCTTCACGAAGTTCTTGGATTGTTCTGAGTACTCTTACAGAGGTGAAGAAAAGTCTACTTCTGCAAGATTCACCTAGAATACAGAGATACGCAGTCTTCAACACGAGGGTTCTTGGGCCCTTGCTTGCACAAGTAGAAGGATAACAGAAGCCACCGCTATGTATATGCATATACCGTATACTTTTTACATTGTGGTTGGCATGAGTGGAGTGTATGTGAATTTTCATGTTCTCTACCGAGGTTATATTTATCAGAAAATTATGTCATCTTCCTTAAACTAGTCAAATTCGAGAAAAGGGTCCGTATCAACAAAGAAGTGTTCTATAAATTTAGCTACAATATTGTCTATGCGAAGAGTAAGCTTTTGCTAAGAGGATATCAAGCTAAGTAGTCACTTGTTTGCTTACAGTTGATAGGTTAAAATATCATAAAAGTTATGGGAATAATCCTCTAATGGTAGGTGTATGATTCAAGAAAAAACTAACGCCACGCTACTTTTAGTTGGATGCTTTTAATGTATTTGACATTTCTACCAACACCACACTCGTTTGTGCACTGGTTTCAAAAAGACGGATTCACATGTCGGATACAAGAAGGTTCAAATCAACTACCATAGCTCATAAATTAATAAATAATGTACAGTATTATTGAAAATTTTATATATGACAATAGTGTTTTTATAACTACCAAATATCAAAACATCATTGCTACTTGTGTTAGTACCCAATTAATTTCTTAGTGGGACACACATCATAGGTCTAAAAAGTTTGTTGGCACACAAGTAATTTATTTTGGATTGAACCCTATACCTATTCAAAAGTAATATAATCACTCTTCTCTTAACCTTTCCCTTGAAAAAAAATTCATTGATATTGATGTGTCAGGTATTTTGATGATTAACGAGTAAAGTACCAATCATATTTGCTATATTCAAAACGTGAATGTGTCAGTGGCTTCTCTGTTTTGGCACAGAGGAATTGATGTATGTGCTCATTTCACGTGGAAACATTAATGAATCCGATGATACCAAGGCTGGCAGTACGATGGCCATCTTCCAAATTTTGAAGTATTGAATTTTAATGGGGACCATTGGTGGTTTGTAAAGGATATAGCTTTTGGACATACCAGTTTGTCACCAGTCAAGAAAGGCACCTTAAATATAAGAGCCAATATAGTAAGGTGCAAGTAAACTTGTGTAGAGGATAGTTTTAAATCATGAACCGACGTGGTTCAAATGGGGATGAGTTTGAACCAACTAACAAACCATTGGATCCTAAGGACCTAGGCGTTTTGGTTTTGGAGAATCATCAACCCGGTAAGCCCTTAAATCGGCAGACTGACCCACCAATTAAATTGGTGATTTGGTCGCTAAATCGGGTCCGCTTAAACTTCAATTTAAAAATATAAAATAAAATAAAAGTAAACCATTTACTAATCACTATATGTCTATATAAAAGTATTAGAAATATTTGGCAAAAAAAATAGAAATACGCAAGTAGACAACAAATTATTAATAATAATTAATGAAAATGTTAAAAATTAAATTTAAAAAAAAAAGGCATAATTCAAGGGTTTTTGAACTGTTTCTTAAAATATTAGTTCATGTAAATTGGCCTAAGCCTATAGCCATAAGAGTCAAGCCTAATTTAACTAAGTACCAGCCCATCAGTCAACTGTTTAGGGCTAGTTCAGCTCGATGCATACCTCTAAGTGCAGGATAATCTTACTTAAAGATGCATTTTGAATCCTAGGATGACTTGAGATTAGAATCTGCAACTCTCTCTCCTATTGATCCTAACTAGAATTCAATGTGTACTAACACAGATATTGTTGGGATACTAGTGTGTAGGTGAAGAAAATGAAATCCTACATTGGAAAGATAAGATTGGAGCGAAGGATATATAAGTAAAGAAGAGGAGAAGACTTATAGTATAATACCTTAAGATTTGAGTTAGATATGGTGTTATAAGCCTATAAATTTTTTACTTTATAAGTATAGACATCCCATTTTTATCCCTTTTTAATTTTAGAAAATTTTTTATAAGAAAAAGGTCTTAATTAAGAAAGAGTGCAAAAAAATTAAAAATTAAAAATAATAATAATAGAAAATTTATAAAATTTAAAAGGACACAAAAAAAATTAAAAATTTGGAAAAAGTTCAAAAAAAAAAAAAAAGAAAGGTAGAATTTTAAGTAAAATGAACTTTTTAGGTAAATAAATTATTTTTTAGAAAAATAACATTCAAAGTTGTAAATAATTTAATTGAGTAGCACTTAGTTTTATAAGATTTTTAGGTTATTTTATATGTTAAGTACTATTTAGTTGTAAGATAAAATAAAGTATAGGCTAACAGCTTAATAATACTATACTTAAACTTGATATTGCATATGAGTTAAAAGTCTTGGGTTCTAATTTTACAATAAGTACATTATGCCTTTTTCTTTTTTACAAAGCACATGCCATGCGTCAACATGTCATTAGGCCATGTGTTTATCATTAACACATGGCACTACTTGATTGTGACCACGAGCTGACGTGGTACCATGTCAGCATCTTGATTTACGTGTCATGACACATAGCACGGTGACACATCAGCTCCTCTAATGCGTGTTCGACCACATGTCTCACAGCACCATTGGCCTGCTTGGTTGACATGGTGCCATGTCAATGCTACGTCAGCATCTCTTTCTCTCCCTTTCTTTCCTTTTCCCTAGATTTTCCCACACTTGCCTTCTTGGACAGCTCACTTCAAGAGCATTGTTGGTCCATTTTTCTTCACGATTTCACCAAATTAATGGTGAAATTGTGAAGTATGCTTGGAATACTTTAGACCTAAGAACATGTCCAAATACATTCATTCAAAGGGTTAAATTGTGGGATGAAAATCAAGAAAAAGCTTGAAATTTGAATTTTCCTCTAAGCTTAACAATGCTCGATTCTAGCAAGTCATTAAATATCAAAGCGTCCATTGCTTCGTTTTGGCAAGTTCATGTACGAATCAATGCTCTTTGACCAACGAATTACTTAACTTTGAATAAAATTACAAAATCAAAGTTCGATCAAAATTCGTGATTATTGGAACTCAAATCATTTCTTCTTATGACTTTCTATGTGTAATTCGTGCTGAGAATGTATAAATAAGGGCTTAGGGAACTCATTTTGGGAAAAAAAAATTCATAAAAATCCTCATTCGTAAGCTCTCAAACATTAGTTCCAAACTGTCTCTCTCCACCTATGACGCTACTCTCTCTTTACAAATTAAACAATTACAACCACTCACAAGTCCTAAGACCACCACCACGAAAATCCCCATGACACAAGCTTCAAGACCCAACCACCTATGTTCATTGATGTACCTCTTAAGCGCCACTTCTAGCAAACCTTAACCACCGCACCACCAAACATGAAACCACCACTTCCATTCATCCCCAACCAAAATTAATACCACAGTTGGATTTGTGGTACCCAAAAACCAATAGAAACCCCCTTGTTCCATCTCGACAACATCCAACCATGGCCATATAACCACCATCACCACTAATACTTCTCAAAAACCACCTAAACATGCACTAAACTCAACAGCATTTGTTTTAACACCACCACACCAACCACCTAAATTCTGGATTGAGTTGAGACGCCACCTACAATTACTGTGCTTCTTTCTTCACTGCACGACCTGAGTCTAAGAGAGATCTAACCCGCAACCCGCGACCTGCTCCTAATTTGCCAGACCGACCCATACGCCTTACTCCATTTGTTCCGGCCTTCTCTTATATTTTTTTTGTTTTGATTTTTGATTTTATTTTATTTTTGTAAATGTATTGTAATTGTAACTAAAAGAAGAAAAAAAAGGGAGGGAAATCCAAAAAAAAAAAAAAAGTGGAAAGAAAGAAAGAAAAGAAAAAAAAGTTTAGTTCAATTTTTATTTTCTTCAGTAAAACAATTAAAATGAAAATAAATAAAATAAAATATAGAAAAATAAAAAAAATCATTTTATAACTTAGAAAAAAATCCACTTTCCGAATAAATAACATAAATTGACCCTTTTTCAAAATTAGGACTTTTTCTTAGAATTTTCAAAAAAATAAACCAAGTTTAGGACTTTTTTAGAAAATTTCCTTAAATAACTTAAATCAAGTTAAAAACGTAAACCCGAATTTTTTCTCAAAATTTAAAACGAATCAACTCGCTAATGTTTTTTAAAATAAACTACAAAAAGTCCAATCCCGAATAATGGGTATATAAGTACTTGTACGAAACTATGAGGTGACTTAAAATATGAAAAAATTTGTTTTTCCACTTTTTTGTAAAATTATCCTTTTGGTAAATTCAATTGAATGGACTTAATTGTATGTGAATAGATTTTATTCTTAAAGGTATTATTACAAGATAAATTTAAATTCGAAAAGTTAAAGGTGGTACCCATTAAAGGTTTTAAAAAGTTAGCCTCTAGACTCAAAAATCTAGTTTTCAAAACCATTTTAAAAAATTGGTTTTATCAAAAAATCAGTAGCTAAGTTATAACTAATTTACCTAATTGATTATAACTTAACTCTTTTTCCCGACCTCGGTCAGGTAGTGACTTCGAACAGTTTTAAAAATAAAAAAACCAAGTTTTTTTCTTAACTCTTAGTTGATGGTTATGGTTTAATATTAACCAAGTTAAGCAAAATAATAAACCGAGAAAAATTCAAGCTTGACAATAGATTCTCCCCCTAATTGCTCCTCAATAGATATCCTTGTGCACAATTACCTTAATGGATTTGCATACCTCATATTGACCTTTTGTTTCTCCTTAGAATTTCTAAGGAAAATGTCAAAATCGTAGTTCTTTATCAATTTCTTATTTGTTAAGTTTTATATTTAATTGAAAGCTTTAATACTTTATACTTTTTATCTAATGAGTATCGATGTAATGTTTCAAAACTAGGGATACTACAACCCACCACATGTCGATACTAGATACTAATACATAAAGACTTAGAACCTACTATAATTCCACAATTTGATTAACAACCACATATGACACACTATAAATTATCATCTAGAATTGACAACATTAATGGCTTTGTAGAGTCTCACCATACACATATTACAGCTACACATAAGTATCTCAACACTTAGATAGAGTCCATATGCTAGAAAAGGCAACTCACTACATTGACCATAACTAATCAAACCAAAAACGAAGTTCAATCTCCAATATAATAACATCCACAATGACAATAGCACGTATAGTCAAAGCCCTCTTACTACTCCTCATAGTAAGTATAGTCATCATTGCCTCTTAGGTCATGCACCAAGTCATCTCCTAGGTTGTCTATAGATCCTAATCTCTTGTGGCATCTGCATTGGAAAACAATAATCCCCGAAGAGTAAGTGAAAACGCCTAGTAAAAGGATTACCTCAAGCACACATACATAAGCATACAAAATTCATCAACATGTACATATGTAATCATGTGAGAATACCAATTATTTATTCTCTTTTATTTTATACCAACACTCAACACAACTTTGGTGTCCTAAATTTTGAGGTAACATATGACCTCAAGTCACAAACATAATATATAATATTTATATATGTGGTGTTGGATACTCCCCAACACCTTGAAGTCCAATTTAGTATCCTTAATCTATTCATATCCTCTTGGTATGCAACTTTGCTTAAGGACAATGCCCCATACTGATCAAGAAGATACCATCCTAAGATCATTAGTACTCTAAGATCCTTAAGCCCAGCCAAACACACTAACCAAGAAAAAAATATTAAATTCAAATAAAAATTAAATTCATTTTCAAACAATAATATACAAGCACATGGATCAAGCATGGTAAACCTTATACCTAAAGTCGTCGATACAAGTGATAATTGATCTATACTGGTATTTGATTCAACACTAACACCTAAACAAAAGTACACAATTGCTTGAACATTAGAGCCCTATTCTCATGTTGAAGACATTATAATGTCACTATAGCTCAAGTTTCACTAATCATTTCTCAAGTGTTTGTAGTTCTATGAACTATTTAATCTAGTGGATTAAGTTTTGACTTTGGGTCAAAATAAGCTTATTTATTGATTTGATTAGTAAAAACAAGTTTAGGATCAAGATTATCACATTTTGTACATAATAGAGCAAATTCCATCAAGCTAGTAATCAACTCAACCGTCAAGCCGATGTTTATGTCAAAAAGGGAGTGTTTTACGGATGGGTGGTGTAACTAAATCGTCAAGCAGGTTTGCTTTAATACTAGTGAGTCAATTTACCAATTTCCACTATCGGCAACCTAATCCATGATTAGATTGGCAGGCCTGTCCTTTTAGTACACCCATCTACAAAAATTCCCTCTTTGACAAACACTCAAACAATTTGCAAAACTTGACATTAATTCTATTAAACTTCCTTTAACTTCCTTATTTCTCATATAACATTACAAAATCTATTTCTAAACATCCGTTTCCCATTAAAACATCATAGTAACTTCAGACAAGAATTTAAAAACTAACTTGAGACGCATTTTCCATTTTTTAACATCTAAGAATTCACTTACCAAGCAAGAACTTCTTCTAAGAACACATCTCACTACAAATCCTTACCAAAATAGTCAAGTTCTTCTATTTCCGGCCAAAGGTTCATTTTAATAACATCTACATTTGTAGGAATTCAAAGAATAATGAAGAAAACTTTGTACTTATCTTCCTTCTTTAATTCTTCTCGTGTTTGAGGGTTTGGAACTATTTTGATTTGAAGAAAAGTTAGTCGAGGAAAGAAGATGGATGGACAAAAGCAAGTGTCCTTTGGTTAGGCAAAATGTTCAACCCACCCCTCATGTTTAAATGGAATTACAGTTCGTATCACTTCTTCATTTATTTATTCATTTGTTTTCTTAAAAATTCAGGTCATCCCAAAAGATGATTGAAATGGTAAATTTAACAAATAAAGATCTGGTCAAATTTGATATTTAGTGTAAGTCTCATAATTTTATATAATTGCTTTAGTAAGTAATTTAATATGTTAATGAAATTAACTCGAATGACCTAAAAATTTACCAGTAGACTCAAAATATTAGATGAGAATACCCTGTAGACATAGATATTAAAAATATAATAAAATAAAAATAATATAGCTAAAATAGCGAAATTTAACTATATTATATATTATTTATCAAAATTACGTAGAATAGGCTTTGATGGCTAATAAATATTTAGAGATAAATTATATATTTAATAAAAATATCATATGACATAAAATAACATATATAATATATACGTATGCATTGTGTGTAATTTTTAACCATGTATGTATACACATAAATAGCTAAAATATCCTAATATATGTGATTTAAGCTAAAATAACTTACGAAAATTAATAAAAAATCACAAAAACACATAAAAAATTGCAAAGACACTTTGACTAGTTGGAAGCATCTCAATTTAGGCATGTGAAAATCAATAGGACAGTTATTGGAGTTTGAAGTTCACAATTGCATGCAAATTAATAGAATACTTAAAGGAAAATGCTTGGATGAGAGAGAAGAAATTTCATTTCTAAATTCTCTAAGCCGAGAAAAATGTAGGAACCCTCTCTAGTGGATTATACATGCAAAGTAGTGTTTAGGAAAATTTAGTGGGGAGCTTGAAGATCAAAAGAATAAATTTAAGAAAAATTACAAAATTAGTGTGCGAGTTAGATGATTTGACGGTTCATTAGCATGAGGCAGGGTTGGAGGGAAACCACCACCACCACCAAAGGCCACACCCACCACCCATTGCCATTGACAAGGTGGGAAGGGTTGGTGGTGGTCGGAGCTTCAAATTTCGGTGGTCTCAATCCTACCCAATTTTTAGAAATTTTGTAAAAATATAAAAATCACCCATAAAAATATATAAAAAAAATTATTCCTAACTATTTTCATATGTAGAATGTAGGAAAAATATTATTTTGCATAAATTTCATATCTACAGTATACATGCTTAAGAAATTAGCGAAACTGAGCAATTTTAGATATCAAAATAAATATATCTTATAATGTAGTTTTGATCCCAAAATTTTTATATAGACTTCCTTATATTTATAGTAAAATTCTATGAAGATATTTTTTTAAAAATTATTTTCTACAAATTTTAATGAATTTTTAGCCCTAAATTACGATTAAAAATAGTATTTTCAAGAAGAATAAATGTATTTCTTTTAATGACCTCACTTGAATTCTGAGCTCCACTTGTAAGCAATGTATTTTGTGGTTTTTAGGTGCTATTAGAAGAGGTTCCATTAAAAGGAGCTGATAAAAATCAAGTATATGTTATTTATATGACTCATTTGGTAATTTGGGAATTTGAAAACTTAGTAAATGATGATGTGATATACTAAGAACTTAGATATATTAGACTTGAGAAGTATGGATTAGGGTATTATTCTGGTTAGTTTTGATTGGAGTTAGAAGTAAATGGATCAATAAAGTGATCAATGAAGTGATTATAAGGAAATTGAGTAAAGGCAAATGATAGCTCAAAGGATTATAGAAATGAGTTTTGAACTAAATAGATATTTAGTAGATTAGTCAAAAGCAAAATTCAAAGAAAAGTATATACAAGGGAGGCTCAAGGGCTAAGTCAGAGAGAGTATTTATTGGAACTCTAATGTTGTAGGTTTTAGAGGAAGGTTTAAAGGAAAGATTCCTAGAAATTATGAAGCTAATTGAGCTTAGATGATATTTCAAAGGATTTTTGTTAAGAAATTTAAAATTCTAGTTAATGCAATAACTTAGTTAGAAGGTAACTCAAAAGAATATCTGTGGTAATTATAAACATGAGAACACCCAGAAGTTGTTTCAAAAGGTAATTCGTAAAGAATCCAAGGTAGTTATCTAACTTAGAGGATGATTCTGTTAAAACTTTTTACTCTAATATGGCTTAGAGAATAATTTAAATGCTTTTTAGTTTTAGAACTTCACAATTTATTTAGCTTAAAAGGTGTTTATAGAAAATCTTGGCAATTTACCAACCTCATAGATTGACGTAGAGGCTAAATTCGTGGTAAGTAGCAATGTCTATGTAGTGCAGAGGATATCTAAGAAGCTTTTCAAGGATACCTTGATTCAGGGTTAGCCTATAAGGTAATATAAACTTATCCTACTGTTTTAAGTTTCTAATACTTAGGGCGTAGGCTAATGAACCAACAACGAATTAACCTAATTATATGATAAATGAGTAAATTAGCAATATTTCCTAAATTATATGCAAAGTGCAATACTACATCAAGATAAACATCAAAGAATCGCCTATAAGGACTGTTGAACAACCAAGTTAGCAAGCAATTGAGTTTAGATAAGTGGGATCAGTACTTTACTGTACTTTGGAGTATTGCTTAAAAATACTTGGAGACCTTAGTATGTGTCTGCTTGTGATTGTAAGTGAATAGCTTATGTGTGTACAGCACATGTGTTTGAATATTGTACTGCTGTTATGGAGTACTGAACTATATGTATTAGTTGTTTTATGGCATTACCTACTGTAGATCGTATAAAATTGCTTGATCACTCCAAAAACAATCTAACGCAACCTCAACCTAACTACTAATCTGACTAGCATCATAACCCATTAGGAGAAACAAATAGGTTCTCAAACCCTTTGATGAAGATAGTAGAAATAGTCATTTCCCTACCCTTAGTCAAACTAAGCGATAAGAGAAGAGATCTCGACAAAGTTGGAGATTATGGTTCCAAGGTAGTCTCTAACGGAGCTTGCTTCTTCATTGCATAAGCCCTAGTTTGGTGTTCGATCCATGAAGTATGCAGCATGAAACTCCTCAAAACCTGGATTAAAGATGGTACAATTTCTCTAATCTCACGACGACCAGTCAACGTTCTATGATGGCATTTGCTTAAACAAACATTGCATCTAATTAACCTTGCTTGAAAACCCCAGTTGCTTGTTGATTGACATGTGCTATTGTTTCCTTCTCACTTACTGAGCAAGTTATCGCTCACTCCCTTATAGCTGTTTTGCAAGTTTTAAGTAGATTCACCAATATTATGACAAGTTCCAGATGACTAGAGAACGGGGTCGAGAAGTAAGATTCAAGACCTATGGATCGTGTTCTTATTTATTTGTCAGATTTACTCACTTATGACACGTTTACTTAAAGAGAATTAGAATTTCATTCCCTCCTTATTCCTTATTACGACATTCACTTGGTTTTTTGTCATGGAATTGCAATTCCGTTGGAATCCCTATTACTTGAAATTAACTAATAGAGATTCCTTAATTCAACCAAAGAATCGTGATTCTTCACCACCACCACTACTACCATCACCATCGCCATTGCCATTGCCACCGCCACTACTACCATACCCACCAGCCACTACTACCGCCACTGCCACTACAAAACCACTACCAACCGCCGCCACTACCGACCATTACTGCCACTACTTCCGTCGCTGCCACCACCACCAACCATCATAGCCATTACCATCACTACCACCAACTACTATCTCTGTCGCCGCCACCACCACTACTGTTACTACCACCACCATCACTGTCGCCAACAACCGCTGCTAACCACCTATTACTTTAAGATTAATTGAGAAAGAAAATGGATCGAAAATAATTTAGTTATTAAAGTTATATTACATGTCTATCCTTAAATTACTTCTAAATCCAACTAAATAAAGTAATATGTATTACACCCTTATTCCATTCCTTAAGGAATTTCAATTTCATTTCTTCTCATTCTATTCCATAAAGTGAACAAGTCATTATCTAGAAACTAATAGGGTCTCTATTAGTAGCCCTCTAGTTTTCATTTATGAATACCGTTATTATACTCTAATAACCTGTAACCTTTCATAAACCCTTTATTAATCACTCTATTTTCTCAATTCAAGTTACTTTTAAAACTTTTGTTGAAATTGAGATTTTATACTTGTAAAGCTTGATTTCTCGATTATCTAAGCCACAAGTTTATTTTCTAAAGCTATTTTGAAGTGTTACATTACAGGTTGTTATCTATTAGACTTAAACTTAGACTTGGATGGATCAAAATAGGAAAGTGATAAATGCCTTGTATAAGCCATACCTATGTTAACGGCTAAAGTGGTTAACTTTCAATTTAGGTTGGTTTATACGGCAAGAGTTATTACGACCCTCTAGTTTAAGGGCATTACATTTAGCAACTTAAAGAAGTTTTAAAGTTTGATTATATATAATATTTATTAACTTCAAACTTTATATGTAAAATGGCAAAAACAAAAAAAAAAAAAAAAACTTAAAATTTAAATAGTGTTTTTAACGTTATCCCTATATTGTATTCATGAATGCTAATTCATTGTAATTTACAAGTGAATGTGCATATTATCTTTTGAAAAACAAAAAG
Source organism: Lumnitzera littorea (assembly GCA_024138015.1). Lineage (NCBI taxonomy): Eukaryota > Viridiplantae > Streptophyta > Magnoliopsida > Myrtales > Combretaceae > Lumnitzera > Lumnitzera littorea. Next base: position 15,264,399 of record JAMXBB010000006.1, on the reverse strand, counting down.
GACTGTACATAATATCTTGGTACATTTTGAGTAGATTTCTTTTGTTATTTTGAGTGTTATAAACTTTGTATCAACATAATATATATAAAATAAATCAAGACACATAAATATAGTATTTATTTGCTCACCCCATATGCCAAAACATATTATCTTGTTTTTATTCTTCATAGATATGGTCAAACACCCTAAACTTTTAAAATAAATAAATATGCATCGCATATATGAACAAGTACACGTGTAAACATAGACATAACGGTAAATAAGAAATAAAAATTTAATAGATGAGAAAAAGAAAGCTAAATTAAATTAAAAACTAAACTACCTTTAAATTGATTATGAATGAGAAGCAAACCTAAAACTCATTTGCTAAGTCATGATGGATTGTAGCTCCAAATGCAAAACCTATCCTTTCACAATTGTAATTTCAATTTTATAGAACTTAAGAATAGCTAAATCTAAAACCAAGACTAAACTAACCCCAATTAGTTTATGCAAGAATCAATCTTAAACTATGATAACCTTATGGCATGGGTAAATTCCCTCAATCACTCTCATGCGGTACTTAGTATTCTTGACCATACTAAGGAAGGCTAAGTCAATATGAAACTTACCTCACAAAGTTTAGAGAGAGAAACTCTAAATGCAAAATGTATTCACTCAAAATGATTTGATGATTACAACTGAGGTGATCATGCCTTTATATACAAGAGGCCTTTAGGAATAAACGGTCGAGATTAAGTTGATCTAATGGTTATAAATTAATCTTACCTACTATTACATTAATTACATCAACCTATCACACTTTCCCTATCTACTATCATACATCGAATTTGGTCTTCTCTAGAATCTTCAATTGGACTTTGCCTCTATCTTCTTCTTTTGTGGCCTCTAAGAACCTCCCGGATGTGACCCAATTTGCAGAGTCTATAGCATTCTCTCCTACTCAATACGGCAATGTCCTCATCGCCCTATCCTCATGGAACTTCCGGATTTCTTCCTAAAACTGCCATAATGCCTCAACTGGTTCACAACGCTTTACTCTATAGTTGATGCATCTTTACGGTCGTACAGATGGAGAGGCACTACAACAAATGAGAACAAAAAGAAAGTAAAAGGGTTTAGCAAATCCGAATAGCTACCAATCGGATATGACACACCATTTAATATTATTCAACCTACAATTCGCTGGATGTAAGTCACTGGTTTGAATTATAGGGTCACTCGCCATTACTCCTTGTTAAAGGGAATATATAAGAGTTAAGATAAAATGAGAACACTTGGGTTACTCAAGAAAGAAACTGGTAATATTCAATAATGCAATTATGTGTTTGTGTATAAGTAAATGGGGTTTATATACTAACCCTACTAAGGTTACAAGGCATACATGAAAAAGATAAAAGGATAATTTACAAATAGAATACATAAAATATACTAAAAGGAATAAAAAAGACAAAGAATATTCTATACAAAAAGAGTAAGGAATCCTTTTGGAATGTCGTGCCAAAAAACACGTATCAAGAGGTGGTTAAAGGCTTATAGTGTAGTTGGCTAAGTAGTAACGAATACTGAGGTCACTCGATAGTTGTAGGATTATACTTGAATGACATCATAAGAAATTTAACAATTAGAGCTAATCTAGCTAGCTTCAAGTTAGAGCTCAGGCATTAGAAAACATTCTAATCGTCTGCAGGTTGGGTGTCTAGGCAACTCAGTTCAAACAGTAGTCTAACGCGCTTCAAATACATGGAAGTAGTACATACCTTTCTAAGGTCGTCTAAGATCCCGACAGCATTGAAATATTGTTCCATCCCCTATAAGAAGTTGTTTACCTGTTACACCCCGAAGCGGCAGAGTCGTAACAACCCCACCGTATAAACCATTCTAAGATAGAAGTTGGCCTTACAACCGCTATCTTAGACCTGATCTACACAAGGCGTCCACGACTAACCCACTTTGAAGTAAACAGTTTGTAATTTAAATAAATCATTTACCTATAAAAGTGAGGAATTATATATATATGTTATAATTCAGTTATTGTAATTAAAGTTTACAATATTTCTCTATAGTATATTTCCTAGTTATTACATCATTCGGAAATGAAAAATAATTCTAAAATAAAAACTTAGACCTTAAAAATATGTGTTTATTCTCCAATATTTTTCCTCACTCCCCAGGATCCAGCAGTTGCTAGCTTCAGAGTAGTTGTTTGCCGCTTCTTAGCCAGCACCTGCATGATGTCTATAAGGATATAAGCAACCACAGCTCAGTAAGTTAGGATGGAGGACTTAAAACTATACCATATACACAACAAGGTTTTCAATCACTTATTAGGTACAATGCATATGCAAGCAAATACCATCGCACGACGTTGTCCGGCCTGTCGTGAGATTAGAGAAATTGCGCCCGCTCTAATTTGGATTGAGGAGTTGCCGTTAATGCAACAGCTCACGACCAAACCCAAGCCTATGTAATGGAGACCTTGCTTCTCTCGCGACTACCTTCGAACCATTGTCTTCACCCTCGCCGCGACCTCCTCTCTTGTCACTTAGTTCGACTAAGGATGAAGAAGGGACCATTTTGCAATCCTGCGCTATCTCTTTCAAAAAGGTCGGTATTTGGCTGGAGAGTCCTAAGTTCTCCTAACGGGTTGCCATGCATGTCCGATTATGATTACTGGTCGTATATTTGATTAAGTCCAGTTTAGGGTGATCAATCATTTCATATAAATCATACAATACATGCCTGAGCAACAAACAGAATCATAGTATCACCCATAATCAAGCACATGCACACATCCAACTATCTAACAAGTACAACCAAGCATAATCTTAAGCCTCCAAAATACAGCATCGTATTAATCTCAACTTACCTCGACTCCTCTTTCACTCACTCGAGGTCCAATTTGCTCAGGCCATCGCCGATCATCCCTATAACACAAACGTGGTTTCAACTTTTCATATAACTATTATAGGTTCATTTTATCTTATAACGCTTATTGTTAGGTTTTGTTTAGGTTTTAATATGCCTAATTATCTAGGTCTTAAGTCTTTTATAATTATTCTAGGTTTAGGGTTAGGTTCGGGTTCGGTTTCCACATCGATTTCTAAATTAGGTTCTAGTTCGATTTCTAAGTAAGGTTTTATATTCCAACCCTAGAAATTCGTTTCAACTCATAATGTGAAATTAATCACATTACTTCCCGATCTCCTAAATATCATTATTACCCTTAGTTAGTATTTTATTTCACCCAGTACACTTATATCCTTATTAGTGTACCGAATTTACTCCTAATGTGAGAAATTTTTACATTTTTCATATAATTACATAAATTCAAGTTTCTTATCAGATTTATTATATATCCCTATTATTTATATAATATCAATTTTTATCCTAATATTTTCTATTTATTATATTTTCAAAAATTACATATTATGCATTATTGCCTATTATGTACATAATACATTTCTAATATTTCTATCACTTTAATTACCATCCCTAAACATCAATTATCATTTCAAAATGTCTAAATTCATTCTAAATCAGATTTTACTCTTAATTTCCCTAATTTACAAAATTAACGTAAAGTTAACTATTTTTCCCTATTAATCATTTACTACATAATTAACCTAATAATTACATCTAACACCCTAAATGCTACAAGTATCATACTCCATCAGATTTCAACATCCTAAAACATATAATTATTCAGTAAATCAGTAATTAATCATTTAATTACTTAATTAACCCTAAATTACCCATTTTATGCCTCATTTTAGGGCCTAAAAATTTCAAAAATTAATTTTTGAAAACGGGCTTCATAGCACTATTCTATATCATCTAAGTAATCTACACAAAAATTTTGGGCTCGAAACTACACTCCTAAGGTCATTTATTTCGAAACCGAAATATGCTTGGTTTTGTATAATATCTTAAGGACCCTATATCACGAGACATATTTTCATCAAAATAATATTTTTCGTACAAACTACATGCAAAAATATTTCAGAATAACAAAATTCATAATTTTCTAACAATATTTACTATTTTTACAAAATCACACAAAAATCGGGCTGGAAATCGGACTTACCGATCTGGGTGGCTCCGGCCACCGCTAGTTGCCGTGGCTTTGTTGGCAGGCTTAGGTGCTGCTACCACCGTGTGGTGGTGGTGGTAGCCGTCCACTTTCAGCTGCTCGTCTGGTGGGGGTTCACTTTAAAGGTTCTAATTGCACAGTTTTTCTTATTTTTTTTCTAACTCGAATTTTTCTCTCAATTTTCACCTCTCTCTATTTTTCTCACTTTCCAAACTGCTCAAATGAGCTCTGTGATTTTTCTTGCTATTTATAGAAGATTTTGGTAATTATTGTGCATTAAATTAGATAAGACAATTGCCTTATCCCTTAATTTTTTGCTTTTGTGTTGCCTAATTCTAATTGGTTAATTTTTCTTTTTCAGATTCTGACTTGCCACGACCAGGTTTGCATCATTCCACACCCTTCTGATTTTTTTCTGATTTTTCCACAATTAATTTATAATTTTCTTTAATTATTTACTAAGTTTTTGGTCAATTTAAGTAATTTCGCGTATTTTCATCTATACGTAAATACATGTGGGGTACATGTGAACATTCCTAATTATTATTTTGGTCATTCTAAAATTTTTAGTATACATATAATTTATCTCTAGTAATTTATTAGTTATTAGATTACATTTTTTGCCTTTTCGGTAATTAGCAATTATTATGCTTAAAATTTGAAAATTTTATAGTCTCCTATTTTATTACTTATTTTCTTAAATTCAAGTTTACGAAGTCATTTTTACTAATATTTCTCTCAATAGTTTATAATTTAGGCTTCATCGGATCTTTCAGCCGATCGAAACCTTGAGTGATTGGTTGTGGGGCTTACATTACCTCCTAAGCAAATTGTGTCCCCTATGAATAGTTTAGGTTTGGGAACATAAACCTTATGAGCAGGTTGAATGGTTACTCCATTTGCTACTATAACCCGACATGCTGCTACTTGGTTCTTAAGCTCCTCAATCTCCTGGCACATGACCATTATTGTAGCATCTATCTCAGCTTCATAAGCTCATTTCTTAGTTTCCAAAGTCATGACTCAAGCTTAAAGCGCTTCACCCTTCTCTTCAATAGCCTTGTCACGCTGCTTGAGCTCCTCAATTGCCTAATTTAAGGACCTTTACAACTTGCCTCAGAGTTCTTCCTCCATTTCTTCAAGGCAACCTTATGTCTCATCAAATTGTTCCTTAGCCTCTACAATGCTTAGCTCCATCTTATTCATCCTATTAAGGAAGAAGTTTAGTAAGTCCATGGACCTAGCCCTCTGCTTAGTGCTACGGCGAGCCTCTTAGGTAACCAACTCCTTAACCATCAAAGTATTGTTATCTCCACCAAAAAACATCTTCTCCACTCGTAGTCTCTTTCTCAAGCTCTAATACCACTTGTCACTACCGAATTCCCTCAATCACTCTCGTACGACACTTAGCATTTCTGACTATACCAAAGAAGGCTGAGTCAACCTAAAACTTACCTTACAAAGTTTAGAGAGAGAAACTTCACTTAAAATGACTTCATGATTGTAATTGAGGGGATCACCCTTTTATATATAAGAGGCATTTAGGAATGAACAATTGAGATTAAGTTATCTAATGGTTACAAATTAATCTTACCTACTATTACATTAATTACACTAACCTACCATACCTACTACATCGAATCTAGTCTTTTGGAATCTCTAGAATCTTCGATTGGACTTGGGCCTCTATCTTCTTCTTTTGTGGGCTCCAAGAACCTCCTAGATATGACCCATTTTAGGGAGTCTGTGACACTTGCACCTTAAATTGATATCAAAAGTTGTCTTCTTAATCAATAAACTAGATTCCTAGAAATAATCTCCTAATAGATCGTAAATTGATAACATCTATAAAATTTTAATAAAAGGAAAAAGGGAATAAGATAACTATAACTAAAATACAAATAATTTAAGGCCTTAAATTATAAAAAAGGATACTTTAGGGATCTAGACCCCAAATTAGATGAAATATTGTTGGGTAGGGGGATGGGGGAAGGGATTGGGGGTTGGGGTGGTAAGGGTGGGTAGGGAAGGAAATGAGTGAAAGGAAAAACAAGATAAAAATAAGAAGAAAGACCCCTAATGTAGATTGATTTGTCCATTGAACCGAATCCTAATTAAGCAATGATCTAAATGAATTTAATCTAAAGTTTTAGAAATTAATAATAAAAGAGAACGTTTTAAGGTTTTTTTATTTTTTATTTGGAACAAATAGTATAAAGAAAAAGATACAAAGGAAACCAATATTATTATATACAAATATCAAAATCGAATTGGTTTATAATTAAACTACAAATCAACATGACTCTTTATAAGCCAAACTATCTTGGTGTTAAAAGTAATCTGATAAAACTCATGGATCCATTCAATATGGTTCTCTTCACTATAATTAATAACAATTAATAAGAACTCAAAATGAATGAGAAAATAATGTTTGTCAATACTAAATGAAGAGTATACTTATTGTCTATCATAAAGCCGATCTATTTACAAAGTTAAGGAATTAAACTCTAGTAAATAATGTAAAGGGAAAGTTCCAAAATAATTAAAATAACATAGCTATATTTCTAAATAAGTACTTACCAAAAAAAAAATTCTAAATAAGTTCTTTATTTACTAAACAAACTAAAAGAAAATAGATAAAATAACAAAAGGCATGCACAACCAATTACTTCTCACAAGACTCTACTAAGGCTAGTTTCTTGTAGACTTATTTTCTTAGGCCAATCCACCAATGGGTCAACCTTGGTTTTAGTCTTCTCTTAGCCATTCCTTTGGGCGATCTCAACTTGGTTGCTCTCATCTCCCTACACTTCTAGTGCTATGAACTCTGTTTGAGTTTGTTTTGGATTTTAATCCATATCAAGCTCGCTGTTTAATCAATCGATTATCCACTTAACCCCCTTAGGGAGCCCATCCAACTAGCTCCTTAGGCATTTGACAAGCCATCGGTTGTAAGCCTCCATTTGACCACCATATTCACCATTTGACCCCATCCTTTTTATTTAATTTATTCTTGTTTTATTCAATTGTTGAATCCCATTCTTAACCCTAAAGCATTGTTAAACTACAAAAATAATTGTGAATTTTCATAATTTATCAATTTTTAGTTTCTTGAAGAAAAGACCATAGGAGTTCAATCTTAGCAAAACAAGTGCAAACAAGTAATGGTTTAACCATGTTGCTCTCTATATATATGTCTATGTACTTAGCAAATGAAATAATTATAATTTGGCCTAATCATTTTTTGTTTGTGCTTGACATCAAGACCAATTCTAAAAACAAATACTTCTGTCACTGAGCTATTATTTCCTTTGGTGCTATACACCTCTCAGTTTTAACATTGGTGCAATTACTTTCTAAGTAGATGTTCACCTAAGAGTATTCATTAATGAACATACTTAACCTTAGAATTGTAATGAATTTCATGTCATTGCACCAAGAAGCATGTGATGCTTAAGAATCCCATCACAGTCTTAAAGGATATTGCTCTCTTTATTGGCACACTCTCAATGTCATTTCATCTGTCTAAGACTATATGAAGTAGGAAGGAATTTACAGATGGCCATAATAAGCTTAAGAAGTAAACCCATATTATGGTTTTTTTTTTTTTTCCTATATGGCACTTAACTCTTCCTATTCGGCTTGTGAACTACTATAATACCATTTGTAACAACACTAATAGGGAAATCAATGCTATAAAGGGGGGAGACAATGACATCCTTTGAATAAAGTATGATGGAACTCTCGAACATTATAGCATTGTTGGTGTAATGGTGTTGAGTTCATCAGAATTCCATGGTTGAACACGTTTAGTGTAGAGTAATCTTAGAACTAGTGATACTTAGGAAGTAACTATAACATAGACAAAACCATGAGATGTATCATTATAAAGTGGATGACATCTTGGTATAAGGAGCTTCAAGATACAACTTAGGTGAGAGTATCAATTGCTTTTGTGTGATCTATTTGTTTGTAGAGTCAATAATGCATTCTTCCTTTCATTAATAATGCATTTGATTTAATTGATATATTATGTACCTTTTACATATGAATTGGTTAGAGTGACATGATTATTGTCATTTGCATTATGGAACATCTACAATTTTCCAATTACTTGTAAATTGGCTTTCACAACATTAGATCATGTCGTCAAATGAGACATGCGATTACAACCATAATGAAGGGAAAAAAAATATCATGGATGAATTGCATTGCATTACATATTGGACCAAAAAGTAAGTCACCACAATGCAAAAGAAAGGGACATAATGAGATCAATAGCAAAACCATAATGGTGTAACGAGTAAATGAGTCAAATTATGCATGGTTTCTCGATGGTTACTCATGCACTTCGCAAGTGTGATGATTAATCACTATCTTAAACAAAAATCCCCTTAAACCCGAACTGTGGTCATGTTGTTTTTTTTCTTTTAGCATCTCCAATTACAACCTTAACTTGGTTTATACATGTACATATGGTTGTTCACATGCAACATCTGATAATACCATTTTATAATGTACATATCTTGTTGTTATGACTTAAGCGTATCTAAGGGGTAGCATCAATTTTAACAAAGTTTATATCGATGTGATTGTGTGCTTCCCAAATTAAGTTTGAGCAAAATAATGCCCCTTTAGGTTCCACTATAACAATTTCGTCGTTTGTGCCAATTTTCAAATGCAATTACATTTGATTTGGTCTAAGTTCTACAACAAAGTCAAAAGAAAAAAAAAATCTCATATACAGTTACATGCCAAAATTACATTATTGAAGACTTAAAAAACCCATATTGTTTGTATGTGTGTGTGTGTGTCTTTTTTTTTTTTTTTTTTGAATTCATTTACATAAGATAGGGCTGATCGGGAATCATCTAAACCTAAATTTATACCATAATCAATATGAAATAACCAAAATCCAAATAAAACTCCAACTGCCATGTGAAATCATGGGTATGATATTATCTTAATCAAAGCTTGACTGATGGGAAGAGGGGTCAAAAAAGTGATTGGTTTAACTAAAAATGTATGTACGCACAAAGTCTATATGTAATAGCTTGGTTTTTTAGGTTAGATAAATGGAGGTAAAGATATGATGTCTTACAATCAAAATGGTGGTGATCTCGCAATGAGAGGCAGTTGGAGGTAGTTGTCGTGATCAAATACATATTTGTTGACTTGTGCATTTAGAGGTTTTATTCATGTATGTTTAGGATCAATTCTTGTTGTAAAATTTCATGGCAAGATAGCCAAGATTATCAAGATCGTTGTGGTGGGGTTACATTTTTGAAATCATGACTGTAGTAGTAGCTAGCAAAATAAGCTTTGCTAATGCTCTGCTTTGGTTTTATGAAGGTTAATATTGAGTATGGGCTTATTCCAACCAATTTTAACTCATCTAGATTGATGAATGAAAAAAGATTCACAACATAATACATGCTACGTGTATGTATGAGTGGAATGTATAAAAATTTAATAACATTTTGACACATAATAGTATTTACAAAATTTGAGTGGTGATTTTTGTAAAAACTACTATTACTATCAATTATCCAAACTCGACTAGCATTTATCTGGTCATGCATGCATACACATGGCACATATTACCAAGTAATTTTTTTTCATGATGATGATAGATTGCAACATAATGGTTGGGTATATGTTGGTTATTTAGTCACAAGGACCGAAAGAAATGGTCGCAAAGGGAAATGCATAAAGTGGTAATGGTAACCGATGGGTGCATGTGTTAGGGCGATTTAAAAGAATCGAGAATTGGGATACAATGGATAAGGTAGAGAGAGAGAGTAATGACTAATGAGAAATAATCAAATTTCTTCAATTTTGATTTATTCATAATGAATGATTTTATCGGTTATAATAAAATTTGGACATAAATAATTTAGTGTCCAATTTCGATTGAACTTATTGATCAAAGTTTAAAAGTAACTAGGTTGACAATAGTAAGATATCCCGAGTGAAAAGGGATTAATCAAACAAAACATAATATAATAGAAATAAATGAAAGGGATGTATAAAAAATACTATAAAAACCATGAAGGAATAATGGTATATTGCAAAGGAATATTCCTTCCTAGAACAAGAAACTTTATAATATACATAAAACCACTATTAATGAAAAATTTTAAAAGAGAAAATATTTAAAAGACTTCTTGAAGTGACCTAAAACCTATAAATAAATCCTAGCTCTCTCTAGATTTTGCTTATTGCGATAAGGGAGGAAGAAACATAGGAAGGCGTAATGAAAGTTAAGTATTAAAGTGCTAATCTTTTTCATAATTAGTAAAAGGTAAGAATTTGATATTGAATAGAAGTAAATTGTAATAATCTAAGAATGTAATTTGAAATATATAATAAATTTAGAATAAAATAGTAGCTTTAAGACTAATTTAAAAAGGTTTGATTTGAAAATCCTAATTAAAGGTTGTTAATCATCAAAGAAAATTATTATTGTATTGTAATTGATAAAATTAGAGTCATGTTATATAAGAAAATTATGGAAGAATTGATTATAAAATCCTAATTTGCGATTCTTCAGCAAAATCTTAAAATATTTAGGATAAGAAATTATGAAAATCAAACTTTAAGAGAATTTGTTTAAAAAAAGAATCTTCTTACAATAAAAATTAGGATCACATGTGAATCATAAGCTACCATTAGACAATTTATAAATTGAACTTTAAGAATCTTAGTTTATAATAGTATGTAAAAAGGAGAAAGAAAAATCAAAGAATATTTTATAAGTGGTACATTAGTCAACCATAAATGTTAAAATTATAAGTCAAAAATACGATTCTGCTAGTTTATGATTTTATAATGTTTTTCTTAGTTAAAATGGATATAAAATTATTTATGTATAAACTTTTAACAAAATAATGAACTTTTATATACGATTCTATAAGTTTACAATTTTATCGATTCTATACATTTAAATATTTAAATGAACAGTAAAATTATAATTTTGACAACCATATAGTTGACCATCGTTAGGTCAATTTCTCATGCTCACTAAGTCGACTACCTAACTTTAGGTGCAATCATTCACCATGTTGATTATTTTAAAGTATGTATTGTCCAAGTATATAATTATTAAAATTAATTAAAGATTAGGATAGATCAACAAACAAGAAAAGAAAAACTAAAAATGAATTCAAGACTTAATTATTTAATTTATTGTTAATAGGATATTTGGACATAGAAGGATTAAGAAAAGGTTTTCAAGAAAATGAATGCTGAGTACTATGATGCGTGCTTATTGTTTGTGTGCAGTAGGTTAGTTGAAAACTAATTAAATAAATATTAGATTATAAAATGCTTGTCTTACTTATATATGACTATTCAAACCAATGGTAATAATTATAGATGAGAACGTGATAATCTCGTACGTCTTGAATGAAGTGACTAAATTAAAGTTGAGGTTGCTGTGATGACTCAATAAGCCGTCGTTATGAGAGAGTCATATTTGATACAGAACAAGAGTGGAAAAGTGAGTTAAAACTTAAATTGTGGGCTCATTAGTGAAATGGGATGCTGATTGGAACATTGTAGCCGAACCCAATATTGTTGATTCTGGATAACAAGTGACAAAATTAGTATGAGATAATTAGTGTACAAGCCACAGTTCGGGCAAATTGAAAAGTTGAACCTAAGCGTTTGGAACCTTAAGTCGAGAAAGGTTGTGTTATATGTCTGAACTGAATATATCTCGATGATGCATTTATAAATTGCAGACTTGTACGCGATTGTGGCATATATATGTCTATGCGGAGCATACTAATCACTGGGTTTTTAGCTCACTTTGTTTGGAGAAATTTTGTCGTTTAACTAATTGACACATACAGGAATATTTGGAGAGCATAGTAGATGAACCTTGCATATTCCTATTTAGTTAGAAACATACCGCAGCTAGTTATACCCTTCGAGTGCGGTCATGAAAAATGGATAGTAGATGATATTTTCATACATCGGATCTGATACATCCAATTTGTTGTAATTATTTTTTTTTTAGTTTATATTTCCTAAGATTTCAAATCTTGGATCTCATCGTGGGTTACATTTATGTATAGGTTCACATTGGTATTATTCCGATGTGTTTATTTATTGAATGTTCTCCAGCTTAATTATAATAGTAATATTTCAAGGCAGTGTTTTATGAATTACAAGATTAAATTAGAACGTTCTTACTCTTTATATACCTCCCACTCCCAGCATTTAAGTAGTTTAGCTCAAGTCAGTCTTCAGGTTTTTCCTCGTGTTTTGTCATTACTTGGTCTTGTGTTGAGTTTGATCTATTACTCGGTATAATATTTTACTTGATTACTTTGCTAAAAAGAGAAAAAAAAATGATAGGGTAAAACAAGGGAGGAGAGAAAGAAGTATTGATGCCTTATATTTCCTCTCTTAAGGTTCTACCTTTCAACTATTCTAAATATCATACTGTATAATTATATATACTATTTTAGATTATTACGTATCGATATGATATTTTACTAAGTAATATATATTTTTTGTAAAATTTTAAAATTCCTTTCAGAAAATTATTTGATTTAGTATTTTAGATAAACATTTACTGTTAAAGATTATGGATAAAAAATTGTAGGATAGGGTTATGCAAAGTGATCTTCCAAATTTCGTGTTAGAGTTAGTTAGAGATTAAATTTTGTATAATATTTAGGTCAAATTTTGAAAGACTTGTTAGAACATAGGGTATGGCATAGCATTTATCAATTTACTTAATTAATGTAGATTTTAGATTCAGGTTGTTGCATTGATGTGTTTAAGTTTTCGTAAAAGGTTAAACACTTATTTATACGTAGGATAGGTTATTAATATTATATTTCAAGGTAAGTTGACTAATTTGTGGTGGTTTTGTATTCCATGTCAAAATTTGCGGGCAAGAGTTTTTCTACGTATTTTAACAAGTTTCTTTAAAAAAAAAAAATCTGACTAACTTTTCACATATAATCATTCATTTATTTCCTTCTCCTGTTATATTTATTGAATATATGATTTAGTGCTTTTTATAAAATCTTATTATATATGTTGACATTCTTAATACAGATTATTTGTGATTTTATTTTCATTAACCAGTGATAGAATTTTAACGAAAATATATTTTTTAACTGTTATTTTTTTTTTTTTTATTTTGCCAAATAGCAGTTATTTTTGCTCAAAATCAAGAAACTACATAAACGTAAAGAGGACCGGAGGTATATGGAAAAACCAACGGTAACGTTCAAATGGCGCGCACATGACACGACGTTTCCCGCCATTTCTCCTTCCCTTTCTTCCCTATCTGCATCCTATCCCCGCCCCTCTCCACTATCTCTCCTCTCTCTCTCTCTAAGCCCTAATCAAATCTTTCTTCAGTTCTCTGTAAATCCATGGCGGAAGCAACTCCAAGGAGATTCCAGTCCCCCAGAAAACAAAAGCATTCCTCACCAATAGTTAACTCCAAAGTCTTGCCTCTCACTCCTCAAACACCCGGTACAGCAACTCCTCTTCGAAGATCAACTCGTCAAACATCCCTCTCATTCGATAACCACACACAACAGCATTCATTTGAAAACCCAATTGATGGCTCCCCTAATAAGCCCCAAAATGTGGTAAAAAACGAAACTTTTGATTCGAAGCGCCCAACGCGGTCTTCCAATGGAGCTGAAGTTGCAAACAAGGATGAGTGTGTTAGGAACCCCGAGAAAAAAGAAGTTGAGAAACCTAAGATTTATGATAAAGAGAGTATAATGAAGAAAACCCTAAAATCTGATGATTTGAGGAAAAGGAAGAAGTCGAAAGGTGAGGGTTCGTTTGCTCCTGTAACACCAGGCCGGTCTGAGTCTAAGAAGGCGAAGGAAGTAGAAGAAAAGGTGGTTACAAAAGCTAGGGTTTCGAGAAGTTTACAGATTGGCGGGAAGGAGAACAAGAGAAAGAGGAGTGATAGTGTGGAGCAGAAGAGAAGAGTTTATTATAAGAAAGTGGTGTATGATGGAGGTGAATTTGAGGTAGGAGATGATGTGTATGTGAAGAGGAGAGAGGACGCAAGCTCGGATAATGAGGACCCGGAAGTGGAGGAATGTAGAATTTGTTTTAGGGCTGGGAAATGGGTTATGATCGAATGTGATGATTGTTTGGGTGGATTTCACTTGAAATGTTTAAAGCCGCCATTAGGGGGTATTCCAGAGGGGGATTGGATTTGCGGTTTCTGTGAGGCACGAAAATTGGGAAAGGAAGTTCAGTTTCCACAGCCTCCTAGGGGAAAGAAAAGGATGAGGACTGCAAGGGAGAAGCTTCTTTCTAGCGATCTTTGGGCAGCCCGAATAGAGAGGTATGGCATTCGTTGAATAGACTCTGAAGTCCTGTGTTTTATAGTTGTTGAGGAATATCTGTCTTTGCAGCTTATGGAGTGAAGTGGATGGGAATTACTGGTGTGGGGTTCGTTGGTACATGATCCCGGAGGAGACAGCTGTTGGACGGCAGCCACATAATCTTAGAAGGGAGTTATACAGGACGAATGATTTTGACGATGTTGAGGTAATAAATATTAGTATTAGCCTATCCTGGTTCATTAGCCAGTATGGTGGATGATAATAAGTTTTAGAAGGAAAGGTAGGAGACAATGTCTCATTTAAGTCCATCCTATGATTGATTTCACTGATTAACTGAATCAAACCTAGGGATATGATTTTTCATGTTCAAGGCTCAAAATACAGAAGTAGTAGTTAATGAAGTGTGTGCGCAATGAAATGTCACCCACTGAAACATTGATTTTCCTTTTTACGTTTCAACTGGAAGATTGAATCTTCGAATAAGAGAAAACTATTGAAGTCGTTGCTTTTATATCTATTTTTGAGTAGATGCCTGTGCTTAGAAATTGTAGAGATAAGCATGTGATAGCTCAGCATTTTATCACGAGCATAGTTGCCATTCATTACTGTAAGTTATTGCTAATTTATGCAATGCTTTGTAAAGTTTGCGCTTCTTGTGCACATAAATGCTCTAATAGCTTTCTTTGTCTCTGCGAGCATAAGCATTTAAGCTCTTTAGATTTTTGGATCAGCATATGAAAATTATTCTGAAAATTAGCTCGATGTGCTTCAAGAACTAGAAGAAACAGTGGCTTTTCGTTGTAATATTGTTCCTCTTCCTTTGTTCATAGTATGAGACAAAAGTAATGTTCTGATTTATAACTTGACAAACTATTAAATGAATAGGAGTGCTCTCTGATGTGTCAGAGGATACGTGAACCTGTTAATTCATCTCTGTCTGGGTTCATCTTTCAAGTCTGTAAAAGAATCTTTAGATAATGCATAAAAATTTGCTGGAGACTATAACTTGACGTTCATTTGTGAGTGCTAGGTACAGCATTATTTTCTAATGTAAGGATGAAGTTAATGAGAAGCTTAATTAGTTGCTTTCTTGTGGGTTGTATGATCTTGAATAGGGGAAAATCTGGTAACAAAGGTTATAGACATGCATCAATCTATGTACTCATACAATGTGATGCGGCACAATTGGCATTACATGATAGAGATAGACCTTTCCTTGTCATGCAAGCAAAATTCATACAAAACTTACATCCTGCTTTTCCATGTTTACTCCAATCGCTAAAATATTCAATCATTGGATAGGTTTCATTTGTCAATAAGTAGCTAATGTCTCATTAATTACTATATCTTCATAATATTGATCGTACACCAAATTAATGTTATTATATTGCTCCACTCATTTCTTGTATTAGATCACGTTTTACTAAGATTACCTTTCATAATGTTCTTGGCATAGATGGAATCTGTCCTCAGGCAATGTCATGTGATGAGCCCAAAAGAATATGCTAAAGCAAGTAATGAAGGTGATGATGTTTTCCATTGTGAATATGAATACGACACCCATTGGCATAGCTTCAAGCGATTGGCAGAGATCGACAATGACCAAGAGGTATTCTACCAACAAATTGTAGGACTGTGCCTTTTCAATTTTCAAATTGGCCAGAAGTTGCTAGAATCATATATTTTACTCTCCCATTATCTAGGATGATGCAGAAGATGACAGTGATGAAGATTGGAATTCTCATAATGAACCAGAGTTTGAAACTGATGATGATGATCTGGATTATGAAGAAGAAAATGAAAAGAATTTGCACTCACGATCATTCCCAACCCATGAGATGGCTGCGGTATTAGACAATATACTCCTATGTGACACACTCTTAACATGGTTGCCCATAGTACTGAGTAAGTTCTCCTTGCTGTTCAGAACTCACGAAAGGGCCAGTTCTTTGGACTTCAGAAGATAGGGATGAAGAAGATTCCGGAGCATGTTAGATGTCGTAAACAAACTGAGCTTGAGAGAGCTAAAGCAATGCTTTTGTTGGCTACACTGCCTAAATCTTTACCTTGCCGTAATAAGTATGCAATGATCTGTTTTCCACTTTTCCTATGATGTCCTTACCAGAATTGATCAGTTGGATTGAATGGTTAACTTGCTTGCTATCAGAGAAATGGAAGAAATTAGTGCATTCATAAAAGGAGCAATATTTGAAGATCAATGTTTAGGGCGTTGCCTGTACATTCATGGCGTGCCTGGAACTGGCAAGGTATTCTGGCTTCCCACATTCATCAAGCATGAATATGAAGCCTGACTTTGATTTGCTTTTGCATTTGATTTCTTGAGCTGCTAGTCTTTATTTGTATGGCTAACTATTAACACCTTAATTTTAGACAATGAGTGCGCTTGCAGTTATGAGGAACCTTAGGTCTGAAGTTGATGCAGGAACTATAAGGCCTCATCGTTTTGTCAATATTAATGGTCTCAAGTTGGCCTCACCAGAAAACATTTACAAGGTAAAAGATAAATAGTTAAAGCAGAAAAACTCAGCCCTTTTTCATGACTATGTGCAATGTTTTATTTCAGGTCATTTATGAGGCACTGACAGGGCATAGGGTTAGCTGGAAAAAGGCTCTCCATCTGCTCAATGAACGGTTTTCAGGTTGGAAGGAAACTGGCAAAGTGCTTGATCAGCCCTGTATTCTGCTCATTGATGAACTAGATCTTCTTGTGACAAGAAATCAGGCGGTAACTTATTTTTAAATTCCCTAATGCTCCACCAAAGAACAGCACTACTCTTAGGATATCTGGGATTTTGACCATGATATTTCTCCATGCAGGTGCTATACAATATTCTCGATTGGCCAACTAAGCCACATTCCAATTTGATTGTCATAGGTGTCTTTCCTCTACTTCCTTGAGAAATTACTATGCATCACGTAAATGGTTTTTGTTATGAGTTGTTAAACTATAAAATATAACAATTCACTTTGACTTGCAAGCTTAGACTTTTAGATCAGTTGGTTGTGATTTAAAACAAATAATATCTAAGCTTGGGACTCTAACTATTCCTAACACCATCGTCCCAAACCCCTGGAGTATGGACACTCCTTGCTGGCTCCCTGCAAATTCCAAAGATTTTACCATCAAGAGCTCTTTTCATTGCTTAGAATATGGTCAAACAAAGTTCAGTGGGCTAGAGTGGTTTGGAGCAAGAAGTCTATGCCTAGACATTCTTTTATTTTTTGGCTGGCTTGGAACCAAAAGCTATATACCCTCGACAAGCTTCGCCACTAGGGAATCACATCCCACTCCACCTGTTTCATTTGCAATGCTGACCCAGAGGACCATGAGCACTTTTTTTTCGACTGCACTTTCTCACGGGAAGCTTGGGGTACTGTCCTCTCTGTTTTGGCTGGTCCACCCTCCTTATCTTCTTGGCAGGGTGTGGTTTCCCGCATATCCATAAGGCCAAATCCTGGTTTCCACCCCATTTGGGCTGCTGCACTCACTGCTGCCATCTATTATATTTGGAGAGTATGGAACAATGTCAGATTAGTAAAGATTTTGCCTAGTGCTGCATCTGTAGCTAGACAGATTTTGAACTATATTGATGTATCCAGTTAATTTTGTGTCTTTGAGTGGTTTCATCTAGTCTTTCTTTCGTATAGCCCTCATTTTGGGACTTCTACTCCCACTATATGCGGTTGTATATCCTTATCCTCAGTAATGAAATTATCTATTCATCTGAAAAAAAGAAAAATTCAACACGTTACCAAAGCAGAAAATCATGAATTTATCCCCTATATAAAAGTTCAAACTTTTAGATTAACTGGAGGTAAATTTTTAATCTAACAAAGTTTTTATTGCAATGACTAAAATCTAGGTATAGCGAATACCATGGATCTTCCTGAAAAGTTACTTCCTCGCATTTCAAGTCGTATGGGTATTCAGAGGCTTTGTTTTGGACCTTATAATTATCAGCAGCTTCAAGAAATTATCTCTACTCGCCTTGGAGGGATTGATGCATTTGAAAAGCAAGCTATAGAATTTGCTTCTAGAAAGGTACCTTATTCAAATTATGCTGTTGCATGCTTGATTTCACACTTCTATTCATGCAGCTGAAGTAAGGCTAGGCATTATAGATTATTTTGTAGATTTCTATGATCTTGGTCTCAATTTTATGGATTCTACTGCATAGGTGGCAGCTATTTCAGGAGATGCACGGCGTGCTCTGGAGATATGTAGACGTGCAGCAGAAATTGCTGATTACCGAATGAAGCTAAAGAAATCTGCTTCTGGAACAGGTACTATTTAATTGCATCATTTTCTCTGGATATTGCATAAGGAACCAATATATGTGTTATGGGCCCATGGTCAGGGTCCAGTCACGGTGTGATTTAGCCATGACGAAGTTTAGTGTTTGTAGAATTAGGGTTCATTAGGAACCTCCCATCTCATATACTACCCTAGGCTACTCCTAAGTCTTCTTTTTTGGGTAAGAGACTACTCCTAAACTATTAAAACTGACTTCTAAATAACTTCTTGCTTCCATTATTATTGGCAATAGCAGTAAATTTATATAAGCTTCTAAATCGCAACTTTCCTTAAACAAAGGTAATTATCACTAAATAAAAGATGATAAAAATTTTAACTATATCTCTTAAATGCATAAAATAGAAAAAAAATAATATCTAGTTTCCTGTTCTTAAGAAATTCCCATAGATCCCTAAGAATATGCCTACAATATTTCTCAAGTTAAAGGATCATTTTGCATGTCCTTTTTAACACTCCTCTCATGGGTGGACAAGGACATTGACTTGAACTTATTGCATAGAATTCATTTTTCAAAAGATGATAAAAATTTACTATATTTCTTAATTGCAAATAGTAGAAAAGAGAGAGTATCTAGTTTCCCAATCTTAAGATATTCCTGTAGATCCCTAACAATAAGCCAGCAATATCGCTCCAAGTTAAAGAATCATTTTGCCTGTCTTTTGACACTCCTCTCATGTATGGACTGCTGACTTGAACCTATGGTGTGGAATTCATTTTGAAGATTTCATTTTGAGTATAAATTTAATGTAAGGATTTAACTGCGGACTTCAAAAGTTGCTATCCTTATGACACGTCTTACATGTACATGATCACTCCTAGAAAGGAGGGAGGAGGTCAGCTGTGAGGATGCAAATATCATAGGAAACCAAGTTTGTGCCCTCAGCATTACAGGCTTGGTAAGGTGCATTGATTTCTTAAGGCAATCCAATTTGCTGAATTATATACTAATTCCTTAAGCCAGCATATTCTTGACCATATCCTTCACTGAGTCATGGTGCCATGACCATCTGAAAATTGCAATCCTCTTTGTCCAAAGAAGGAAAAAGAAAAGAAAATTGCATTAATCTTTTGCTATGTACTTGACCAGGTTTTATCAAGAAAAGCTCTCAATAAAAATATTTCATTCCCCATTTTTTCTGCAGATAATGAAAAGCAAACTGATACAAGAATTTACCTCCAATTTGGCAGTCTGAATATTGGTCCTCCTAATGGATATGAGTAATCTCAGTTCTGTGGAAACATATCGAGTGGATTTCTTAAAAAATATGATGATTATGAATACATCGGAACAAATTTGTCTTCTTTGCTTCCGTCTTATCTCCTTCTATGTGACTCCTTTTTTTTCTTTTTGTTTTGCCCTTTTCCCCTTCATTTCATTAATTTGGCAATTCTCATTGTTTTAGCATGAATATGAATTCTGCAAACATCCTCTAGAGATGTGTGTATACTCTCTTGATGAAGATTGACAAGAAAATAGTCGGAAAATGTAAGGAAATTGTTTCTATTGTTTGCTAAACTCTTTTTCACACCTCACATTTAAGTCATTCTTCCATCTCTGCACCTCAAATCACTTCACTTTTGGTCAGCACTAGATGTTGGCTAACATGCAGCCATTTAGTGGTTGCTGATTTTTCATCTAGAAATAGTGATTTATTTTATGTTTTACATGAATAATTAAATCCATCAACTTGAAAACACCAGTTCCATGTGATTATTTATGCTTGGCTTTATTATGGCTAGCCATAGTTAAAGGTAACCAAGTCATTAACAATTTCAAGAATGTGCATGGAGAACAGGTGCTTTGAAGTTAGATTTGCAATAGATAACAGTCATTGACTTGCTATATGAGATAATCACACTTCAAGGGCCTTCCTTTTGCCTATTTCCACGGGTTAAGTCTTATGTTTTACGATTTTATCATAATGTGATTTGTTATTTATAGAAGAAATAGAAGAGGGACTTATGTCCATGTCCTCGAATGTTTTTTATTTTTGTTTATTTATTTATTTTGGTACCACTTGAAATCTTTGGCATAGTCAGAGTTTGAGAAGTCTTCAAATGGTTTTGGGGTCTGAGGCCCAAGCACCCTCACCCCAAACCAACCAAAAATGGGTATGTGTTTTGGAAAATATTTGAAGAGGGGCTTCCATCCATGTCTCTTGAAAATCCTATTCTGAATATTTTCTAAAACATAGATCCCTTTCCCAAAAAACATAGAAGATAGAACTAAAACGAAAAACTTTGCAAAAATTAGGCCTTTGAAGTGTGATTTTCCCCTTGCAACACTATCATCTCGCTCAGCATCCATATCAAGCATATGTATATTTTGGAGAAGAGACTGTGGAGAGGAAAAATATATGTGTCTGTGTTTTTGAAAATATTTGAAGAGGGGCTTCCATCCATGTCTGTTGAAAATCCTTTTCTGAATATTTTCTAAAACATGGATCCCTTTCCCAAAAAACATAGAAAATAGAACCGAAACAAAGAACTGTAAAAAATTAGGCCTTTGATGTGTGATTTTCCCCTTGCAATACCATCATCTCACTCAGCATTCATTGAGTTCTCCAAAAGCAGTCCACTATATTGCATAAGTGATTTCTGCATTAATGATCAATTTTTCCATGTTTGTGCATTTTTTACCTCTCTAAAGATGTATACACAACTAAAGCTTCAAAATTGCATTCATAGAGAGCACCTAATATGGATGCAGACTCATTCTGGAGCTAATTTTCTAGTAAAGAAGTTACAATAAGGCTCCAGAAATCTGAAGGTATCTTTATTATGTTGTCCTCGAAAACTACTCTCCAGGTTTTGGGTACTTTACTACGTAGTCCTTCCTGCTCACTTGCTGCTTAAGTCTGAGGAAGTTTTTACTGTCAGTATTCAATGGTAGCTTTTCACATATATTGATCCCCCGCTAATTTTGCTCTGCATTTCAATGTTTCACAGGAAAATCCCTTGCTGGCATGGCAGAGATTGAAGCCGCTATTCAAGAAATGTTTCAGTCACCTCATATTCAAGTATGTTCTAACCCAGTTGTGCTGTATGAAATGGGAATGAGGTGGATGATTTGTTACAGCATAGACATTTAATTCAACATAACAGATTTGAAGTCTAAGAAAATTTTAGCTATACTTAGCACTATTTACTTCAAAATGACTGGAAAAATGGAAACAAGACCAGATATAATTTGATCACTATGGGCAAATCTAAAATCTTTGTAGACATATCCAAGTACCGTGACAGTGTATAACTAGGAAGAGGTTATGCCTGCACTCTTAAATGATTCAGGGAGAGTAGTTTGTTTTCTTGATTCCATATGATTCTTTCAGTCATAGTTCTTAAATTAGAAATCAAATCACATGTATAAGTTACTACCATGGAGATTTGGGTGGTAATTATACTATTTAGGTGAAGTTAGAATTGCCTCAAATTTTGATAGTCTTCCTCCTAACTAGAAGAAGCCATTATTATGCAAGAGAAAAAAAGGAGACTTTTGCTAGGATTTATAAAATCTAAGTAGAATGCCATAGGCAAATTAGTGCATTGCCTATGTCTGATGATCTCTTTTTTAAGAAAGCAGCATCATTTGGTATGGTAGTTATCCTTTGATTTGTCTGTCATTATTTTTGTTTGCAGGTGATAAAAAGTTGCTCAAGGGTAGGAAAAATCTTCCTGACAGCAATGGTTCATGAGCTCTATAAAACAGGGATGGGGGAGACCACCTTTGAGAAGGTCGAGAAACCATTCTTATAAATTTTATAGAATCTATTTAGTTGTGTTGACATATTGGTGGTCATTACATAAGATGACTAACCAATTAATTCTGGCGAGTTTTCAAGAGTTATATTCCTCTTTCTATATTCTCTCTACCTGTGCCTTCTCAATCGGTTGAGATAAATCTTAGAGGAGAAAATTTTACCAAATAATTGCTATCTTGCAGTTGGCAAGTACTGTTTCATGTTTCTGTGCAAACAATAATGAAGCTTTTCCGGGATGGGACATGCTCCTGAGAGTTGGGTAAGCTTGTTTTTCATTTCATTGCATCTGAGGAAAAGAAATCATGTTTCTTTCGTTCAGAATGATGATTATACAAGCTTTTAACCACATTAGTGGAATGAATAAATGTCAAAATTGGATTAGTTTCGATACTTGCCGTAGGTTTAACTTGTTGGACAGGCCAAGAGAGTAACTTCTGAAAATTGAGGCACTGATGGAAAGTGCTACTGTGGTACTTAATGAATGGGAAAAATATACTAGAGCAACCCAACGTTTCTCTACTTTTTGGTTTTAGAACCTATGTTTTCATTTTTATTTATTTCAGGATCTAAGTTTTCAAAAATGGGTCGAAATAGGGACATTGTTACTCTTCATTAAAAGTGCCTAAAAAGCCATGTCCTAAAATGAATAAAATAAAAACAAAGGTCCTAAAATGAAAGAAATAAATATATACTTCCTTAATCGGAAAAGTATGCAAAACTTTGATTATTCCATCGTTTTAGGTTTTTTTTTTAGGACCTATGTTTTAATTTTTATTCATTTCAGGACCACAATACTCGTAACAACGAGTTACGAAAACCCTAGTTTGGTCAATTCTTGAAAACTTAGGTCATGAAAAGAAAATTTTGATAACATAGGTCCTTAATAATAAGAAAAACTAGATCTTTTTTTAATTCATTTTTCCCTTTTACTGAATGGGTTTCCAAGCAGTATCTTTGTTGTTTGATTTTAGCATGTCATTGAAACGCTATAAAATGTGTGGTGAAATGTGAAAATTTTTCAGAAATCTTTATTTTGTCATTTAATAATACTGATAAGTACTCCTTGAGGGTTTGATATGAAAATCAAATGCTAATCTACTCATGTCTTTTTCTTCATCTTCTATTTATTTTTTATTTTTTTTTTCCCTTTTTTGAATTTTGGCAATATTATTTTTCCCTATTTCAAATTTATGTTAGTGACTACCCTAGTTTAAAAATATCCCATCTTTTATGCTTGAAATGCTCCTATGAAAGAAGTCCCAAGAGGCCACAACAATGATTTGGTCACTTGGTGTGGTGATGAAATGAGCTTATTTATACCAAATAAAAATTTACAACCAGGACTGGATGGATAAACTTTTCGAAGATTGATCTGCTTTCTCCTTGTTTCTGCAGTTGTATGCTTGGTGAATGTAGAATCATTTTGTGTGAAGCTGGATCCAAGCATAGGATTCAAAAATTGCAGCTTAATTTTCCAAGGTTAGCTCGCAATGGTTTACACCCCTTTGTCATGTATTCTGCTAGATGACCTTGGCCGATGTGATTTATAGTGTACTGTAGTACAATTGAATATGCATGCAGTTGGATACAGACATCTCAAGCTAGCTTCTCTTTATTTGTGCTTACAGTCATAAACGTGTCTTGATTTATCCCTGGCCTGTTGCTTTTCTTATGTGGTTCAATGAAAGTCCTAGTTCGGACAAAGACACATCACCTTTTAGGTTTGGGAAATAACACATAGATTACTATGCTTTCCGGAAGTGCAAGAACCCTACATATATTAGTTAAGATTACATAGACAATCTACCTTTGCATTCTGAGAAATTTCAAGAATAAGCAATAATCTCTTTTTTCATTTGTTTTTCGTTTTTGCCACCTTTTACACTTGCTTTCTTGGACTTGAATGCGTGAACCGACATGCAAAATCCATCACATCTGCATGTTCACATGTATTCATCCGGAGCGACTTGGATTTGCTAATAATTCCATGATCCCATTCCTGTTGTTATGTTTTTGTTGCAAAGGGCATATTTAGTTTCAATGTATTATCCTACAAATGCATGTAGATGCAAAAGAAGTACTTTGTTCTTTTCAGTCCAATACTGTAGTCTAATATCATGATGTTATAAACCATCATCCACGTGCTGCATAGTCATCAAAGTTGCTAGCTGTGTTTAGTAATTCTTGTTAATGTTCCTGTTGCTATTGTTTAATTTAGTATGTAAGGGCTTTATGTGTCTGAAATGTGTAGGAAGGTTAGACTTAGTCAATTGTCGGTTATGTGCATTTGTCCTTGTGTCAAGTTGTACATGCATGCAGTAGTGGTCAGTTTTAGTGGAATCAAAAAGGGGAGAAATTATAGGTCAGTGGTTATTGTTCTTGTAACTGCCTAGCGCTTGTATTTAATACGAGGAAATGAATGAAAGGGGCAGGACCTATTTTTTCTTTCTCAAAAAAAAAAAAAAAATTTCAGAACTTAAAAGTTCAAGGAGATCATTGGGTTCTCTCTATAACAAGCCCAAAAATCATCAATCATAGGGAAACACGGGAGGAAAACTACTCTAAACCAACTAACTACTCCATATAATTTAAGATCTTGTGACACATGAATATGTTATTTTAGAATTTAAGGTACAATGAAGCATATTAAAAGAAATTTATAAAATGTAGAGTAGTTGAAATGCTGGTTATCTTGGGGAAAATCCAGGTTTTCTGTTGGAATTAAAAGGCCCATATAGTTGAATAATGCTGGAGAAAATTATGAACTCAGTGGATGAAATACAAGATTGGCAAATTACACGATCTTTTACTCTTCTGTATCTCCTTCACAGTTCACATGGTGCCATTAAGTGCTCTTATTATTAATCACGTTAATTATCTTGCATAAAGATAATTGTTATGTAGCAAGGAATAGCAAATCCGTTGTCATGATCTGATAGATTTTGTATCGGATTGTTGCAGTGATGATGTGGCATTTGCACTGAAAGACAGCAAGGAGTTGCCTTGGTTGGCTAAGTATCTATGATCGAGCCTCTTCCTGACCTACAAGATTATTTGATCATTCAATGAGTTGCCAGCATTTCATTCTTCTGATGGTTCTATTTATGGTGATTTTTCAAGCTAGCACCATCGATTCTAAGACAACATTGTTGTCTTCAATTTTCTTGATCTATAAAATGCATTTGGAGGACAGAGGGTTTTTCCTGTTCACAAAGATTTTGTCAGAGGTATACAGAAGTTGAACACTCTTTTCCATACTATTTTCAATGTACTCACTGCATCGCCATTTATTCCTTTAAATTCATGAGTTATGAATATATATGAAACTTGCAAGGTTTCATTGGAAATTCTGAATCATGGGATTGGAATAAGGAAAATCAATATTATGGATGGAAATGCATGGGAAGCAAATTAATGACGTAAAATTTCTTTTTTTGTCCTGTGTGTCGAACTTATACTCTGAAGGGACAACTTGAAATCACGCTTTTGGTAGCCGTTATGGCTCCCCTATGTTGTGTCAAACCCCGGAACCAAGTGCCTACGTGAAGCCGTCACTAATACACCGGTTTCAGAGGCAGGTTGTGACTCACTCTAAAATCCAACTTCTTCTTGTCCTTCCATTCATGATCTGCGTTCTCTCCAAAAATGGGAGAGAAAAAAAGGAAAACAATGATTTTTTGCTCAACTGGTGTATGTAATTAGAATTCTTAAGGAATATAATAAAGATGTAATATTTATTATTTTATTTAGTTAGAATAATAAATAACTAAAAAATACACACGTAATAGAACTTTAATAGTTAAATTACTTTTGATTCATTTTCTTTCTTAAGTAATTCTAAAGTAATAGATAGTGGTGATGGAAATTGACTGTAGGGGAGGAGGCGAAGATAATGGTTAACAGCAGTTATAAGCGATGGCGATGGCGGTGGCGGTGGCTAAGGCTAAGGTAGTAGCTTAGAGGAAGGGTGGGGGTAGTTACAGTAATTATGACAATAATAATAGTGGTGATGATAACAGTGGTTAGAGGTGTGACGGTGGCGACGGTGGCGACGGTAGCAATGACGATGGGCAATGGTATAGTAATGGTATTGATAGTCAGTGGTAACAGTGGCGATGATAGTTGGTGATTAGTAATAGTAACAATGGTAGTAGTAGTGTAGCGACGGTAGCGGTGACAGTAGTAGAAGCAAACGATAACGGCAATGGTAACGGTGATGGTAATCATTGTTAAATTGATATAAGGTTATTTTTGAAAAAAATATAAAATTTTGTGAGGAATCGTAATTCTTTACTTGAATAAAAAAATTATTATTACTTTATTTTATGTAATAAAGATTCTTAAGGAATTATAATTCGGAGATAAAAAAATCAAGTAAACGATATAATAAAAAATAAAGGAAGAATTGAATTTCAATTTCTTTTAAGTGAACATAGCACTCAGCATTCCTACTTCCTCCCACACCTGTTCCATCTCTTGCTGTGAAGCTAAACTCCAACTACACTAGTCGACCCACCCTCTCTCTGTCTCTCTCTCTTCACAAACAACTTTAAAGGCATGGCTTCTTCCTCCTTCTCTTTTGCGCTTTCTTTGTATTTTGATGTATAAATGGAGTTTAACGAAGGTAACTGGTGTATTTGTGATTGTCATTTTCCTCCTTTTCCAATGTTTCTTTTTCTTTTCTTTTGTGTTTTTTTAGAGATAAATTTTAGTGAGAGCTTATGGAGGATACAACATGTTTCATAAGCTTTGTATAGATGAATGAGATAATCATGCCCTTATGAGGTTACAATTGTGTTTGACCTGCAAAATAGTTTTCTATAAAATTGCTTTTACTATGCATATTTCAACTCTGAGACCTCGATTCTCTGGTCAAACTATAAATTAGACCATCCAGGCCTATCTATCACAACCTAGAAGCAACCCTAACTAAATCACGTAACTAAAACTTTCAGATTTACACAATCTGAACCACCTGACCATGTTGATCCTCATTGAACCATTTGATCATGACTGTTGGAGCTACACAACCTGAACTACCTGATGACATCAAATCCTCCCTAAACATGACCATCAAATCCATGCAACTAGAAACGCCTAACCATGTCCAACCACCCTATCAAACACTTGTTTGGCAAAGCCAAGTCATGATGGTTTGGTTGTTTCCATTACGCTAAGTGAGGCTTGTAGTCCATCTTGAGCGGTGGTAGGGACTACGTAGGATTGGAGGGCTAAGATTTCAAA
This sequence comes from Lumnitzera littorea, assembly GCA_024138015.1. Taxonomy (NCBI): domain Eukaryota; kingdom Viridiplantae; phylum Streptophyta; class Magnoliopsida; order Myrtales; family Combretaceae; genus Lumnitzera; species Lumnitzera littorea. The sequence goes on along the minus strand of JAMXBB010000006.1, from coordinate 15,236,625 downwards.
AGTGCACCAGTGTTATTCTTAATCTATTTATAGTGGCATTTCAAGTGCATCCAAAGAATATAACAATTATTATTTATGGCTCATTTGTTCATGAATATATAAACGATATGAATGTAAAATATTTTTAGATAAATTGTTTGTTACCATTTTATGTATCATATTATTCAATTAAATCCATTTTGTAGTATTATAAGCCAATAAAAAGTCACCACCTCGTATCATTGGAGACGCAAAAATAAAAAACTCACCCATCTTTGTTTTGTAAATGATTTTCTAGTGTTTTGCAAAGGTGATGTGCAATCAGTAAAGCTTCCTCATGAGGCCCTCTGATGCTTCCATGAGTTTTCAAGTCTTCTAGCTAACCCAAGAAGAAGTAAAATCTTCTGAAATGTTGATATTTGCATCCAATTTAGTGATGGATCCTTGCCATTCTAATACTTAGGTATGCCTCTTATGTCTTCTGAATTGAAAAGGCAAGATTGCGAAGCCTTATAGGAAAAGATCCTTCCAAAATCGTCTCCTATGCAAGGTGCTTACAGCTAATTAGGTCAATTCTCTTCTTCATGCAAGTTTTTTGGAGTTCTATCTTTCTTCTACCTAAATCGGTGGATGCACAAATTGAACAAAAGCTAAGAAACTTACTTTGGGGTGGGCGGCCAAACATCTTCACTAAAGCTAAGGTAAAGTGGGACATGGTGCTCAACCCAATGTAGTCCGGTGGACTTAGGATTCAAAAGCTTGCTTTGAGGGAACAAAGTAGACCAGGTGAAATACATTGGGAATTTTCATGAGGGTTAAGAGGGATGTGGGCCGAATGGATCAATTCCACCTTCCTTTGGGGTGGAAACTTTTGGGAAGTTAAAGCGTCTTCCAAGTGCTCGTGAACATAGAGAAAATTGTTGAAATTGAGGCCCCTTGTAAGATAGCAGTTTTAATGGGATGTCAATGATGGGCTCTCGATTTCTATTTGGTCGAACTTTTGGTTCCAGGTGGCCCATTCACTAATTCTGGAGATGCAAGGCTTTGCACCATTATGAAAGGGAGCGAATGGTGCATACCAGAGGAAGTTTTCTATTTTTGGAAAATATGAATATTCTCAGAGTGATTAAACCCAATCCGGCACGGTGAAATATCCTTATACGGTCACCTTCCCACAGCGGAGAGCACTCTATCAAGGGTGGTTATGGAATTTCTTGTTCCTCAATCTCCTGCTATAACATGGTACAAAGTCTGTCTGGAGTAACGATAATATTCCTATGTATGCGTTCATCCTTCGGCTGGTTTAGCTTAGGAAATCGCAAACCTTGACAGATTGACTAGGAGGGGATCGCTAGCCAATCAACTTGCTTCTTGTGTAATCTTAGGTTGGAGGAGTATTCCCACTTGTTCTGAGTGTGACTTCTCCTCCCATGTTTGAAACTTGTCAGTCTTGACTGCCCTTCATCCTACTGGACGTGGCATGGTGAAACCTAAGCTGTTATTGCAACAGCGGGGTCCAAACAACCTCAGATAATCAAGTCGGGAGCTGCTCCTGCAAATCCTGTCTATTGTATATGGCGAATGAAGAACCAAGTTCGTCTTGGCAGCTCTGTCCTGCCACCCCGGTCTTTAGCCAACCACGTAATTATATACATTAAGTTTCTTGAACAGCCTTCTGTGTAATTTGTTCGTTTAACATGATGTTTTTGTTTACTCTTCCATGTACTTGTAAAGAGTAGCTGTGTAGCCAAGCCATTTTGACCGATATACATTTTTCCACCCTGAGATGAAATGAATTTACTTAACCAAAAAATAGAGGCACTTATTTGCTAAAATACCATAATACAAGTCATTTTTATAATTTTCCTTGCATAAAAATTCAGCTTTCCTTAATTTCCATCAATGTCAAGTTAAATTCCCACTAGAACCAGTAGGCTATGTATATATAAAATGGTGGCAAAACAAAAAAAAAAAAAAAACAAAATAGTAGCATCTGCCTTAACGCCGATAATATACATATGGCCCATGCCAAAAGAATACTAAAACGACCGCTACTTTTCTCCCTCGTTGACATCTACCTTAATGGGAAGGGCAATCTGCAACCGTCTGCAGACTGCGAACCCCTTTCAATAGTCAATACTCGATATTCTCAATGCAGTTGCTAAGGGCATCTAGTTAAGTCAGCTTCTTCGATGTCTATAGAAATCCAGGTCCAATCATCACCACCACCTCAGCAGGAACACCCCCTCATGGGACAAAGATAATGGCCAAAAGGAGAAATATCAGAGTACACTAAGCTTGTGACATGGAAGAGTATCTGTACCAAAATGGCCGGCATAAAATGGCACTTCCATGAACAGAAAGATAAGCAGCATTTAATCTGCATCAAGAGAAGGGTCCACCTCAATGAAATTATAGAGGGAAAACAAGAATGCTCCATTGCTGCTGAAAATATAACACAAAAACTTACCTGTCCACATCTGGTGGAGCTAAGGGGTCATAGTATTCTCCTCTTTGTTCACCAGCAGGGACAACACCTGCCATTCCACTCATATCTGGCATACCTTCAACCTAAAAGCATCAAGCAATGTAATTATATTGAGATGATGGATATCTTATCATCAACATTCACAATGAATTTCACCTAGCACTCTTTAGAAGCTGAAAGATTGCAGGGCAACTTGGCTCTTTTCATCCAGATTGATTCTTATTACTCTAGAATCCATCAGTGTAACAAGGAGGAATCCGTGAGAACTTTTACCATATATTCTATAGCAGTAGAAACAAAGGCAAATCCATTTCTCACAAACCCTAGAATTTGGCCTAGTGGCTTGGCCTTTGAACTCTGAGGACAAATTGCATTTGGAACTCCTGGGTCCAAATCTAACCAGGTCCGCTATGTGGATTTTACCTACATAGTGCAATCCAGATTTAACTAGTGCATGCGTCTTATAGAATGTTCATGTGCCAAGAATTAATCACTTCAATTTTGCTCACATTTTCTATGAAACCAAAGAGGAAAGAAAAAATAAAGGACTATCTTTCATGTAATCACCAATAGGAAAAGGGACAGAAATTGGAATTCCAGACAATTGGAGAAAAGTAGGGACCATTTTACAGGAAATTTCAAATTTAGGTAGAAAGGAGATAAAGATGATTTCTAATCAACAATATATGGATGCAATTAGCATCGGGAGAGAGTTTAAATTTTTAAATATCTACTTCCGCTGGTGGACCAACATGATTGCTAAGAGTTTACAATGTGGTCTTGTGGCTTTATAGTACAACCTAAAAGAATAAACTTGCCTGTTGAGGGTATTGCATGTAACCAGCATAAGCGCCATATGCATAAACAGATGGATCAGGGACAGCACCATAAGCATATGCTTCATAGCCCTGTCCATATCCATAATAAGCAGCCCACTGGCTTGGATCTGCTTGCTGACCCCAGCCACTGGATAGATCCTGCAGTGAATTCAAGATTAGAAAGTCAATTACCAATCTGGTGCTCAGATTTCAGAGATGAGCATAAAAGCTGATGAATGAAATCAAAAAAGTTTGACTTAAAATAAGAAGAACTAACAAGAAGAAGCTACAAGATCGTATCCCTCAGATCCTAATAATTATTTTTCCAGTCAAAACATGCTCAATAGATCCTTCTTTCACATCCTCAGTCCAACTGAAGGCTCTGAAGAGTAATTCACTAATGTGAGCAAAGTTTATTTATCAGTCAACTAGATTCTAGTGATAGAACATTGGATTCACAATCCTTGTGAGTCCAGTTGATGGAACATACCTGGCTAGTAATATCCAGGGAACAGGCCAGAGATAGGGAAATATAACCATTGACCTAGGGCGGTAGGAGGGATCAGAGACCAGACGTCAAAATCAATATTTAAGAATTTGAGTAGGACCACATATATAAATGTCTAGTGCTAAGCACATAAACTGACATGCAATCGTCTCCTCCCATTATTGACTCAATATGGTAGCAGCATTTCCTCCCCCCAGTTGGCCATTGCTAACCATTACAGGTCTCCCCTAGGTTTTGCAACACCTCTCTCTCTCTCTTTCTCTCTCTCCCCCACCTATATTTTTTCCTGGTATTATAATATATTTAATCATCTTATAAAAGCTCATTTTATTTCAAAATAATGTCTAAACAAAAACTGGTTTATTGCTTCCCCAGAAACTTCAAAGCTTAAAATGAATTCAAACAGCAATAGACAGATAGCAACAAAACCAATCCATTTTTCAATATCTGTTATACTAAAATTGCACTATTTTCTCATGACTTACTAATAAATTAACCATCGCCTAGCACATAAAGGCATGCTTCATGGAGATAGCATGGATGCATCCAAACCTTCTCAAGAAATGATTTATGCATTTTATCAATATATTTTAAAGCATTGCTCGATTATTTTCGCTGCATGCAGGATTTCATCCAATAACTTATTCCTATTATGCTTCAGTTGAAAAGAAGGCCTATGGTAGCCTGAAAAACCACATTAGCTCATAAAGGAAACATTTGGCATTTAAAGCCAAAATGTAATTTTAGGGGCACTGGATGTCTTTTCCTTGGAATGGACCTTTGCCAAGTTAAAAGAAAAGAAAAGAAGAGAAATTCACCTGCTTAGCTGTTGGGCTTCGACCCCAAGAAATGCGAACAACCTGCTGACCAATTGTAGCTCCTTGCATCCTCTGAATAGCTTCTTCAGCTGATGCTCTATGAAAGTTAATGAGTCAAAAAGGAAAGAACAATCAGTAGTATGTTGCCTAAAAAACATAGTCAATCTAACTAATTATCATATATAAGTATTTGCTGTCTGCATCCTGCTTCCAGAGAAATACTCTGTTCTTTCCATCGTGTGTGTAAAAAAGTGCTTCATTGTCTCTGCATGCATTTACATATATCCGTGTGTGTGAGCATGTGTTTGTCGGGGTGAGAAACAGAAGGATGTTTAGGAAGGAATATCAAGAAAAAGGATAATAAGATGCAGCACCTCATAACAAGCAAAATCTAACATACACCATAAGTTTGAATTGATTATTTAAAATTGAAACATCAATGTATCAAAGATAAGTTGTTGACTTGCTGAAAAACCTTGCTCGAAATTCAACAAAACCGCATCCTTTCCCAGCAGGAATCTTGACATTTATAATCTCCCCAAACTGCGGAAAAGTTTGCCTCAGCTCATCTTCCGTAACATTCGGATCCAAATTACCTACAAAAATCTGAAAGCCAAAAGCAAGTTGGAAGATTTGTTGTACTGTAGGTAAGAACTAAGAAGAGTATTTACTCAAAAGGAATCAATTCAAGTAAGCCACTGATGAAAGAGATAAATTCTGTTAGCGGCTCATACAAAGGTGGCACTGAGATCCTAGTGGACAAAAACCAGTGAATTTAAAGCAGATTGAGGACATTCCCTGTTGTCAAAAGCTCTTTCATTTCTTTCTGTCCAACCATTCCACATTATGCATTAAACGAGGTCAGTCATTGATCAGTACCAAAATAGAAAAAAAAAAGGTTGTATAAATAATATTTGTTTCTCACTTACTGTAGTGTTGTTCACATCATTATCCACAGGAAGCACTTGAACCATTGGAGCAGTATACGCAGCAACTGGATACACAGCTGCTAGAGGATCCATAGAAGGGGGAAAGGAAGTCAGATTCATTCAACATGATTAGACAGTAACAGCATTATGAAAAGGGAAATGTACATTTTTAGTTCTCAAAAAGAAAAGTGGTCAACTGTATAAGACTAAAAGTGTGTAGTTTTCGCTTATAAAAACATACATGTCTCTTTGGCTGAGACAACACTTTCAGTCAAAGAAAGAAACTTGGGTACGCTCAAAGTACCATCAGGAAAAGTCTATTAATTTGTTTAGCCATGAATAAAAAGGAGAACAAGATGGAGCACCTTATAGCTAGCAAAAATTAATGGCAAAGGCAATACAAGCCATCAGTTTCATCTTTGCTATTGAAGTATGCCATACTTTCAGGTATTTCATAATGTCAGCCTGCAACATCTTATTCTCCCTCTAATTATTATTCTTTTTGGTTCCATCACACATCTCACAGGCCTAAACACATCAATAAGCTACTAATACATTTCCCAAGTCCTTTTCTCCCTATCAAACACCTAAAGTGCATTCACACAAAAAATGAATCACTGCTTTAGTGGAAGCTTTCCTAAAAAATGAGAAGTGATTTGTAGTCAATATGCACAAATGTAACTACATGTAGACAAGAACAGGACACGGCAAGAGCTAAAAGAAACCAAGACAATCAATTAAATTTCATGTTCATTCAAGGCGACAATGTTGCCATAGAGTCAATGATATTCCCCATACCCTTCACAGCACCATATGGCTGAGGCAAAGAAGTTGTCTTCTTTGGTGTGGCTGCACTAATGCGCATTGGCCTTGTTGAGCAGTAGACACCATTCATCTCAGTCATGGCCCGATTCCTTTCCATCTCATCAGAAAATTTAACAAATCCATACCCCTTTGATCGTCCAGTATTGGGATCAGTCACCACCTTTGCCCCTTTTATGGAAGGATAATGAACTCGAAATGTCTCTTGCAACAAAAAATCTGTAACATCAGGAGCCAAGTCCCCTACAAATATAGAATGTTCAGGTCCAGCATCTGCACGTCTCTCCCCCATGCCAAAGGACGCCCAGTTCAACCTGAATACTTGCTCCGTTCCTGGCATCTGCGTTCCATTATACATCTGCAAAATTCTCTCAGCAGCTGCATGAGAAACAAATTCGACAAAACCATAGCCCTCAGGTTGCCCAGTGATTTTGTTTCGTATTATCTTTACGGATATGACCTGTAGGTATTAGCAACTTGTTAGATGTGCAAACAATTTAGAAGAGTTTGCAGTCCACATCTTGTTATTTCTGTCCATGTTCAGAGGAGTAAGTTGAGTAAAAGAGCTGAGACATAAATGGAGACATTTTAAGTTTTAAATATTACTGGCTAGGAATTGTTTTACAAAACAAAGTTAAATAGTTTTCTTGCCAGTCCACCTTGGATGGAAATACCAATGCATGGCTTGTTTAACTGATATCGCAACGGAAATACATTCTTTCATGGTAGCATTCATGAATTAAATGGACTAAATGAATAGAGGTTTAGGATTGCTAAGGGAACAAAATTCCTTCAGATTCATTAGGTTTTCCTTAGATTAGGACACTGAGAAATCATAAAGAAATACATAATGTAATCTGATTGAGATGTTTAGAGGAACAGAATTCATAATGAAAAGGGTAACCAAAATGTTTAGCCAATTTTTTATTAAGCTTTGTACCTATTTGAGCGTTGAAACTTTTTAAAAATTTACAAGTGGATGGACTTTGCATATGTGACATTCAATCACATTTCAAAAAGTATAGGACTTAAGTGAAAGTTGCTGAAAATTTTATAACTAAAGTTCCATTTATCCCAATTTTGAGAAAAAACAAAAACTCATTGCAGTCCATGAACTCATTATCATCCAACGATTAGATTTGTACAACTGCTCGAGTATACTCTCAAAAAGTGGTTGTAGACAAGCTTTTTCTCTCTCTTCAGAGTTCATATACCAAGTAGATGAATGCAGCTCTCAGTAACATAGTTTCACATAAAGCAAGCATCTTTCACATTCCATATACTAGTGGACTAAACAAACCTATTGGACTTGCAGACTACTTAAGTTCATAGTAGATAATCAAGCCAATCCAAAAAATTTTCAGTTTCACGTAAACAAATGAGCAAGCTAAATCCAGCCCAAATAATATTGCAATAATTCAGTCATCTCTATTCCTCCAAACCACCATTCCCAACTTCTCTCTCCCTCTCCATTCTCTTTTACCCCTAATCACAAAAGCAGCATCTAAATTACATCACTGCATTTCCCTCCCCACATTTATTTTCTTTCCCTTCTTCTCACAACTACCTAGACCATGAAAACACACATGCCCATCTCACTCTTTGTTCACTTAAACACACATCCTATCTGTTTACTCATCATAGCTGAACTATCTTATCTTCTCCAACAATCAAAATGCTTGTCACTTCTACATCACAATGTGACACCATGATGAGTTCGTTCCCAAGTGGAACCGCCTACAAATCGTTCAACAATCCTTTTGTTGGTGCCACCACTCTATGAATTGTTGGAACTCAACACAGAAATATCAGAACAGAGAACCAGCCTCCCAATCTGTGAATCTGGGATATTTGGCTCCTGCACTATCCAACATTGTGCCACCAGGGTGCATTTTTGTGTTTTAACAGATGCTTTTTATATTTCACGAGTGAAAAAGGTAACGGGGAAACTGAACCTCCCTCATCTGCCCAACACCATAGTACTAGAACCACTAGGCTAAGAGCCCAATAGTTTTTGTTTTGGCCATAAGTCTCTATCTTTTAATGTGGTTCATAATAGTAAGAATGTAGTTCATCCCTTATTATGTGGTGTTATATTCTAATTTGTAATCCATACCTTGTTCAGTATCATAGATTTTCAATATGTAATATTTTTTTCAGTATTATTTTGTACATCATTTACTTCTTGTAGTTTTAAAACCTTCAGTTCAGTTTAGGATTATCTTTTTTGTCTAATGTTTTCAATTTCTAGTCATTAAATTCAGGGTAACTTCAAATGTGTTCTAATGAACAGATTTTAAAAAATAAAAGATATACGTAGAACTCAAGCTCGAGCTTCAATTTGCAATGAATTTTAGCGGGTTCAAATTGAATTCAAAAATTAAAAGAGCTCAATCGAGCAGAATTTGAGCAAGAAAGCAGCACCATACAATCACGGCACAATTTGATTGTACACCCACACAACGATAGACACCACCCAAACGATAAACACCACTTAGGCAGACTCTTAAATGACGGAGTGCCACCAGTCCTCAAACACCTCCTGTTTTCTACATACTTGCAATACAAAGAAAGAGACAAAATACGTGTATCCTCCGTATCGACATTGAAGACGCAATCGAAGAAACTACAAAACCCTAGCAGGTAACCATGGAAAGAGTAAGAGAGGGAGACCGAAAGAGAGAGAGAGAGTGAGGAATAACATACCTCACCGGTGTGAGCGAAGCAAGAGTAGAGGTAAGACTCGTCAACCCAATACTGTAAGTCGCCAATCCACAGGGTTCGGACTTCTTCCACCGTGGTCGGCTGGTGGTAAACAGGAGTTGCCGTTGCTGTCGCTGCCATTGCTGCTTTCCTTCGTATGGATTTCCAATGGTTGATCGGCCAAGTCGGGAATTTTATACATGCATCCCCTTAAATATATCTATATGTATAATTATTCTAATCCCAAATGCTTTATATCCTGAATCTTCAAAAATGTATTCTTCAACCCCTAGATGGTTTTTCTAAAAAAATAATAATATAACATTCAAAAACAATAAAAAAAAGTATTAAATGTAATAAAATATTTAAAAACTGAGAAAAAAAAAAGAAGAAAGGGACTTCTTTCCCTTTAATGATTATATATATATATATATATATATTTTTTTTTTTTTTAATTCTAGTATTTTTTAGTTATTTTATTCAACAGTAAAATAGTAAAATAAGTTTGCGAGTCCCACTAACATATAATAATTACAGCAGAAGGAATTTATATTTTGCCTCAAGTACGGATAAAATCTACTTTTTAGTAATAGTAATGAATATGAAAGACACTCGGTCACGAAGATTTTTAACATAATACATGCATGCTCTTATCTCTACTCGATAATCCTTTCAAAGGATATAAGGTTTCATAAATTTGGAACCAAATCCTATAATCACTTTCCTTGTGAAACTAACTATTCGTCTACCTTTTTATAATAGAGTAGATGGAAAGTAGAAAAAAAATTATATTTTAAAACAATTATTACCAAAATTAAATTTTATATTTCAATATTGTTTTGTATAATTTTTAATTGTAGCAAGTACCTACTCTAATTTCTTTTTTTCACCTTATCAATTGCAACCTTTTTTTTTTTCTCTCTTTTACCAACTTATTATTGTATTAAGTTAGAAATATGAAGAAATATCAATATGTTCCTATTTAATCCTATAAAAATAATGAAAAGTTGTTTAACTTTGCTTATTAATTCAAAACGCAAATTTTCGTAACTTGAATATGTTATTCCTAGTGGAAAGGGAATAGAGGTTTTTATTTTACAAAAGAGAATAACTATTCCCTTTATGAAGAGGGAATAAATAGCCATTAGAAATAAAAAGTTATGGATCAATTTCTAAGTAAAGAAGGTAATATGATATATTCTTAAAAATAATTATTTTCTTTTCTTTCCTTTCTATTTCCTCCAAGTACAATAATTATTCATTACCTTTCTTATAAATTAAAATATATTGGTTATTCAAGTCCAAAATCTTATTATTTGAGTAAGTTATAATGATATTTAAATGTAAACCATTACAAATATAAATTTATGAATCCTAATAAAAACATAAAATATTTAGGAAATACAATAATAATGTACCACGATAATAATTTGAACTAGAGTAAATTTGACCATTGGATAAGTAGTAGCCTAAGACGATGAGTTATAAATTAAGTTAATATGGTTGAATTTTTATTATATTTATTAAAAAAAATTCATATTTAATATGCAAAAGAAGATTGGAATGAAATCGTAATTTCAAGTTTTATTCTCTTTTCTCATGTTTATAAACACATTTAAAAACCAAATTCACGATTCTACGAAGTCATGTTTTAAGGAGGAATTTGAGTTCACTTTTGATAAATTGAAATTACGATTCCATTCTCTCATATTTATTGTTGTTAATTAAATTACTTATTTAATTTTTGATTTTCAATCTAAACCTTATCTATGCATCATGTCTCCTGTCAATAAAAAGTCATCTAAGATGGTTGTCTATGAAATAATTGTAATGGAATCATACAACAAACCATGTCCATAATACGTACTGACGGTTCTTCTTTAGCTAAAAATCACAAGACAAATCATTTGTATAGATTGTGTCGGCTTTAAGCTTAGCCTTAATGCCAGCATTGATAGCAACAATAGCTGACTTCTTTGTTTGCTTGGTTGGTAACTCCTCCTCCACTCCTCAGCTACAAAATCCACATGCTCAATTTTAGCAACTTTTTGTAGATATTTACGATTTCATACTTAGCTTTCAAAAACTTTTCCCGTTTTTTACATCCAATCCCAGGAAGAATTTTATCTGGAACCTCTATATCAATGGGTCTTTCACATTAGGTTCAAGCTCATCCTCCCCTTGCTAACTCTTCTTGATTCCACACAAGATATGTCCAAAACGACGACAATGGCTTTAGCCATTTTGGTCTTGGATCGAATAACTTGAGGGAAAAAGTAAGTGAATTTTCGGCCTTTTTTTTAATCTTTTTTTATTTTGTATTAATGTTGTATTTTCTTTTGTAATAATTATTTTTTTTAAATAACCGTGATAATGCAACTTTTTAATAACAATGTATTTTCTTATTCTTTTCATGGTAATCGTGATAAAAAGTTGATATATATCATTTTTCTTTTCTTTTAAACTTTTGGTAGCACATGTATTTTTTAGTAACATTAGATAAAATACACATATATATAACTGATTCAAAAATCAGCTACTGATGCTAAGTATTATACACTTATAATCTAACCATGTCATGATTGCTCCCAAAGAGGTACTGGCGTCATGCATCCATGTATCATGCGGATACTTCAATTATCAAGTGATTTACCTATAATCTCCCTCAACATCTTGTTAAGTCAACTAAAATTAAAAGCGACGATTCCAATGGAATTACTTGATTCACAACTAACTCGAAAAATCAAATCTCTTGCAAATATCAAAATTCAATTTTGACTAACAAAAATCACCAATACTTCCAAATGACACACTGCCAAAATTCTTCCATAAAAAATATGTTCCCCAAAGTTTTGATACCAAACAATGCGAACCAAGGTTCAATCTATAGATTTAAATTTACATCTATGAACTTAATATGAAATGTTAGTATATGGTGCAATCGAGACTCGAGTATTTAAGCTATTAAAGGGAAGATGTTGATTTTGGGCGTGTACCATTACCATCAAAATGATAACTTAGCTATCGTCCGAATAGTAGCTTCAAACGCACCATTTCCCAGTTGACTGCTAGCATGTTTTTACATATTTTCGTTTATAGAACCTTTTTCTTGCTTGTAGAAATGCCCTTAGGACATTCTACGTTTGTATCTAAGGTTTTCATTCCCAGTCCTTTGAAAAAAAAAAAAAAAAAAACACCATTCCATGATGTATCTTCTCTAAAGTCAATTAGTCATGTTTTACCTTGAATGATAGGGTTGAGGATCCATATATTATTTTGCATGCGGATGCAATCAAGAACAGGGAATTAAGAAAATTTCTAATTTAAGTACTTTTGTATTTTTAGGGTCTTTGAATTTGAATTAAAAGGGCTTGGATATTATCCACCAAGGAGAAACGGAATTGTGCTTATTAAGTTTAATTGCATTACGAACAAGTAAAACTAAACAGGTGTTTGACACAATTTGATAAATATTGATGGGAACAAAAGGGTTAAAAGAAACTCTATTAGGATTTTAACTAATGCTAAAGTAGCGTTTGGTTGCATAATTTTTACGGTATTGGACTAACGAAAAATTTTATTCCATATTTAGTTTATAAATTTGCTTGGTGATTAAATAAAAATTAAATTGATTGACTAAACAAAATACCTAAATTTTGTCACATCTGCACCATAGCACAAAAATTAAATCCACTAGATAAAAACAAAAAATATTTTACATTCCTAAAAGTACCCCTCCATATTATAATATTAAGTTAATAACTATTATTTTTATTAAATATTATAAAAAAATTAGTTATTTTATAATATAAATAATTAATTTTTTAATATAAATTTTGTATACAGTACTGTGTAAACCAAGCATAATATAATGAGCTTATACTGTTCAATCCTCCTTGTACATGTCATGTCTAATTCTCTTTATTTTATCCAGTTCTTATAATAAAACGTTACCTAAAACTCAATAATGATCAATTACAAGAGAACCAAAAAGGGTTTAAGCTTGTTAGGTTAAAAAAAAAGAAGACAAAAATGGAAAATAAAATAAGAAAAAACTTAATAGTAAATCTAACATTTTGAATAAATCTAGTCAACTTATAATTAATCAATTAAACCAAATAACAAAATTAATAAAATAATTTAAATATTCTTCGTAGGTGTACGACTTATTAATAGTCATGGGGTTTCTAATCCTTGAAAAATTCAAATCTAATCCACTTTTATTTCTTAATGAATTAAGAAATTCTTGAAATAAATATGGTCTACTTGAATCGATTATGTATCTCGAAACTAAGTATTATAATCCCTAACTCTAATCCGAGTAATAAAACGTCAAGGTTATTGTATTGTAACTTAATAGTATCGTCATTAATCTTCTATTGAGATATATTAGGATTCGAATCCACTCTCCTCTAAATTATAATATAGTTAGAAAAGAAAATCCAACTAATACAACCAAATTAAACTCAATCCTTACTGTAGTTAGTAACCTATTGCTAGAAATGCTCTTTTTCCATTGGAAAGCAGCTATAAAAGTTTTTTTCTATTAATATTAGTAGACATACATCCACAATGTGTACATTAAAAAATAAATATAACTATCATCAATTTTGAAATATATAATAAATATTAGTTATACCGTTGAATTACATCTAATATAGGTGTTTAAGAGAAATTAGATTCCAAATGAATATACAGCTAAATGAGTAAGAAACAACTTTTAATATGTAGACATTGAATTGACAACATTTTTATTAATTGTAATGAATAGTTGTTAACAAAGGATGACTTATTAAAGGTTAAAATAAGTTGGTGGACATAAAACAAAAATTATCACTATAAACAAAGACGATGGCAAAATTTTGCTATGACCGACAATTTTATTTTTTTGCAAATATAGGAATTTAAGATTGATTTTATAAAGGGTTATAGTAGAGTAAAATATCAACATAATAACTTATTAATATATAAGGTACATGATAAATCATTATAAATAATACAACAACAGCGAAACTAATAAAATTGTGGGACAAGACAATCAACATCAACTATCCATCCATTATTATATGTCAAATTAATATTTCCACCTACTTATCTTTCTTCTTTTCCCTCTTTCTCCTTTCATTAAACGATAGATTCATCACAAACTTTAATAAAGTATAAACATTAACATATAAATGCATTGCATATTACTAAAATTCACACTAAGATTATAAAGTACAGGAACATAAGAGCATGTTTAGAAAAGGGTATGTAACATAAATACTTATGCCAAGCACTCATCTACCTTTATAATTTTCATATGTGAACAATTTGCTTAATTTAAGGGAGGTGCTTAATTTAAGAGAGATACTTTACGAAGAACTGATTTTCTATTTTACTTTTTCTGACACAGTTAATCATATAGCCAACGTATTTGACACCATAATTAAATAAAATAAATGGTTGGGTACCAAATAATTAAATAAAGGTAAAAAACCTTTGGTTAAAGTATTCATTTATAAAGTTTAGAAGTGTTTTAGATGAAGAGGTGCGTAAAATACTGACATGACATTCTAAGTACCCCCTTTATAAATATGCTATCTTAATAAAGATGTTTTCTTTACATTGATTCTTGAAATTTAAAGTTGCTCTCATCAAATTTTAAGAACAAAAATGACATCAAATGCAAGGAAAAAAAATCATTATATGATCTTCCTTTGCTACATTTATCAAAACAAAGCCTTTGATCATCTTTTCACAAATAATTATACATATGTTTTTACAGTCTTTGTTACCACAACAACACTTACATATCATCAAATTAACACAACAAGGCATGCTACCTTATTGGTCATTATACTCTAGATCACCATTGGGATATTTCTTACATTTGCTCAAAGTAAAACATCACTTTTAAATTGAGGGAAGGAAAGTATGAGAATTTTGCTTAAAGAGATCCTTTTTGCGATGACTAGAGATCAACTCCACTTCTAGTAAATATGAGAATCTAGAGATGTATAGCATAACAAGAAATAACGTTATGATTGGACAATAGTAAAAAATAAAACGATATAAAGCAAATATTCTTAACATTAGGGAAATAAAACAGAGCTTTAATGTTAAGGGAAGTAATGCTATTGAAATTTTCTTTTTTAGACCCTTTAGCAACAATAAGAGATTTACCCTACTTTCTATAAATGTGAGAACTTAAGGATATATAGTATAGTTAAAAATTACATTATAAATAGGACAATAGTCAAAACAAATAAAATGAAAGAAATATAGAAAGCACATAAAAAAAACCTATTGATGCATCAACAGGTTTTTTTTTTTTTTTTTTTTTTGCCACCTACTTCCATTTCTTTAACCAATAATAAATTTATTATAAAATCCATTATATATAACATATAAAATTGACCAATAATAATCACTATTCAATTGGAAACATAAATTGACAATTAAAATAGTTTTAAAAAGAATATAGGTTTATGATAAAATAAGTTATTATTACTTAGCCTTAATGGAAGCATTCAATTAATAATAGAAATGAAATAATAAAAATTGTGTGAGGTGAACAGGAAAAAATAGAGAGATTTGAGGAAATTAATATTTTACCTTTGAAATGATTAGGCAAGATTATAATAACATATATTTTAGTAGGTTTTTCTAATTAATACCCAGGTATTTTAAAGAATTTAAAAAAAAAAAAAGGCACCAAAAGGTTATTGGGCCCTATAGATATAGATAATAAAATATAATGAATAATTGGAATAAAGGTGCTGTGGGGGGCATGGTTGTATAAAGAGCTTCACTTGCTCTTATCACAAACTCTAAAACATGTTTTAGGTGAAGGAGTGGAACACTTTTTATATGTTGTAGTGATAGAAAAAGATTGGAGGTTGCGATGCTTACTCTTATAATGTAGTTATACTTCCAAAGAAATTAACAATTCCTTGACTTGAGAGAACTGGATTACCTTGTTTACTTCATTTATGGATCTATAATAGTCACTCAATGGGAATGACTATTACTTAAAATCAATTACAATTCCCAACTCAAACCTTGGAATTGGGATTCATAGGTGAATTCTCTCTCTTTAAAAAAAAAATACAAAATTGACCCTAACAAAAATTTAAAAAGACAAAGGCTACCCCTAATTATTACACAATGTTCAAAACGATCTAAGCAAACCTTAAATCTATCAAGCTTCCTGTTCTCCTCTCTCCACTCGACTCTTTTTCATTCCACACACGAGGGGCATATTTAAGCTATCATTGTTGCATTGCTAGCTCAAACTCGAAACCATTTTGATTGAGGTACTTGTCTAGCATCTCTCTTTCTTATTTATAGTTTCCACTTGAAGTTGTTGAATATTCTTCAAACCTTTCTATTATGTTAAGTTTTGGATTAGGGCTTGATGTTGGTAAAAGATCAATTTTAGTGTAAGCTTTAAGGTTCTGAGAGTCGATTTTGAGGTTAGCTTTCAATTTGGGGTTAGGGTTCTAATGATGGTGGATATCACAAGTATAATCCTTAGCTAAACTCTTAGTGGCTCAAAGGTTGCTAACAATGGTAAACCTGCAAAAAGCCCCCTTTAGCATAGCCAATGAGGGCTCTCTAATGATCAAGTTAGCAAAAAGAGTGGTTGGGAGTTAATTCTAAATAATGTAATGTAGTAGAGGATGCATAAGAGGGAATTCAAAAGGATCACCTTACTTAGAGTCTTACCTCCTATTTACAAGTAAGGGATTGGTCTGGATGCAATCCAAGGTGAAGATACTATTAATATGAGAAAGGACATACATCTTTTGGCTAGTTGGTAAACCTTAGGAATGTTGTTACGCCTTGAAGCAGTAAAGTCGTAATAGTCCCGCTGTGCAAACCATTCTAAAATAGAAGTTAGCCTTACAACCATTATTTTAGAACTGATCTACACAAGGCGTCCACGATCAACCCACTTTAAAGTAAATAGTTTGTAATTTAAATAAGTCATTTATTGAAGAAAGTAAGAAAATAAGAAAATATATATATACATTAGAATTTGGTTATTACAATTAACGTTTATAACATTGCACCATAATCTATTTCCTAGTTAATTCATTATTCAAAAATTAAAAATTCTAAAATAAGAGCTTAAACCTTAAAAATATATGTCTATTCTTCAAATGTTTTTCCTCACTTCCTAAGATCTAGTAATTGCTAGCTTCAGGATAATTGTAAGCCGCTTTTTAGCTAGTACTTACAACGGCGTCTATAAGAATATAAGCAACCATAACTTAATAAGTCGGGACAGAAGATTTAAAACTATACCACCAATACAAATAAAGTTATCAATCGATTTAGTTAGATGCAATGCATGAACACACAAATGCCATTGCACAACGTTATTTGATCTGTTGTGAGATTAGAGAAATTACGTCCGCTTTAATCCGGGTTAAGGAGTTACCGTTAATGCAACAGCTCACGACTAAACCCAAGCTTATGCAATAGAGACACCACTCCTCCCGCAACTACCTTCAAACCATTGACTTCACCCTTACCATGACCTCCTCGCCTATTACTTAGTTCGATTAAGGATGAAGAAGGGACTAATTATGCCATTCGGCGCTATCTCTTTTGAATGAGTCGGTATTTAGCCGGAGAATCTTAATGTTTTCCTAATGGGTTGCTATGTAAGTCCAATTTATGATTACAATACAATACATGCTAGAACAACAATTCAGAATCATGGCATTAAACTCATAAACAAGCACATGCATAAAGCCACTACCTAATAAGTACAATCAGGTACAACTTTAAGCCTTCGAAATACATCAATGTATTAATCTTGACTTACTTGGACTTCTCACTTGCTCGCTTGAGGTCTGACTCACTCAAGCAATCACCAATGATCCCTTTAATACTAACGTTGTCTCGGTTTTCATATAACTGTTATAAATTAGTTTTGATCCTATAACACTTATTGTTATCTATGGTTAAGGGTTTAATATGTCCAATTATCTAGGTTCTCAAATCTTTTACAATGATTCTGAGTTTGAGGCTAGGTTTGGGTTTAGTTTCTGCATCGATTTCTAGATTAAGTTCTAATTTAGTTTTTAAATACAGTTTTATACACGAATCCTAGAAACTCATTTCAACCCATAATAT
Source organism: Lumnitzera littorea (assembly GCA_024138015.1). NCBI lineage: Eukaryota > Viridiplantae > Streptophyta > Magnoliopsida > Myrtales > Combretaceae > Lumnitzera > Lumnitzera littorea. Next base: position 15,218,431 of record JAMXBB010000006.1, on the reverse strand, counting down.
GAAATTAATCACATTATTTTTTAGTATCCTCAATATTTTTTTTTTTGTCTTTAACTAATGTTCTAGTCCGTGCGGTACATCATAATCCTGATTTAACTATCGAATTTACTCCTGATATGAGAAAATTTTATATTTTTCATACAATTATCCTAATTTAAGTTTCTTACCAGATTTTTTATATATTCCTATTATTAGTATAATAACAATTTTTATACGAATATTTTTTATTTATTATATTTCTAATATTTGTAAATTATGTATTATTACCTATTATGTACATAATATACATCCAATATTTCTATCACTCCAAATATCGTTCCCTAACATCAATTAACATATCAAAATATCTAAATCCATCCCAAATCAGATTTTACACCTAATTATCCTAATTTGCAAAATTAATTTAAAATATGCCATTTTTACCTATTACTTATATATTACATAATATCTTAATAATTACATCTAACACCTTAAATGCCACAGATATCATACTATATCAGATTTCAACATCCTTAAACATATAATTACTTACTGAATCAGTAATAACTCATTTAATTACTTAATTAATCCTAAATTACCCATTTTATACATTATTTTAAGGCCTAAAAATTATCTAAAAATTTCAAAAAATAATTTCTGCAAAAGGGCTTCATCGAAATGTTGTATAACTTCTAAGTAACCTATACAAAAATTTTGGGCTCAAAACTATACTCTTAAGGTCATTTGTTTCTAAACTGAATAAAGCTTAGGTTTGCAAGATTTCTTAAGGACCATATATCGCGGGACATATTTTCATCAAAATAAAATTTTTTCCTAAATCCAAATGCTAAAATATCCTAAAATAACAAAATTCATAATTTTACAAATATTTTTAATAATTTAAGCAAAATCGAGTAGAAATTGAAATTTACCAACGTTGGTTGCTCCGGCCACCAAGGCTTTGTCAGCAAGGCTAGGCATTGGTTTTGAAGTAGGATAGTGGTGATAGTTTGGTTCTAGGTGGTATGATCTATTGGTTTAGCATAAATGCTCTAACTATACAGATTTTTCAAATTTTTGTAAAAACCTAAATTTTCTCTCAAATTCCGATACTCTTAAATTTTTTTCAACTCCAAACTAACCAAATGAGCTCCTGTAATTTTTTTTCCTATTTATAGAGTTATAAAGTAATTTTAGTGTACTTAATTAGACAAGACAATAGCTTATCCTCTTTCATTTTTTGACTTTTCGCTTGTTTTAATTTAATTGGTTGCTTTTATTTATTCAATTCCAAACTGCCATGCCTCAATTCTAAATGTTTCCTCATTTTTCCTGATTTTTTCTTAATTAATTATAAATTTTATTTAATTAATTAACCTTATTTTAGCATATTTTGCCTATTTTAAGTAATTATGCATATTTCTACCTACATATAAATACATATATGGTATAAATAAATATTCCTAAATATTATTTAAGTTATTTTATGATTTTTAGTGTGCATATAATTTATCTCTAATGATTTGTTAGTTATCGAAATATATTTTACATATTTCTAATAAATAATGAGTAATATACTTAAATTTTGAAAATTTTATATTATTTTATTTTATTATTTATTTTCTAAATTCAAACTTATGGGATCGCTTTTACTAATATTTCTAACTTTACTTTATAATTTAGATTTGATTGGGTCCTTTAGCCAATTATCCTAAATCCTACGAACTGAACCTCGAGTAGCTAATTATAGAGCTTACAAATGTAGCTTATCACATCGATGTAGGTGACCTCCATAGCTTAATAGCCGAACCATTAGGCCATATGTCAAGGTGTTATGTAGCATTTAATGAAAAAAGAGAGAGAAAGAGATAAAGGAAGGGAAGCTCGGGTTTATTAAACTACGTACCCCAAAGGGCACTATAAGAAAGGGGCACTTCTCTTCCTAATGGTCAGACGATGCAATGTTGGATTCATACTAGATTTCTTAGGTGCTCAAAGCTCGAGTCAAGAAGGTTCAAGGGCTTTAGGTTTTCTTGTGGGACCAATGAGCCCTTTAGCCATTCGAGTCTCGAGAGAGACTTAGGAGATGGCGAGCAACCAGGGAGATTGCTTGGGCTTTGGCCTATACCTTAGGTACAGTGGGCAGTGTTGGCACGCTTCTCTAAGCTGGTGTAAGCTTTGTAACTATAAGATCGAATTTAATATGTAAAGTTTAAAGTGATCAACTAAAAGATTCGATCAAGCCTAAAATATAAAATAAAGTTAGAAATATTAGTAAAAATGATCGTGTAAGATTGAATTTAGGAAAATAAGTAATAAAATAATAAAATATTATAATATCAAAATTTAAATATATTACTCGTTATTTATCGGAAACACATAAAATGAGTTCCGATAACTAACGAGTCACTGAAACTAAATTAATATTTAGCTTATACTCCATATGTATTTACGTATGAGTAAAAATACACAAAATTATCTAAAATACTTGAAAAATGCTAAATAATTAAAGAAAATTATAAAAAAATAAAGAAAAAAATAAGAGAAGTGGGAAATGATCTAGATTAAGGTTGTAGCAATTAGGGGAAGAAATAAAAAAATTAGCTAATTAAATTAGCACACTTAAATAATCAATTTGGAAGAGATAAATCACTTATCAAGTCAAAATTAATGCACCAAAATTTCCTAAGAGCTCTATAAATAGCCAAAATTTTTTGGAAGCTCATTTAGGCAGTTGATAGAGTAGAAAAAATAAAAATGATCAAAACAAGAGAGTTAGAGTTTAGTTTTCAAAAATTTTAAAAAGAACTATATAGAATTGGATCGAACTTACGAATCACCATAGACTAGAACTGAATCGTTGTCGCCGTTGCCACCGCCGCCGCCTCCGCCACACCCCACACCCATCACCTAGATTGGCCGACACCCCTTAGGCTGCCGTTGGTGGCTAGAAGTCCAATAATCATGTGAGTCCAAATTCCAATTGATTTTGTGTAAATTATAAAAATTATTAATTTTATTTAGAAAATTATAAATTTTATTATTCTGATGTTTTATTATAGATAGATTTAGGGAAAAATATTGGTTAGATTTAATTACATCTAAAAGTATAGAGTGTTTAAGAAATTAAGCGAAACTGAACATATTTCAATTTAGAATTAAATAGTCTTAGAAGTGTAGTTTTAAACTCGAGTTTTTTTTTGTATAAACTACTTAAGTAATATAGAACAGTGTTATGAAGCCATTTTTTAGAAATTTATTTTTTAAAATTTTAAGTGATTTTTAAACCCTTAAAATATGTATATAATTAGGGATTTTTGGGGTTAATTAATGATTAATTGAATAATTACTGATTTATTACATAATTAGGGTTTTTAAGATGTTCATATCTAATATAGTATGATAATGGTGGTATTTAGGGAGTTAGATGTGATTATTAGGGGTATTATGTAATAAATATAGGTAATTTTGATAATATGTGCAATTGGAATTATGGTAAATATAAAATATTATATTAAAATGGATAATATAATAATAATATTAATACTTATTAAATTTGGTACAAAACTTAAATTTAAGTAATTATGGGAAAAATATAAAATTTTCTCATATTAAGAGTAAATTCGGTACCCTAATGAGGATTTGAATGTACCGAGTAAACTGAAATACTGATTTAGGAGCAAATGTGATATTTAGTATATTCGAGCCTAATGTAATTAGTTTTACATTAGGGTTCGGAACGTATTTTTAGAAGTTATGTATAATACTTGTAGATTAGAATTGATTTAAAACCTAAATCGGGATCGGATTCGAAAACCAAATCTTAAACTAACTTAAGATTAATCAATAATGAATAATATGTATATATGAAAAGTTGAGTTAAATCATAACCTAAAATATGTATATATATATCATATAAATATAAGTATTAAAAGAGTATTTATATTATAGGAAATATAGAGACGAGTCGACCTACGAAGAGTTAAATGAGCGACCTAAGGATTTCAGGTAAGTTAGGTTTAATACTTCATCCTGTTTTGGAGTACTATTTTAGAGTACTTGGAGACTTAAGATTGTATTTGATCATGTTTGTAAATAGTTATGTACACATGTGCTTGGGTATTTGATTTCATGCTGAACTTTGTGTTATGTTTGGTGATTGATTTGAATAGAATGATGTGAAATTGTTTTATCACCCTAAACTGTACTTAGTCATAACCGACCTAGATACCCTAATTAGATATGCATTGCAAACCTTTAGAGGACCATTAGGATTCTCCAACTAAATACTGATACATTAAAAAAAAATAGTGCTAAATAGCATAATGTTTTTTTTCTCATCCTTAACCGAATTAAGTGAAAGGCAAGGAGGTCATGGTGAAGATGAAAGCATTGGTTCAAAGGATAGTCTTGGGGGGAGTGGTGTCTCAATTACACAAAATTGGGTTTAGTTGTAAGTTGTTACATTAGCCGAAACTCCTCAATCCGGATTAGAGCAGATAAAATTACTCTAATTTCACAACGGACAGGACTACATTGTATGATGACATTTGGTTGTTGCATTGTATATAATTAATTGTTTGATAACCTTGTTTATATTTGTTATACTTTCATAAGTCTCTAATTTAATTTACTAAGCTGTGATTGCTCATACTCATATAGATTTTCTTATGGGTTCTGATTGATATGTTGCAATACAATTATCTAGAGGTTAGTTTCTTTCTGAAACTATAGGGGAGTGAGGATCAATCGGTCGAATGATCAAGTTTCAAAGGTCTTGTTAGTATCTCTAGGATTATAAATTGATATATGATATGTAAGTTAGTAGATTGTTGTAATATGTAGAATCTTCTGGAAATTCTACGATAATGTGAATGCAAAAATATATATACGACTTAAGGTTTTAACTTTTATTGTAAATTTTAGCTAAATTCTAAATTAAACTGTTTACTTCAAAGCGAGGAGTCGTAAACGCTTTGTGTAAATCACATCTATGATAGGCACTATAAGGTCAATTACTATCGTAGGTCAGTTTACACGGCAGGACGGTTGCGATTTTGTGATTTCAAGGCATAACAACTGGCTTGTATACTTAATAGGAAAATCATTTGGTAAGGGCAAGAGAGACATCTAGAGATGTTGATTAGGTTCGGTGATGGGCTTGAGCCTTTAAAGCTTCGGGCTAAAAGGCGACCATCAACTAGTTCGATTTAGAGTGTCATCTTCTAAATATATTCAACATTTGGGTTAGGGTTAGATTTTGTTTTTTCCATGAAGCGTCTGGTTTTCTAACATGATTATACATTATGCAATATAAAAATAACTTAATCTAAATTAAATATCCATATTTGTCTGTATCATTTTTTCTTAATAAAAGGATTTTAGCAATATACTTCTTTAAGTGCCATTATACTCAAAGTTGTTTAAGTTTAGTTATTCAAATCCAATTCTTCCATGGATTTAAGTCTTGTATGGTATTTGCATTGAAATGTTATAGACTATGTTCTAATTTTTTTTTTCCCTTTAAACCAAACATATTATGTTTTGATAAATCTACATCATAGAGAAAGGTCTAAGCAGACTAAAGCAAGATAATAATTAAGTTCAATGCATTGAATTGGAAAGGAGTTCAATAATGCACTTCTCTATAAACCATTTCGTTTTGAATTTGCTCTCAATAGCTAACCAACGAAAAACACACCTGTATACAGATGCATAAAAAGATAAATATAATAGTTATAAGATAACTTGTCTATCACTTTTTTTGCAAACATGCAGCTTTTCTTTTATGTCTCTATAATTATCCCAATTATAATCTCTATTCCAGCAATAATGTGTTCAATGCTTATTTATTATACTACTATAATATTTTTAACTACATATATTGATGAAGGAGAATAAAGTAGGAGTGCCGAGTGTGAGTTATTTTAGTAAAAGAATAGAGAAGTGGGACAAGAAAGAGATGGGATGATGGTCTCGTGGGGTTAAAAGAGGGGTTATTAAGAAATTTATTATAATATCCTATATAATTATTTTTATGGCGTTAAATAGCATAAATTTTTAAGGGCATTTGATAAAATTTTATGGAAAAAAGTGAGGCGGTTACACAAAAACCCTTGCGCTTAAATAATATAAATAAAAACTTATGTACTACCTTTGAATATTGCCAACATTAAAAAAAGTTTTGGTAAACAATTGGGTGAAAGATGTAAGTTGATGTTCGTATTGCATTCTCTAGTTTTGTATACCTATCGTCCTCAAGCCAGATCTCATGAAGGAGGCTTGTTGAGAGCGATAACATGACATGTATCGAGCAATTGAGATTAGATTGGCATTCATTTTATAAACTTCGTGAAATGTTAGAGAGTATAAAGGGTTTGAGAGCAACTAAAGGCTTGTGGATGAGCAAGTTGCTCTTGCATATGTTTGCTCATTGTGTAAAGAATAGGGTAATAAAGCATAATTTTAAGAGATTCAAAATGTTTGTTGGTAAGTATTTCCATAATGTATTAAATATAACCTTATGCTTGAGCAATCATCTCTTGAAGAAGGCTGAATCGACTCCTGACAAATACCCTAATTATCAATGTTGTCACACTCGAGTTAACCTCCTTAGTCCAACCTGGTTAAACTCGACTCTTCCATAAAACCGGTTTAAGTAGTCCCTTTAGCCCTCATTAATAGTGACCCCAGTTTAACCGATTAACCTAATCGGTCCAACTTGGTTCTTATAAGAACTTATTGGGTTTTTCTTAATTAAAAATATTATTTTCTCTTGTATTTTTTTTAGAAAAATACTAATTTGTTAAAAAAAATGTAAATTAAAGAAAAACAAAAAATAATCTATAAAAAGCTCTCTAACTTTTAATTTTTAAGAAAATAGGATATTTTGTATTACTTTATAAATAAATATGAATTATATTATAATATTTTTATTGATCCCAATTCAATCTTAATTGAATTTCTCAACCCTTAACCCCTTCTCACTCTTATGTCAACCTTTTGGTCTAGGTTTGACAACATTGCCAATGATTGACAGGAACATTTCAAGGTATACAATATTAAAATAAGTTAGTATGTCCATAATATAGGTTGATTAGGAAGTTTAACTTTATAATCTTTTTGTCTTTTTGTGTAGAATCATTTAAGTGTTGTAGATTGAACTCAAATCTCAATCAAAATACTAATGAAAGACAAACCAAGATATAGAATCAAGAAAAATGAGATTGGCACTATTGCATTGGATGTTTGTTTGCTTAGTATGCATTTCATATATGTTTTATCCAAATGGGAGGTTTCCATAACAAATAAGTTCTGCGAGATGCAATCACCAAAAGCAATGGTCCGAAAGTTCTATAAGGTATGATTTGTTCATATCTTTGCTATTTTGAGAAAAGGATTAATGGTATTGATAAGTGGTTTGAATTAATTATTGGTAAGTAAATACTAATAAAATCTCGATGTACGACAATATGCATAATATATATCGACTTCAAAAGCTAACTGTTGTACAATTTATCAATTGTTTCTCCCCTTCCATGGAGTAGATTTACATTTTCCTATGTAATTAGTCTCAGGTGTTAAGGCATGCTCAGTGAATGTTCATGCGATTTCTTAAGCGAAGAATCGGCTTTTGAGGTACTTCTTGCAAAATATTGGGTTCCTTCCTAGATGACAGTGAAAAGACTTTTTAAAAAAAAAGAATCTTGTTTAGTTTTCTGACACTGTGAGGAGATGCCTTTGGATTTTAAGAAAATATAATATTTTGAGACAACAAAAACTTAGAAAATTGTTAAATAACTTTTATGAAAAAATTTAGGATAAAGTAAGAAGTTGATCATCTAAATGAGTGTTTTTATGTCATATTTAGTATACAAGAATGAATAAAATTAGAATGTAGTGGAATAAAATAAAATGAAATGAGTTCGAATAAAATTAGGATTCTACTTTTTTAAAGATGTAATCAAAATCCCTCTTAAAATTAGAATTAGAGATTTTGTAAAATGGTGATTTTAGCTTTAAAAAAAGGTATCAAACATATAAAAATGGAATAAAATTTGATATAGCTATTCTAAACATAATATTAGAATATTGACTCAAATAATATCTTACGTCCACATTGCTGTAGATTCTGAACCCAACACGCAGGAAATGATGATGACAATGTTGACTTGTACGAAGGTACGTGAATAACACTCTAGCCCTTCCATGTCTCACCATGTACTTCTCTCTCTCTCTTTCTCTCACGCGCGAGTGTGTACACACACTCTCGTTGTTACCAACTTGAGCTTTTTGTTTTACCATGATCAATGCGAGGAAATGTAATTTATCCATTATAGGTAAAAACATGCAGGAAAAGGAAAAAAAATTCAAAAAAAAAAAAAAAACAAATGTTGCTCTTGAATAAATATTCCCAAGAATATAATACTTGAAATCGTTTCTTCTAAAAGTGATTTCAATTGACCCACTTAATGCAATTTTGGTTCGAACAAGCGATTTTGGTTGAAAATGTAATCAATACCCAAACATGCAATTTTGGTTGAAAACAAATGTTAATTTAGATTGTTTGTTTTTACCTCTCCAACAAGTGATTTTGTTTCATAATGAGGTAGTTTTGTACTCTAAATCGCCCCTCCTAATAACTATTACGTTACATATAACCTCCTATTTTTAACTTAACACAAAATCGTTTTTTAATTAATTAATATAGCACAAATTGAATTCTATCCAGTTATATTTTAGTGACATGTTTGGTTTTGTTCTCTTTCTCTACCATACATATACATACTTTGAATTAATAGAGAACATTTTTGGTCTGTATCTATATGAATTGATATTGTGATATGAGTTAGTGCTATAAATTTGTGGCAAACTGAAATCACCAATTCTAACCTTAATTCGCATCCTTGAGATGCACTTCAAAACATGTTAATAATTTGAAATTATGAAAGTGTTATAAAAAATGTAATTGCACTTTCAAATAACTATATAGTGTTTCAAAAGTAAGGAAAAAAAAAAACAAACTTGAAAGTGAAATATGCAAATCTAATGACATCAGCGCCATTGGTGTGCAAGTGGACAAACATCCAGGGGATCCGCATCGGCCAAAGGCTGAACCATCTAGTTCGCATCCAACTAAGTGATCTATGTCCCATCTTAACTATAAGCACTCGAAAATGATGCATACATGGAGACTAGAGTAGGTTGCATCTATGTGACTCACTCGCCCATGTCATGATGAGGATCTTTAACTAGCTTCCTTAATGGTATAGGAAGAGTATGGACTTGACTACTAAAGGTCTCTTCCACAACGAGGGTATGATACATATGATCCGCAAAGCTCTCCTCAATAAATGATCTGTAGTACTCAAATCCTGGCAGTTCAGGAGATGCTGGTGGTGAGTAGTATGGAGGATAAGCATCATCTCGAATCTACACGCTGGCTTATTTATGTCCTCGGCCTCATACTCGACAACAACCACGTCCCCAGTAGCCCCTTTCTCGTTGTGGCTCGTTCGATGGGGAGTTGTCTTCGTCTATATCAGGATCGGGTGTAGGTAGGTCACCCAAGTGGACCCCAATAGTCCCCTGGATGAGGTCATCAACCCTATGCTGCTCAAATATAATGTCTTAGTATAACATATGTGATAATTTATGTATGAAGTTCGCTTGCAATTCAAACATAAAAGTTTGAGTAGTATATAATTAGAAAAATAAATGTGTAATTGAAATAGCAAGTGTAAGTTCCATATACATCCGGGAAGCCCTTGACCGGTCAATGTATCTATGAATAGCTTATTGGTACCAAGGGATGTAATTAGGATGTACATTAGGTAATGGTTGCACCTGTACTATCCGATTTTGTCAATCCTCCTAATATGCTATCCAATATGCATGTCGTGTCGCCCAATTGATCTCAGTCCTGCCCTTTAGGTTAATTTCATATAGCACTCGTTTAATATTAGGGTAGGCTGAGATTTCCTACATCCTACTAAACTGGTAAGCCATGCGGTTAAGATAGTACATATTAACAATGTGGAAGCATATAAGCGGGACATAAGCTAGCCACACATTACTCCTATCCCAACAATAAGCGGGGAATCTAGCAATATCATCGTGGTCATAGGGAATTCAAACAACTTGAAGCAATGATCAATGATGAGGTTAAAAAAAAGTAACACGTACTGAATGAACAAGTAGCTGGTTTTGCTAAATATGCACCTACTCCAGATACTGTTGATCGAATACATCTCTATACTATCCAACCACATGCATGGGCAACTTAGTGATGTCAAACTCCGCCCCTCATCAACTCATAAGTGGTCGACCATCGACAACTGATGTAATCCAGCGTCGTAAAGGGGCGATGTGTGAGAAATGCTCCATGCTCACACCTGAAGAATTATTAGTGGATCATTAATCTCTCATACTTCCATCTTAGAAGCGAGACACAACTAGCGATACAGTTACGTCAAGCAAGCTACTCCCCAAGTGTATTGCTTGGCCATGGTGAGGTCTGATAAGAGAGGGAGGAACATAAGGTGTACGATATTGTTAGACTTGTTTGAGAACAGCATACCCTCAATCAACTGCATGATATGTACCCTTGTATAATGCTACACCGTTATGTCATCTGCATCAAAAGGAAAATCATTGAAATTGTTCTTTAACCAAAACAATTTCAATCGCGCACCCTTTATGATACTCTTTGGTAGATGAATTCCTAATAAATGGTGACATAACTTGACCCACCTAGTAAATGCCATCACACCAGTAACTGCATCACCATCGGTTGAAAGACTAAAGAGCAAAGATATATCCTGTAGAGTTACCATCATCTCACTAGTATAGAAGTAAAATGTATGTGTCTCCTCTCTCCATCGCTCAACCAGGGCAGTAATCAAGTGCTAATCTAACTATATAAAGGAAACTTACTATGCGCCAATGAAGCCTAATTACTCTAGATATGGGATCATGCATGGATCTATCAGGATCTCCTCACCATCTAGACACCTAAATATTGCCTTATGTCTATGACACTTGAGTTAGTAGTTCTCCTGTAACCAAGGAAGAAAAACTAATGTTAAAAGCATTATACAAATTGAAATATCGTAAGTATGTTTTTAGTTTACTTTTCCTTACTTAACCACCCCACACCAGCTCAGACTTATGGGATGGCTGCAACTAAAGTAATGACTTATCGGCCGATCTTGGATTCATTTGCCTTTGCAAGTGCGAAAAGGAAAAAAAAAATAGTAAGCTTACCATTACACTCATAAAGGAAAATCAAAACATTAGCAAAATGATAATTTCTTAAACACATTTTAATATATATTATCAATCGATATTATCATAGTTTTTTCACTTTCACTAAGTCAAGTATCAATAGATCCACTCGACATTGATTGTCTTCTTTGCTACTTACGTTTTCTCTTATTATGCCCATCCCCATTGCATAATCTACATGTGTAAGTCAATGGTCTCTCCCAAATGTTCATCTTATTTTAGAATCGTTTCTCTTATGGCCTGCCTGGATTCCTAACCCTGTTTAAAGTTTGAATTGGATGCCACACATGAATGTCAAGATAAGACCAATTGGCCTTATCAGCATAGGGCAAAAGGAATGCACATATATACGTAGCTGATTTTATAATATATACTAATACCCAATATGTGTAGCACAGTTTATGCTCATTTTTCCCATAACAATTATAGTGTGAGAGTGTGAAATTTTATATGTTTACCACTTATTGCAAGTATACCGTCGAGTCTTAAGTGCGATCGTGTGGCTATTCTCTCCTTTCTGCTTATGTGATGCAGGTCGTTGATGACCTCAAATATCTGCTCACTGTAGTAAAAAATTACAACACGATGACCACTAGTAACTCTTGAACATCCTTTATCAGAACACTTAGTGACTCTTGAACATCCTTTATGTGCACAATATAACCGTATTGTTTGCAAATAGTTACCTACAAGTGTCTTATCTTAACGCTCGGTGACTTTTGAATATCCTTTATCAAAAAGTAAGATAAGGTGTTTGAATCCAATTTTGAGTGGTCTTGGCTTATAGTAGGATTGAGGCATGTGTATGGACCCACAAACTTGGTTATTACAAAGCATTTATTATGCTACTTCTTACAAGATCTAACTCCACTTGCATCCCCTTCTCCAATCAATGCATCTAATAGAAGATAATGTAGGTTCGGACTCCTTCACAATGAAGTTGTGGTAGTTCATAACATGATGTAGTCTCATAGCTGTCTATAGATTTTTTTTTTTTTGAACTGCATGCCCACCTTCAATTCATCATTGAAGCTCTATTCACCATCATTTATATTATCTTTAGATGGTACCAGTCCATCCTTAACACTTGCTGTGTAGAAAGATACGGGTTTCGACATCTTGACCACGTCTACACAAGACGCTAACCTATGCCTCTAATCATTTTGTCTACGTAACCTTTGCACTTCTTCTACTTCCTACAACTAGCATTCACTCAGACTAATGTCAGTATTACAATTTGTATTATCAGAATTTTCATCAATGTCTTTGCAAGCTAATTCATTCTCTACATTAATATCTCTATTAGATTCATCGGTGATCAATACATTAGGTTTACTAGACATGTAACTGCTACTCGGTACATGACTTGGTGGGACTGGTTGGGATTTGAACACACCGGTTTCAACTTGCAATCCAATGTTTACGTTGTGCCTTCCAACATTATACTTAGCTGTAGAAGGGGCTATTGGTGATAGGTTCATCTCATGAATTTCAATAGACAACTTTGTTAAACCGCTAACTCCACCACATCCTACTGATGAAGCCATCAATTGTTGGACATCATAATCATCGCTGATGGGGATGGTATAGAACATGTCCTTGGTTCCACCTATAAGGGGGCATTTGTGAATCAACTCGACTCGATGTGTCGTCATATCAACCTAAAGCCAATCATATATCAATCTAACTAACTTGTCATACGTAGCCCTAAATGGAACTCCAACTACTATTTTCGGGTGATTATCATACTGCACTCCATCCTCTTATTCCACAATATTTCTACTGACATAACAAACTAACCTCATATTATTCATTTTACACCTGTTTGCTATACCAACTTCATAAACTTCAGCATTTGAATATAAAAATACTACCTTGTACTAACAGACATACTTTATTCAAGTTTATGAACAAATCACCTAATTTGATTTCATTATCATAATCCCTTAATGACACTACAATCAGTACTTTCTCCAACTAAAACAAATAAAGAAGTTACACCACTTCGCAAGTTAGTTCATTCTCCACAACTCTCAACAATAATTATNTAATTTTGTATTTTTTTTGTATTTTTTTCCTTTTCCCAAAAAAATGCATAATATACATATAAAATTTAAATAATGATTATAAAAATTTTAAAACATAAAAAATATAAATATAATCTATTATTTTATTTATTAGCAAATATACATTAAAAAATTATTTAAGAAATATAAAATTCAAAAAATGAATGACTCGTTATAAATAAATTATATATAATATATAATTTTCATAAAGAAAATGGCTTAAAATAAATTAGTGATATAAAAGGTAAGAACTTTTAAAAGTAAATTAAATACGATAAAATAAATGAAAATGATATAGATAAAATAAATGAAAATGATATATAAAAAATGTTTCTAAAACTATATATATTATTTATATATATAATCTATTATATTTAAGCCAATAGTGTTTATTCGTCTTCACCATTTAATCTGTGGTAAACATTTTTTTTATATACTAATGGACGATACACCCGTGATACGTGTATAGATTAAATAAAATTAAATTTATATTTTTTAAATTTATCATTATTTATTTAGTGAAAAATCATAATTTTTGTTAAATAATATAAATATAGATTTATTCCTTTTTCTCTATCTATACTCACTTTAAATTCTTTAATTTTTTACTTATGAGAATATCAGAATTATGGATAGAAATCCATTTATGCTGGTGCATATAAATCATTATTATGATTATATTTTATTATAATCTGAATTTTGGTCATGTAATACATATACGTAAAATAAGGTAGGAGAGAATAAAAAAAGAGAGAAACCATTAAGGAGAGTGATCATGGGATAAGGATCATATTGTGTGAAGAGATAATGGAAAAAGTGAGTCTTGAAATTAGGATAGATTAATGAGAAAAAGTAAGATGATATGTCAATTTTCTCCTTAATATAAAATAATTATAGTTTTATTAAAATTATTTTTAATATCGATTTTTTTTAATACAATTTTAATTAAAGAGCTAAATAGTAATATTTAAAAAACTAGTTACTTTAAAATTATTTCTTTTTAATAATATAGATATAGATATAAATATACATTGCTTTCATGTATTTTAACTTACCAATAGCTTCCGGATAACCACCTGTATCCATGTTGTGCTCCAAACCGGTAAAAGCAAAACCCGACATATCCTCCCTTAAAAAACGTGATTATGCTAACGACTAAGAGACCAGGCAGAAAGTACAATGGAACGTGATTATGCTAACGATAAGAGACGAGACAGTACAATGGTGCCACAATGCTCATTAACCGCTTGAATCGGCGGAGAGTTTGCCAACCCATTCAACCAAACAAACTAATCATACATATACTATAATTGGGTCTCGTCAAAATCCAACCTTTTTCTCCTCTCTCTCTCTCTACGTACACCAGTGCTCCTCATCCTCTCCGGTCTCATTGTTAATCTCATTCAGGTACCTCTTCTCTTCATGAATTCCATTATATGTACTCAGTATTATATGTCATTCAGCTTCCATTATATGAAATGCATGCAACGAGTTTCTGGGGTGCCATTTTCTTGCTTCAAATGCTAGCAGATTATAAAAGATTTGGTCACCTTAAAGATTGGAGATTTAGAAATATACCAGTACTTCATATCACTATGTCGAAGACAACTACGCAACTGTTGCTGTCTTTTCAATTCTATTGAAGTCGGTAGATGTCCTACCGGTTTGAACTTTTATTTGTTAAATTTACTCTCATTTTTCTTTATCCGTAACTTTGACTAATGAGTATTTATGATGACATCTTTTCAAAGAAGATGGAGGTAGTACATCACAAGAAAAAAGTTTGATCCAGGATGACAGCTTAGCAATTTCAAGCTCCTATTGTAAAATTTGGTTGAGTATAATATCTAGTGAATTCGAACTTAAAAGGCATTGAATTGAAAAAAACAAATAAATAAATAAATAAATACAAAGCTCAGAGTAGGTTTAACATGATTCCATCTATTGAAGGGTAGTGCTTGGAGAATGGGGCTAATTCCTGTAAAAATATTTTGGAAGTCCAGTGGGCGGGATTTAATGGTGCGTGGTCTTGATGGATTGTTTGTTTTAGAAGAGTCTAGAGAAGAAATTCTGCAATATCAGAGTAAAAATTACATCAGTTTTAGCTCATTTATGGATCAATTTTTTAGAGACGAAACACTGCTGCAAAATTTGAATGAATTGAAATCAGAGTTTTCCTAAGGCAATAAACTTATCTAAGATTCTAAACCATGGATGCATGTTAGCTTCTTATTGAACATGTACGGTTATCATACCAAGTGAAAATAGATGTTGTGTGTACATGTTCATGCATGCAACTACCTAGATGTGCATTTTTGTGGAACCAATTCATAGAGGTTTCATAATGTGGGAGATTTTCAGAGTTATGCTTCATTTGCTACCCTGGATTAGCAAAAGGGTATAGGAGAGGCCTCACTTTACTATGCAAGTGTGGATCAAGTCTTGTTTCTCGAAGCTTTTGGTGTCATATAGAGAATTTAGCTCTTTTGGCTAGAGTGACCCATATGCATAAGTTTTAGATTAATGCTATAGACAATAAAGTCTTGACTCCCCATCCTCTACTAGTCAATACAGATATTTTTAAGAAAGAAAATATTGCACCAGTAGTTGATCAAAAGGATGAGTTCTCATTTCTCCAAAAATCAGAACAGTGGTTAGGTGAAATCTGATGACCATAATGCACCTTAAGCTACCCATGATCCCTCTAAAGAAACTGTTCTTGTTGATCACTCACTTTAGAACATACATGTCAACCTGATCCATCATCTCTGTCAGCAGTTCCAGTCCACTCCGGAAAGAAAGAGTATTCTGCATTTGATATTTCATGCAGATTTTGGCTTGGAATGAACTCTTACTCATTACCAACTTTGCCTTGCTCATATTTAGTAAATCAATCATAGTTTAGTTGAGAACAAACCTCTGTTGTATTGGTGGTAATGGTCATGTTAATAGATTTGCCTCTATGAATTGTATGAAACATCTAAGCTCCAAGAGGCATGGATCGGCCTATGTCAAAGCATTGAAAAAGAATCCTCGACAACAAAGCGGGAATAGTTGCTATTCACTAGATCAATGAGATAAATAAGTAGCACATTGTATCCAAGCACCAGTTATATTGAGACTCTTCTTGGGCCTTCTTATGAGAGGCAAATATAAGAAGTAACTCCACTCGTTTTTCTTGAGTATGTTCCTTAACTTTTTACCATAAGGTTGTGAACACACGTGTCCATGAGGCAAACCTCTTGAGGAAAGTTCTCTCTATGTATTCTACCTTGTTTATCTGTCAATAAAATACTTTTATTTATTTTTTGGCTAGTGTGGATACAATACTTTATCAACATTAAACATGCAGCATCTCTTTCCCTTTACGGTCCTCAATCATGATATGCCATTGTGTGTGTTCAAGTAATTTATTTCTTGTAAAAGGAAACTCTTTCAATTGATTTTTCACTAAATAATTTGTCCTTTAATTTTTCTTTTTGTGTGTTTGATAGCAGAAATATTCATGTTTTCTTGTGTCTTCACTGCAGGGAGTTCTTTATATACTCATTAGGCCAATTCTGAAGAGCACTTACAGAAGGATCAATAAAGTAGTTACAGAATTGCTTCGGCTAGAACTTATATGGCTCTTGGATTGGTGGGCCAATATTAAGGTGCTTTCTTAACTCTCCTTTTGCATGTTTTCATTTACTGCACTCATTTATTTGTTCTTTGTAATGCCTTAGAGCCTTACCACTAGGCTTTGATCCTTTTGTACTCACAAGCTCTTCATATGCAAATACATTTTATTTGATTCTAATTGATTATTCTCCTTGTGTTATATGTTTACATGTCAACCATAGCAAGTAACTCAAGTATTTATGCCAAGGCTTTGCCACCCAGTTTACCATTCAACATCACTGTAATTTTAGATTGGAGGCAATGCAAAGTGAATATTGTTGTAATATTGGTCCCTTAAGAAGTGAGAAATGGAAAAAATAGAAAAGCTTAAATAGGGTATTTGAAGCCAAAACATGTTCTTCCCCCATCTTTTGACATCATTTAACCTAATGTCTTCAAATATAAGATGGGAATAAAGTATTTTGCACCAAGTATGATGTGGTGCAACTGATAGCATGAGATAGGGATGAATAAGTAAGGGTGAGTAGTGTAGGAATCCCTATAATATATTTTATACCTAAGGTACAAATTTCAAGAATTTGGAATTAGATTCTTGACAATTGTATAATTGTTTGTCATGTAAACTTAATTATAATATGATGTACAATGAGTATTTATAGAGGAAGGCTATAGTTAGTAACCTTAATGCAATGAGAAGAAAAGACTATTGTGCCCTTAATCCCAAGTTTCAAACGTCAACATAGGTTTGAAATAATAACTAATAGGTATTGCTCTAAGTAAGTTCTTGGGAAGAATATATGTGCTTTGTTGATGTGTAGGAAGGTACCGAGTAGGAACTTGACTAGTAACAATCATTTCACGATTAAAGTGTAGCCAATATCAACATGTTCAATGCAATCATGTTGAACAGGGTTACTAGATAGATAGGCTGTCACAATATAAGATGATAAGGGGTTGAATGGAGAACCCATCTCATCCACAAGGTGACAAATCCAAATAGGCTCTATGATGATATAGGCTAATGCTTGGTAGCCTCTATGGAGGTCTAAGTGATAAATGAGTTTTATTTGATTTAGAGAAATGCATGTTATATAGCTTGAGGAGATCTTAGGTCAATTGAGATTAACTCAACTAAATGCCGTGAGACATATGTTGACACAAATAATAGGAAAGAATTGGAGATCACAAGGATCCTTCATAGCAAATCGATGTGTGAGAATAGAAATGTAAGGAGAGGTGAAGTTAGGTTTATTACCAATATAATAGCAATGTAGAGGAGAAGGATACGAGAGTTAGTCCTGAGAGTAGATAAACATTAACTTCTTGGCATTGCAACTCCATGTAGCCAACATATAGAAGAAAACTGCTAAATCATTGAGATATGTATAGGAAGGCTACTTTAGACTATAAACAGACTTTTGCAGCTACATGATGGGATAACCAGGATGCACAAATGTACGAGGCTATTTGATCAAAACCTTTCTAAAGAAGTTAATGTGAAGGAAAGTATTCTTAACATCTAATTAAGGAATGACCTAATGGGAAGAGATGGCATGAGAGAGAATAAAGTGAATGATGATGGGTTTACTAATTGGACTAGACGTTTTACTATAGTCAATACCTTCATGCTGAAAGAATCCTTAGGAAACAAGCCTCACTTTGAAATGATTGACTTATCCCTCGAGATGTAGTTTTATGAAACTTCCAAGTGTTATCAACATTGTTTTGGTCGAGTTGAAGGGGAAGAGATCTAAGGTTTATTTTTTAAGAGAAAGTCAAGCTCTTTCTTATACCAATGGGCCATATGGGATCACATAGAGCTTTAATGTAGTGGTGAGGCTCAAAGGAGGAGATTTGTGAGGTTGGGGATGGTTACAAGTTTAATGATGTTTGCTTTGGAGTGAGTAAGCATTTGGTGGGTGGGTTTCAGTAGGCTGGAGTGATCGAGTAGTGTTATGTAGTTGGTGGGAGGGAAGAGAGGTCGATATGAAGATTGTGAAAGGAGTAGAGTAGTAGCAGAGATAAAAGAGGGGGAAGAGGTGTAGCATGCATTGAGTGGGGAAGCATCTTAATGTGAATGCATTCATATACATGGGTTGTTGTTAATGGTTTGGTGGCAGGATTGGGATTTTGTGGAATAGGGGAAGCGGGATGTATGAGAGTTAAGGGATTGACAATGCTTAGGTTTAGGGGAGTTTAAGGTAGGAGGGAAATTGTAGATTCTAGTGTTGGTATAAGAAATAAGCATGGATAGTTAGAGGTGATGACAATAGAGGGAAAGAGAGATTCATGAAAGACTGCATGGTGATGATGGATGGAAGCATGCCCTCAAATAGGGTTTAAGCAACAATATCCTTTGTGGTCAGTGAATATACAAGGAAGATGCTATGGAAGGAGTAGCTAGATAATTTGTTTGGAGCCAAAGGTGTGGCATTAAGATGGCAGGGACACCTATAGATATAGAGGAAGTTGTAATTTAAGGAGTTTGGTGGAGAAGTTCAAAGGAGTACTTGTGGTTGAGAGTGCCTAAGGGCAATCAAGAGATGGTATAAAACACAGTAAGGGCTACATCTACCTAAAAGTTGGGTGAGAGATTAGCATGGATGTACATAGTTCGTGCGATGTCAATGGTTTGTCTGTGTTCTCGTTTAGCAATACTGTTTTGTTGGCGTAAATATGAGAAGACCATTGTTACAAGGGAACCTAGTTAATGCATTGTCGACAAACTTACCATCACCATCATTGCCAAACACTTTGATGTGAGTAGAAAAATAATTTTCAACTAAAGATTTAAAATGTTTAAAGTTAGGTACAACTTCATTTTTATTATGCAATGAAAAAATCTAAGAATGATGGCTACAGTCATTAACAAGAAGTACATAATGGTGAAACTGTAAATTTGATCTAATTGGTGATTATCATACATCATAACAAGTAACATCAAGGGGCTTCTATGCTTGCTGAGATGAGTGCATGAGTGAGAGATGAGTGAACTTTCCAATGCTACAAGAGCGATAGGGATTGGAGAGTTGTAGAGATGACTTGACTTGAATGTTGTAACTTTGAATGAGCTTTTTAAGAACCTCATCATGCGGAAGATATAACTAGGATTGCTATATCCATTTCAGGATAGTTGATGTAAGGAGAGACTATAGGAAGACAAACCGGAGAGAGACTAACTAGATAGAAAGGACTCTTAGTGTATTTTTGGAGGATGATGTTGCTCATTATCAAATCCTTGAGAAAAAAAGAGTTGTCATCAAAACTAATAGTGCAAGGGTTATGCTTATAGTCTAATGACAAAGAGTAGATTATATAAGAGAGAAGGAACATATAGAACGTTTTTAAGGTGTAGCGAATGACCATTGTCTGGATAATGATGTCACTTATGTGAGATATGAGTGTAGATTTTCCATTACCTATGAAAATGGACATATGCATTTAGATTGCTATGCATGCCTACATCCAAAGTCACGTAGTGAGTTACATCAAAGTCAAGATACCAGACAACCTCATGAGATTCTTTAAGGGGGGGAGGGCAAACACGTGGGGGCATATTCACATATGACTTGTTGAACCAATGATAGCATTGTAGGTTTGAGTTACCAGGTTCATTGCATATCTAACATGTGAGCTGTGATGGGGTGAGTTAGCTAGGAGGGTAATTGGGAGAAGTTGCTTTTTGCGGACTGGAGGATAGATGAGAGGAGCTATAACTAGAAGGTTAGGGTCTCTAGTGTTGATATTGAGATGAGCGTGAAACTGAGTTGGAGGAGCAACTAGGCCCCTTAGTTTTGTATCTACTATGCCACGGCCCAAACTTTGAGAAGAAAAGGAGGCAGTCTAAATGTAGTAGTAAGAATTAAGGTAAGGGTATCTTCTATGCAGCGCTTGACCCTTTGTTCCCAATTAATGAATTTGGCTTGAACTTACCTAAAAGTGAGGGCAACAAGTGAGTAAAAGGGCATGGTTACGAAATGCATGGGTGATAAGGTCTGTGGAGCTAAATGTCAATTGATGAATGTTGATCAATTAGCTATAGATTTTAGCTCATGGAGGTAGTTAGTTATGGACTTACTTTTAACATGATGGAAAGGAGATGTTTTTGAGTTCCATTTCCTACACCAAGGTATTCTAAAGG
The DNA here is from genome assembly GCA_024138015.1 of Lumnitzera littorea. Classification (NCBI taxonomy): domain Eukaryota; kingdom Viridiplantae; phylum Streptophyta; class Magnoliopsida; order Myrtales; family Combretaceae; genus Lumnitzera; species Lumnitzera littorea. Next base: position 15,197,338 of record JAMXBB010000006.1, on the reverse strand, counting down.
CATTGTTAGTCAATGGGGGATGTGGTGAGCATTGGTGCTCAAATTGAGTGATTTATTTAGAACTACATCACATAAGATAGGTTAGGAAGTAAAGCACTTTCGGCATTATGAGCAACTTCATAAGGTGGGGTCAAGATGAGGCATCAACATAACGGTGAAAATCAGTTAAAATGAGAGATTAGATCATGAGAGAGAGCCATAATTTATAGTTATTGATCAATAATTTGATCAAAATGATGGTAGCAAGATTCATGGGTGAATAGTGGATGAATAGGAAGGTTTGAGATGTGTATGGAAGGAGGGAATGTAGATGGTCAAGAAGGCATAAGGGTGGTGTTTAAAAGGAAGAGATGTGAGTGAGTAGTCAGGTTTGTAGTTGTGAGGTGGGTGAGAGGGGTGATGGTAGCTGCTGGGATGAGTGAGAGGAGCAGTGGTGTTGTTGAACACTAGAGGCATTGGATGTAGTGTTGTGGTGGTCATGTTTATGATGAAGGTAGTGGGTCAGTAAGAGTTGTCAAAATGGAGTTGCTTTAATTTTCCCTACTATCCTTGAATTTCTCTTATGTCAGTTTTCCAATCTATCACTCTCTCCATATTATGTGTTAGGGCTTTGAATTTTGTTGTGAGGCAAGGCTAACCATATGAAGTCCTTTTGTAGACTTCCATTTCTACTCTTAGCCACCGCTTGAAGTTGGGCTATTCAATGGATTTCTTTTTACTTTCCAACTTCCTTAGTGGGTAAGTGAAGGGGAAATCAATAGGAGGTGAACCCACACAATAGTTTAAAATTACCAAAATGTCATATGCTTTAAATAAAATTCACCGAGAGCCATGTTGTTATTGATGACAAAAATTTTCACTTAATTGAGTGCTATGTTGTTAACAATTTGTTTTAACAAAATTTTCATTACTCTAACATATATTTCAACGGAAATCTCATAGATGTTGGTTGTTTTGTTGGGGGTAGAGTGGTGAGTACGGGGAAAAACACACACCCCCCCTCCTCTCTCTCCCTACCTTAAAACAAAAACCCCTAAGAAGAGGGGAAAAAGATAACCACACACACACACACACAAAAATGCACAAAAGAAAAAGAAAAAAAAGTAGAAGAAGAAGGTCATCAGGTGATTAGTAATTACTCTTATACTTTTTCATCCTGAAAGCGTGCTCCCTTGATCATACACCTCTTTGTAGAATTTAACTTTTCATACATGGAAGGTGCACTTACGAGTACTTTTCTATCATTAGATTCTACTTTAGCTATTTGTTACATTAATTTAGGTTAACGAATTTTGCAGATCGAGTTATACATAGACTTAGAGGATTTTGAAATAATGGGTAAGAGCACATGATTTCAATCCCTGTGTGACATTGTCACGTTTGTCATTGTGTTTATGTGCTGAAATATGTTGTTTTATCCAGGTAAAGAACACGTGCTTCTCATTTGTAACCATAGGAGCGACATTGATTGGCTTATTGGCTGGTTCCTAGCTCAGGTAGTTATCAATTTGAGCTATTTCTCAAAAAGAACGATTGGCGTTGCATTTTCTAATACAAGAGCATCTTTTCTTTTGAGCAGACATGTAAGCTGCTGGTGCTATGAGCTCCTTAAAACCTTTTTTCTCTGAAGAAAACTTTTTTTGTTTTTTAATTTTTTTGGGGTCACATAGAAGAAAATCTTCAGAAGTAAAACATGTGCTAGCTGTAATCACAACCTTCCAAACTTTATCTGGACAAAAGTTATATATGTGAAGTGATATCGAAGCTGCTTTGACAAGCTTTTCCAGTGAAGTTGATTGATGCTTTTTCGAGATTATAGGATTCTCAACATGTTGGACTTCTTTATACATGAATAGCCAATTAGTGCACTTGCATAGTTAGTCAAAATACCTACTATATTTATCTCTTGAAAAGCTATTCAGCATGTGCCTCGTGAGTTTTAACTAATATTCTGACCTTAGATCATCTTATTTTTGCAGCGTGCAGGTTGTCTTGGTAGTGCATTAGCAATAACAAAGAAAGAAGCAAAGTTCCTCCCTGTGAGCCTCAAATCCTATTGTAAACATGAATCCATAGTCAATTTATCTATAAGTTCAAACTTATTGTTCTAGCATGGTTCTGTTATAGGATCAAGTTAAGATAAATTTTTGGGATTGTCATAGAGAGAATCCAATAATCTTAGCTAGGGTTTTTTTTTTTTTTTTTTGGTGAATGAGATAGTACCATTACTCAAATGTACATAAGAGATGTATGAGGAAATCACATGCGAGTATTCAAACCTAGTATCAAACAAAACAAAAGGATACTAGGAGTGAATAGAAGGATCCAAATGTATACTTTCTACAAAATATATCCAAGAGTAGCTCTAATAATACTCTATACTGTTAGAGTTCCCATTCACCCTTCTACCGTTCCTTTCTCTCCAAATATAATAGCAGCCTGCTGCTATAGCTTTTTTATGTTTCATGTTAAGTGAAATCCTCACGCTAGAATCCAAAAAATCCTGCAATATATTGGCATTCGATGGTTTGTTGCTTCTTCAGCATAAAGCATTCTCTATCCCTGTCCATATCATTTTTGCAGTCTGACACTCAAGAAACAGTTGCTCATGCATTTCCTCTCTTTGTTCACACAGATAGCATTTATTTTCCTCATTAAGACCCCACCAAACCAGTTTATGCAAGATTATTAGCTTCTACTGAGTAATCATTCAAAGGATCATGGAATGTCTCAGTGTCGATTCTTTGTGCAAAATTATAGGGGCCCATGTTTTTGTAGCCTCCCTGTTTCTCGCCAAAAAATAAGCATGCCTGATGGAAAGGCTTTTAGATTCAGCATTTATCCAAGCCATCTTATTGCACATGCCTCTACTAGGCGAGAGATCCATCAAATCAACTGTTATAGAGTTCCATGTCCCTCCTCTTGGCCAATTCCACCACCCATCCGTGAATAAAAAGCTAAGAAGGGTGTCTTTAGGAAATCCATAAGTGGCTCTTGATTGTTCATCTATCCACTCCACAAGCGCACCTTGAAGGTGCCAATTGTCGTACAAAAAAGAGATAAGTTTACCATCTCTAATTTTCCACTTTAGCAAACTTCTAGCAAGAGATCTTGATTGGAGTATTTTTCTCCAAGACTAAGAAGCATCATTTGGGATTTTGGTGCCCCAAAAACTTTTGCCTTTAAGCAATTCATTTCTCTCCCAACTAGGCCACAGAGCGCTTCCATCATCCTCACTGAGTGTCCATATTTGCTTAATTTGAGCCACTTTATTCCATGGCTTAATGTCGATGAATTCTAGCCCACTTTATCTTTGCCTTGGATTCATCCATTCCATTTCAAAAAATTATTTTAGCTTTCTCTCAATTTGGTCTAAAATTGCGGTTGGTAGGATGAAAATCATAACCCAATAGACTTGAAGAGAGAAAAGAACACTTTTAATAGTTGAGCTCTTCCAGCATAGGATAGGAATCTTAGCTAGGGTTCGTTTAGAGAGAATTTTACAATTTCTTGAAATGCCTCAATTGTGGAGAGAACCAAGATCTCTTTAGATAAGAAATCTGAATTTTTTTCCTGGAAAATAGGACTACTTATTTTTCGTTCATGTTTTTGCACATATAGTTCCATTAAAGATCATGGCAATTATCTATGCATGTAACTGCACTCCCTTATTTTCTCTATTATTCTGACACATCAATATCCCTTAATAACTGCCCTTGCCCTTGCCCTTGCCCCTCCCCCAACTTTTCTGAGACAAGACACATCATCACTACACATCACCTTATGCATTTACATGGCTGCATCACTATCTTACGCAAATCACTCAGAACACTACACTTGCAAACATTCTACATACAACAACATTTAGTTATTATTTGTTATGAGTGGTATCATAACGGTTTTGTTGAAAAACTTAGGCTTGTAGATATGGCGTGGTATATTCATTATATTATATTATTATTCTTCCTCTAGTGCAAATATACATGCAAATGCATAAGAATATTTGCTTGTGCTAGATGTAACAGATTTATACTTATTATCTAGCAGCCCATCATCTGTAGGATGAGATTTTCATTGAAGCTCATTGAGTGAAGCATTCAATTAATTAAAGAGATAAATGACAAGAAATTCAAACTCATGACCTCTTGCAAGAATATAGATGCACAACCCATTGATCTATTCACTTAAATTTATAGTTTTGGTCTCATTCTACATTTATTATCTAACATAAAATGTCAACTAGACTCTACCAGATTTCATTGAATGGATGTTGGTGAGAGTGTGTTCTCTACGTTTTTATGGTATCAAGATTTTCATTTGTTATTTAGCATAGTATTTTGTAGGGGTAAATTACACTAATATAACCTGTATTTTTTTTTTACACCTCTTCACTTACATAACCTAGACTTTCTTCTTCCTTTTTCCCTATTAAATAACTGATATGACAATTATTTTGTTGGTATTACTATTTAGGTAATTTGATTAGGCATTTACTACATGTTTTGACTAGTCATTATTATGTTTGAAATGCCTTTATAAATCATGATAGGGATTCTTAAAAGCAGAGTCATATTTTCTTTTTCAAGGGAGAGATAGTATGAGCAGATTTCACCAGGAAAAAAGATTGTATGAGCAGATTTTGCTCATGTGAGAGTTAGGATGAGCATAGTGCTCATGGACCTTCTTCGAAGGTATTAGAGTTTGTACTCTTTTTCTTCTAAAAGAAAAGAAAAATTAGTAAAAATTTTAGTTTTTGTTAGTGTAATTTCTTATATCGATATCAATTGGTGCTGTCTGCTGGTTTCTTGGAGTCAGTCTGTGAGAACCCTAATTCTCATAGAAATCATGTCAATTTGCTGAAATCCATTCAATTATGACTCAAATGGAGTTGTGTGTTGATGGCTTGGAGCAAAATGTCAAAGGAATTGAGAAACGGATGAAGGAAGTACATGGAGAAATGAGTGAAATGCATCATCATCTCATTAGGTTGGAGCGTGAACAAAAGGATTTGGCTGGATCAATGTCAAAAATGCAAAAACTGTTGAAAGATTTGGTTAGCAAGTAGGAGAGTGGCCTCATACCTGGTGAAACATCCTCTACCACTATGATTTCAGGCAAAGATCAGATCAGAGTACAGAATCATGATTCTGAAGGAGATAAAGAAGCTATTGACGTTGCTCAACTGCCAATTAGAGAAGATGAGGTTGCATCTGATGAAAATTATTGAACAAATGCAGCTCGAATTGTTCTACTTCCATTCAATGGATCCGATCCAGCTCATTGGATCTTAATGGCGGAACAATACTTTGAAGTGCAACACATGATTGAGGACAGGAAAGAGGCCTTGGCGGCTGTTTGCATGCAGGGATGCGGTGTATATTGGTCAGGGATGTTGCAACGGCAAATACTGAACCTCACATAGCCTATTATGAAACAGGATGATGAGGAGGTATGGCAGATAGATAGCGACAAATCCTTTTAACCGCCTTTCGCAATTGTGTCAAACATGTACTGTGGCACGATACATTGAGGAGTTTGAAACTCTAACATCAAAGGCTCAAATAATGCCTGAATTGCAATTATTAGGATATTTCTCGGGAGGATTGAGGGAGGGCATCCAAATAAGAGTTGATACTTTCTCTCTGAAAACCTTGGAGATGGCAATGGAAGTTGCACTGAAGGTTGAAAAAGAATTTGACAATGGCATTTTCTTTATCCTCGTGGGCTGACCAAAGTTCTGGATTGTGGAGTTTAAAGACAAAATCAGTCATAATAAGTCATTTTATCAAACACCATACAGACATTCTTATTTGAGTCCTGTACAAATTCATTTTTAACCAATACAATCACAAGTACATTCTAATGTTGTGAGTTATCAACCCAAGGAGGGGATATCGGTCAATTCTGCTACACAAAATCAGGTGCTTCCTAAGAGGGAATCTTCTGCTGGAGCTTTGTCTACTGCTGTGGGTACCCACAGTCAGCACAAGAGAGCTGGTGCAAGTACCGTGTTCAATACCAAATGACAAATGTGGAGTTCCTTGAAAAGAGGGCCAATGACCTTTGTTTCAAATGTGATCAACCATTTTCAGCTAATCATAGGTGTCCAAACAAATCTCTTAGGTTGCTTATACTGGAGGAAGGTCAAGATAGCATGGGGTATGATTAGGAAGTCATGGATGGCCGCCTATCAGCCACACATGGTGCAATTTGCTAACATAGGTGTGGGTCAGCTGATGCATTTTGCATTTCAAATTCTGTCCTTGAGGACAAGGACAGACTTAAGGGGGGAAGGAATTGATATGATAATTATTTTGTTGGTATTACTAGTTAGGTAATTTGCCTAGGCATTTATCACATGTTTTTGAGTAGTCATTATTATATTTGAAATGCCTCTATAAATAATGATAGGGAGTCTTAAAAGGAGAGTCATATTTTCCTTTTTCAAGAGAGAAATAATATGAGCAGATTTTGCTCATGTGAGAGTTAGGATTAGCATAGTGCTCATGGACCTTCTTTGAAGGTATTAGAGTTTGTACTCTCTTTCTTCTAAAAAAAAAATCAATAAAAATTTTAGTTTTTGTTAGTATAATTTTCTGGATCCATATCAATAGCCTATGTCATCCTTCATCCTGAGAATGTTAACCCTCTGTTAGTCCTAGTCATTCAATGCACTAGGTGACTGAAAATGCTAAAATATATTCTTAAAACCACCATCTTCTTCAGTTTAAACCCAAAAATTTAACTTCGCAAAAGATAATGTCATGATAAGTACATGAAAAGAATGGGCTTTTATGGCGTTTTTATAAAATCACGGTGGCTGAGTATTTTAGCTCTCCTTCGTGGGGCTTTTACTTTTTAAGTCATCCAAGTGGCTAAACATGATTAAGACTGATATGGAGGTAACAGTTTTAGGATAGAGGATAGTACATGTCATGTAATTGTCAGAAAAGAAAACACAAGTCATATAAGTGGAAAAAAAAAGAAAGAAGACTAAGAGTAAAGGTTATTTTAGTATAATTTACCCTGTTTAGAATTTTGTTTTGGGGAAGAAACTCCAAAGTGTACTTCCTCATCTTCTTGTTAATGCATATGAGAGGAAGAAGGGACTTCTCATGAACTTCCCACATAAGGAACCTACCATAGGATGATGTATTGTTCTAGGTATGGCTATGATCGATGGGATGAGAGAACCATGTAGCTATGCTAACTGTAAAACGTGAAAAGAATTTTCCAGCTTCTTGTTTGCTGAAAATTTTTCTGTTGTTTTTCTCACCTGGCATTATATGGATCTAAAGTTGCAGGAGCAAGTTCAATTGAATTTTATCCAGCTTCACATTTTAGAATCCTAATAGATTGAACATCATTGTCCTCTATAATGATCATATCAAGGAACCAGTTCATCCTGCACCTCTTCCTAAATTGCGCTTACCTTTTTTTTTCTTTTTTTTTTGTGTGTGTGTCAAAATGATCAATTCTAACTTTCAATTTTGAAGATTATAGGATGGTCAATGTGGTTTGCTGGCTTTGTCTTCTTGGATAGATCCTGGGCTAAAGATGAAAGCAGATTGAAGGTAACTTGTCGACACATGTCAATACCTTCATTCAACACTTTCCTTTTTAGGATATTAGCCTGACAGAATTCTATGCTTCAGTCAGGTTTCCAAAGGCTTGCTGATTTCCCTATGCCCTTTTGGATGGCTCTTTTTGTAGAGGGCACTCGCTTTACTCAGGCAAAACTTGTAGCAGCTCAGAATTTTGCTGTCTCACGAGGGCTGCCTGTTCCTAGGAATGTTCTGATTCCACGTGCAAAGGTGGTTCACCTAACTCCTTGAAAAGTGTATGTTTTTCTTTCTTTCTTCCGAAGCGAATATGGAAGGTCAAGTTAACTCATAAATATAATTTGCATATTCCTAGTGTCTCAGAAACTAGATTGATCTTTTCTTTCACTGCTGAATTGTTACTCTAAAGTAGGCATTAGAAGCTTGAAACTTGGGTAGGTTGAGAGCAAATAATGAGCTTATATTTTCCCATTACTAATCACAAAAACTTAGTTTCAATAAGTTTATCTTGTTTTTAGGGCTTCGTTGCTGCTGTAACACATATGTGATCATATGTTCCAGCCATTTATGATTGTACTGTGGCTGTAGCAAAAGATCAACCTCAACCAAGGATGCTTAGGATTCTCAGAGGACAATCATCTTTGGTAAGACAAAATAAACTAGAAAGAATTAACTGATATTCATATCACTTCATTATCCTCTTTTGTTTCTTGCATTGTGTTGATTTTATATGCTCTTTGGTGGCAAATCAACGTTGAATCACATCCATCAACTAGGGTATCTCTTGGGGGAAGGACCTATTTATGCAAGTACCTTCTTTTTTTTTTTTTAATTTAATAGGACAAGCAAGGCCAAAGCTTATAGTGATCACATAGCATCCATATTTACATTTTTGATGTAGATGCAATAAGTTACGCTGTGCGCTGCATGGTATCCTCTAGGAGGCAAAACACTTGAGGTTTTCTTTAGCATGTAGTGTAGTCCCTAAGGTATATTCAGTTGGCCATTGTGACCACTAAAGTTCATACTAAATGCTGCGATTCAAGCAAGGGAGGAAAAAGAAAACAAAAAACAATTGGACATTTGAATCTTAATAATTCAAATGTTCTACTAATGTGATGAGACCTAAAACCTGTCGTCCATCCTCATCATCCATCAAATACCTCAGGAAATAGAAAAGGATCATTTCCCACCTGTCAATGCTCATGGATGCTTGCCTTGCTTAGATGTTAGCATTAGTCGTATCTGTTTTACAATATCAAAATTAGCTGCAGCAATAATTCCAATTTGGAGCATTTTTACATAATTTTCACTGTTGCAGGTGAAATTGCAGGTAAAAAGACATCGCATGCAAGAACTGCCAGAAACTGCAGATGGCATTGCACAGTGGTGCAAAGAAGCTTTTACTGCCAAGGTGTCATCAACTCGAAGTGCATGTCCTGCTTTTTGAATTACCATAAAATACCTTTGAAACAAGATATGCAAATCATTATTGTGATCATCTAAGTTATTTACTTGTAGTGTTTCTTAAGCTTCTCTTGATGCTCAAAAAGCCTAACGAGATTAACAGACTCAAAGTTACAAAAGCATGAAGCCTTGCACAACGAAGTCACATACTATTGCATTTGGCATTAAGGATGAATACACCACAATTAATTTTTATCGATTTACTATCTAACTTTTTGTTTTATGCAATTCAGTGCTTGTACTTTGAACATTAGATTGCAACTAAATTCAAATATGGACACTGAATTGCAAATAAAATAGTTTAGATACTAAAATTGAAAGTACAAGCACTTATGTTATACTAATTTCATTGCCTCTTGTGAAAAAGTTGGTTGACCAAGAAGAGTTTCACAAGCTTTGTGGCAACATTAGGAGAGGCTATAATTTGTCTATTGTGCCTACTGTGAAAAAAGAGGGCATGAATAAATTGTGTGACCAAGAAGAATTTTATTACTTGTGAAGAATAGATAGCACCAGATTGTCACATCATCTCCTAAAAAAATTTCTCTGCTGCTTACACATTCATTTTTAGGATCTTCCACCGTATAAGCTACTTTTCTGTTTATGCACATCATCAAGAATGAAAATCTGACAAATTTATCCTCTTTTGTGATCTCAAAGGATGCTTTGCTGGAGAAATATCACACTAAAGGCCAATTTGGTAGCCTAGCCAAGCAAGATATTGGACGACCTGTAAAGTCTTTGATTGTAAGTTGACTTCATTATGATTTGGAATTGCAGACTGCATATTCTTTAATCTCCCATTTTTCAATCATTATTCTTTTACTATGAGTGCAGGTGGTTATTTTGTGGTCATGTTTGCTTGGATATGGTATTTACGAATTCTTCAGTTGGTTTTGTTTGCTCTCCACTTGGGAAGGCATTGTGTTCGTTGGTGTTTTAATACTGATAATTACTACTGTGACGCGAGTTCTCATTCATTCATCTGAATCAGAACGATCCATGCCTGTCCAGGCACTTCAGAAAGACCCAGCCAAAGAGAAGCTCCTCCAGAAATGAGCTAAGATTCAGCTTCTGATCATAATTCGTCATGTTTTGGTGGTCGTTTGGAGCTAGATTCATTTTAACTTTGTGTACACTGTCTTTATGTACTTCAATTGGAATCGGGCTGCATGCTGTATACATCAGGAACAAGATCAAAGTGTCAAACTCATCTAGCTTTTATAATCAACTCATGATCTGTAGTTTTATTTTTTTGTAGTTGTTAATAGACATTGTGGGTTTCATCCAATCAAATGTTCACTCATTTGCTAGAGAAAAGTCCTTTGCACGGATATGACTTGCAACTTGAGGGAATCCTAGACTTTGGTCCCAAGCAAATAGACCAATGCCCAATTTAGTACTAGGTATTTTAAGATAGTTAATCAAGTTTTAAATGTTATTAGAAATTCATGGTTCATTTATTCTTGTGAAATCACGTACAAGTGACATCTTCCTGTTTCACGCTCAGAAGAAGTCCACGATAAAAGATGGAATTAATCCACAAATTTGTTTATGGCTTGATTGAAAAATTAAAAGATGTCGGACTGATGTTTAAGATTAATATTGATAAGCTACCTGGGGTTTTCTGTTATGAGTGTAGAGTAGAGAATGGGTGGATGCGAAAGAATATGGAAGATGAGAATGTGTATCAGTTCTATCAATTAACAGCAGTTATATGTACTCTTCCTTATACACAAGTATTCCGCATGTGAAGAAAAAGAAAACTATCGGCTAACTAAGCTAACTACTAACTAATTCTATAACTATGACAACTGCCAACTAACTAACTACCTAACAAAACTGAATAATTAGTCTAACAAATATTACACTTATTCCATAAATTTACTTAAACGCTCTCCTTCCAGTTGATGATCTCCAAAGCTATGGGTTTCTCCTTCACAATGAAAAATCAATTATTGCGTTACTGAAAACACAACATACTAACCCTCTCCTACCAAGTGATGAAAACTTGGTTCTCTATGTTACATGCTTGCCTCCAAAGCTACGGCTTTCTCCTTCATAATGAAAAATCATTTATTACATTATTAAAAACACAACATACTAAGCATATTACACTATAAAGGGACGTGTTACTCAAAGTGTATGAATTGTTAAAAACAAAATATAAGACCCATATTACACTAGTGTTAGGAAACATGCCGAAACTTTGTTCTTGATAAAATTACTGACATAGGTGGCACAATCATTAATTCGGTGATGGGTTACACGGACCCAATTTTCAAGATTAGATTGCCACTCACTGATACATATTTAACTTTTCCACCACCCAGAATAAGGGAGCTTGGCGGCCACCTATGAGATTCGCTTTTATAGCCTTTTTTTCTAGAAATTATATATATATATATATTTTTTAATGATTTAGATTTTATATCTTTCATACTTTTGTATCTTTTATGCTTTTTTATTTTTCACATTTTTTTGTTATTTTAATAATTTTATTTACTTTTTCCTATTTTCCCTATTTTATTCATAATAAAAAGTTACGTCAGTGTTACGTTAACATCAAATGTTTGATAACATGCTATATTAGCTGAGAGATAACTCACTTATTTGAACTACTTTATAAAATTTTGATATTTATTTTAATTAATTGAAACTTTAATTTCTTATTTAAACTTACTTCCAAATATTGATTTTTTTATATAGTTTTCCCTTCAAAAAATATATAGTTTGAAAATATATCAAAATGACAACAAAAAATGGCATATTGCCTTTTGGGGAGTGAAAAGTGTTGAATGAAAGTACAATCGCAAAAGAGCCGAGCTAAGTCAATCTTCTACCCAACTTGAAAATTATAGGTTGAAGCTTGAGTTTGAACTAGTTTAGGAATATGAAGCTTGAGTTTGAGTTGTTTTAAATGAACAAGCCTAAACAAGCTTGAGCTCAAACTTGAACTAAAGCTCTAAATTAATTCAAAATATACCCTTCTTATCATTTTTCTTGATGAAAATAGTTTAAAAATTTATGACTTTTACTTATATCAATGATTTTTAATTATTTTTACTTTAGCCAATGGTGTTTGTTTTTCCATTCTTATATTTGTAATAATTTTTTAAATTATACTAGTTTTATTCTTATATTTTTATATTATTTTTCATATAATATGTATATAATGTATAGGTTTGCAAGTTGATTCACGAGCTTATTCACGAATCGACTCGTTAACAAATGCAAATGAGCTTATTTACAAGTCTAAAAAGAGTTCGAACTTGACTTATTTAAATAAACAAGCTTCATTTTAAGTTTAAAGCGATCTAGTTTATGAATCAAGTTTAAGCTAAGCTTGAGTTTAAGGGCTTATTTGGATTGTCTTTTTTTCTTTTATATCTAATTTGTATATGATTTGTATTTGTTTGAAATTTGATATCCAAAAAACTATTTTATTTGTATTTAAATGGTAATTGGAATATCAAAATTGAGAAATAAAAATTCGAATACTTTTAAGAGAAAAGTTTTGAAAGAATATATTTTATATATTGAAAATGATTATTTTAATCGATATTTTTGAAAAAATATATTTCCATTTTTTTTATATCTTATTTTTGCAAAACACAAAAATTCAAATAGATAAGACTAAAACGCTAATAAGGAGTTTTATACGAATACGAGCTTTTTTCTAAAAAATATTACAAAAAAGGACTTGTTTTAAAATATATATATATATATATATGGTATATAGAAAGCACATTAAGTAAATACACCTTCAATTGGTAGTGATGTTTACAGTGAAAGTATATGTAGTGGATGCACTTTCAGTAGTTTAGTTTAATAGAAATTGAACCAAAAGCGCATCCACTTGATGATCCTTCAGTTCCTTCAGTTCAAATTGTGATACTGAAGGCACATTGAGTGAATACATCTTCAGTTCAATTTCCATTTAACCTACTAATTTCCCTCCGTCTGAAACAATAAAATAATGTTCTTCCAACCCTTAATTCGTAAACTGAATAGAAAGTTTGATATAGTAAGTAATTACATAAAATCACAATTAGTGGAACGCTTCAACAAATATGGATAGTAGGGAAGAAATAAGCACATGGGATGATCATTCAGTGACCATACGAGTCGAATAGAAGAAAAAATAATTGTAAATTGTAAAATTATGATAAATAAACAATGCATTGAATTGCAATATATGATGAAAAGTGAATTGCATTTCGAATAATCAATATATACACAAAATTTGTAATGAGTCAAAGACAACATCAATATAATGGAAATATAAAGGAGAAAACAAAAACAATAGACTAAACATATTTATTGATGCTTACGCCGTGTAAAGGTCCTCATAACATGAGAAAGAAGTGAATGCCCCCATCTATTGTATGTTTAAGTAGGCTCAGGTGGTGGATCGTTAAACTCAAGTTCCCTAGGAGGAACTGGGTCGGCCGGATGGTTCGGATGCAGTTGAGTGACGCTCTCACCCATGAATGACTATGTAAAGGCAGAACGTCGCTTTTGAAGAGCTGGTAGAGTCGTAAGATCAAGATGTTACTGGAACTCCAGAGTCATGTATGAGTTAGATTCAACCTTGGAGCTAGATTCAGCTCCCGAAGTGAAGGCAACACCTGACCCAAGATATGTGCTATATCCCCCGCTAATATGCCTTAGGTCTACAGAATGATGGGCATGTGGTGAGATATCGTCACCGAGGTCTGCCCAATGACGTACCGTTCAAGCCCTGCCTCCTCGTACTCTAGCTCTAGCTCTAGCTGTATCCTTAGGTGTTATACAAGGAGTTGACATCTCTTTGTCAGCAGGTGGTCTTTGCTCTTCACCATAGTCCATATGGGGTGGCTCATGTACGCCCTCCTACCGTGGGTAGAGGATAAGGTCATTGTGTTGCTCAACGAAGTCAAGTGCCCTATTTATAATACCAAGCGTTGTACAATAATCAGGTGTTAGTCTGACACTTCGAGTGAGTCCATCTGAAATAAGTAAAGAAAACAGATGTTAGTATATATGATAGCAAATATAAACGAGTGCAAAATAAAATAGTGAATGATTTTAGATGTATGTACCAATCGATCAATGATAGTTCCGTGGTGTGTAATATAACACCAGGTAATCTGTCTATACCATTGTCAGTAGCTCTCATTGACCTCTCGAGGACCTTGGATGTATACTAAGAATCCATGTCTTTATCCCCAAACCTAGATGTAAGAAGAGTGTATGTTGATCCAATTAACATCCATCCTACTTCAGAGGTCTAGTTGGTGGAGCTGCTTTGAGGTGTCGACTTCCTGTAAACGTATTGATATCCATTAAACTGTCGGATGATACGGTCTGAAAAGCATCACTCAATAATGTGGAAACATATGAGTGGTAATTAAGTATTCCAAATGTGTTGACCGGCAATATAGAAGTGAGGTAGTAACTCCTTTGTATAAGGCTCCCAAACAACCTAAATGGTAAAAGAAAGAGAAAATAAAAATAAACAACCAGTCAAACAACGATAGTTATCACTTATGGCTAAGAAAAGGACAGTAAAGAGGATAACCTACCATAACATATCTGTCGTGTCGTCTGCATGTCAAAAGCAATGCGATACGCATCTACAACATGTGTCGGATGCTGAGTTGTATCCCGTACTACCTTCCATCTGGCCGTTGATGATCTATCCTCGTCGATAATAAACTCATATCGATTGGGGTGGGGGGTGGGGGTGGGGGTGGTGACATGTAGGAATCTATCCCAAGCCCAGACCTGCAGTAAAATCACGGCTCCTCCTAACTCATGCGCGTCGGATGATGAGGCAGAGCATAGCTGTTGCTACAACTATTCAAGCAAGTGCTATCCTAGTTAAATTGTCCAACTATTGAGAAGTCCTCTAGTAATGGTAAGAATATTAGGTAAATAAGGTTGGAGAAATCCTGTCATCAAGCTAAGTATGTATGCGTGCGCATACTGCCGGACCATCTTATCATCAGCCTTATGGGGAAGTATCTAGAAGTGCTCCCGTAACTATGTTAGAGATAAGTGAGCACTCCTCATCCAAGTAGGCCTCACAGTTAGTAGTCTCTCCCCTACGTTAACCCAACTCTCCTAATCATCTGTCTCTGTCCAGCTTGCCATCGCAAACCCCTCAATTAGAAGTCTAAGTTAGACCTCAACATCCTGCAGTGTAATGGTGACCTCTCCAGTGGGTAGGTGGAACGTGTGTGTCTCAAGCCATCATCTTTCGACAAGTGTTATAATCAAATGCCAATCCAACATAATAAATGGGAGCTGTACAACTCTTCAAAACCTAGCCTCCCGTATGTAAGGCTCTATTTTAGGATGTATAGGGATATCTCGCTCATCCTTATGTAATGACATCTCATTGTGTTGCACTCGTAGTACATAGGCCACCTCTTAAACAAACATTCATTAAGTTAGTAAGTAACACATCTTTAATAAAGGAATTGACTGTAAATGATAATGACATTACTCACCCTGCCTTCCTAAATGTAAACGGTGACTGACTTGCTTCGCAAGTACGCGTGGATCAATTGGTCCCGGTTCTATTTATCCTACAAACACATATAAACATGTTTAGTAGATAAAAAAAAAAAAACTTGTTAATCATTATACTTATGCATGTATTATAATATAATGCTTAGATAAAAAGGGAATATATACCAACCCTATTAGTCTCTAGACACTTCATCCGATTATGTCTTTTCTGCCTACATGCATTGCATCTAGTTTTGTCAGACTACTCTCGAATGTTTATCTCTATGTGATATTGCTTACACCTTGGTTTACCTTTTTTTCGTAGTAAGTCAATATTCAGGTGGAGATAAGAAAAGCTAACTTATGGCCAATTCAACTCATCACTAATCAGGTAGAAATGAGCTCAGTAACAATCTATTTGGTTTGCTCACTTATACCATGGCCCTATTACCGATTCGCTACCTACCCTCATATTCGCTACAGTGGCACATGCATGGGAGCAAGAGATCCTATATATTGGCCACTTCTGACAAGTGCAAGTGTGGCCTCTGAAATTAACTATATGTGTCATTCCTCCTCCCTTCAATCCTATCGTCGTCATTCAACTACCAATTAAAACCTCAAAAATACCGTTCTACAAGCTACATGAAATGACTCTATGTGCACTTGCCCGCCCCTTCTAAGTTTCATACATCTTTACAACGTAATCGATGTAGGTCTAACTAGAATCTATTGCCTTCTTGGCGTCCTTATGCCTCTCTTCTCAATAGGCAATATAGTTGTAAAATATCTTCTTTACTAATATAGTGACTGGTAATCTACGCATTGATTTCAAAATGAGGTTATAACTCTCGATAATATTTGATATCATGTATCCAAAATGGTAACATCCATCATATGCAACAGTCCACCTATCCAAATCAACATTGTCGAATCACACGGGAGCGTCCTCCTTAGCCTAGGCCAACTTCTCTACGAAATATTCGAATTTCCTCTATTGTGCTAGAACACCTACAAACAATACAAGTTTCTTGCATAATTGGTTTTTGTAGACCATGTTAAAGTTACTAACAACATGCCGTCAACAATATCTCCAAACTGTAAACAGTGGCTGCTAGTCTATTGATGGTTCCTTGTACTCGAAATCAATACTGGATGCCTTGTTAGATATAAGATATAAGGTTTCTCCCTTTTGGTCGACTACATGCACTTTAAGCTTCTGTAGGAACTATCCCCAGATTTCTACCAATTCTGTATCAATAAGAGTAAATGACAATGGGACAATTGAATTATCCACATCCATGCTACAAGCTACTAACAACTTATGCCCATACTTTTTGTATAAGAATGTGCCATCAATGCATACAATAAGTCGACAGTATTTGAATGCTTGTACACATGGCCCAAATGTCCAGAAAACCTACTTGAACTAGAATTGACCTTGCTTTGGTGAACTACTCTAACCCCAATCCACTTGTGTTCCCAGGTTGCTTAACTTTATTGCATTTAATAGTCTTGGCAACTCGTTATACGACTTCTCTTAATTATCGTATATCATCTCAATAGCCTTTCCCTTGGCCTCGAAAACCCTTCTGTTGCTTACCGTATATCCATACATAGTTTGCATATTAGCTGCAAGATCAGATATCTTAACATCAGGGTTGTTCCCTATACTATTGATGAATAGTGTAACCATTATGTTGCTATTGAGGTGAGGATGATCCTAGTTCATCATCAGGTTCATACAAGTGTACGGATCCTCTAGAATTATTATTTTGAAAAAACACTCTACTTTCTTCAAACAAGCCTGTAGCCTCCATTTATAACCTTGTTCTTTCTTATTACAGTAGACAGCGTATATATTCAGTTTCAAAATGTCCATATGAAAATCACAGTGGTTCTATAGGTGAAATAACTTAACTGCATTTATGAGATTCTTCTTCATGTTGAAACGCATACCGACACTCAAGTCATCAAAGCTGATGATGTTACTACTCATTTCATTAACATCTCTCTTGAATGTTGCGTAGCCACTGCCATCGTATTGGCTGTTATAAAATAAGGTAGGATCTTTGAGAAGCTTGTCAATGGGTTCATTTATTTGTAGAAAGTCTTCAAACTGCTTGCTTGACAATACTTCACCAATTCAATAGTAGGGTTTGCTTGAGCCATCATAACAAAGTGTCAGAATCAATATACTACTCCCACTAACATATGGTCTTACTTGGGCCTCTTACAAATCCTTAATATGATCATTTTCGAGGCCAACATCATCCCCATCATCCTTATCGCCATCCACATTTGCTGTATTCTCCCCATCATCGACATTTATAACTATGTGCATTCTCTCTACTTATAGATCATAAGACTCTTCATGTTTGATAATGAGATCCAATGCTTCATCAAGCTGTTCTTCTATGATATTCATGTGCTCGTATTTAGAGAAATCCTTGTATGTTTCATTTGACTAATCCACATTTGCTTGCTCCACACCCGTCATTGTTGAATGCATATTAGAATCCGGAAGGGTTGGATTGTTTGGCTCACGTATTTTATGCTCATTCTAGGTACTTGATTCCCCAATGTGCATTATGTACACTTCCTAAATACTTCGTTCCTTAAAAGACTCTGCCATCTTATTGAAATTCTCAACATTCTCAATATCCTCAACATCCTCATCATCTCTAATGGCCATTAACTTATAAACAACTCCAGCATCATGGAAAAAGAGATGCCTGTGCATGAGTTTGACACTACTTGGGTCAACTCCAATACATCTACAAATTCTCTGACTGAAATGAGAGAAGTTCAAATCCTTCTTAATTTTTAACTTTTTAACGGGCTCGCTATCATACTCTGACTCTTAGCTACTCATCAATATATTTCTATTTGCATAGACAATAACTTTTACGTAATCGGTCACTTCCACCTTAGTAATGCCATAATAAACCGAATATTTAGATGACATTAAAAACTTCATCTATATACTGAACAACAGCTTTACAAAATGCGTTTAATCATCTCGGTAAGCTGTGTCGCCAATACAATTACCTAACTTTAACTTTTTAATTCGACCCAACACAATAAAAACGCAATATATATATATATATATATACAATAATTTCCACTTACATTCTAACGTTATTCATACCCATATTTGTATAATTTATGTACCACAATACAAAACATTCCTAAATTTAGACAATATATAATAAATTTTCATGAAATATTAATAATTTATACAACTTACGATATATCTATGATTACGAAATCTACGTAATAATGTAACAAATTTTTTTCTAAAAAAAATTGTATAATGCTAATTATTAATAAAATAAAAATAAATAAATAAATAATATGCATGTAAGTTATAGATTGTTACGTGTTTTAGACGTACACTTGCGTTAAGAAATGGTCCGATATTTCAACTATAGATTTCCTCGAGTTTTCTCTATGTTTTGGAAAGTTCAGAAACTGATATAGACAAGAATGAACTCTAGCTACGCGGATTGAGTTTTATATAGCTAGCATAGTGAAGGCATATGCAGTGTATGCATCTTCAGTTATAAAGAATTATACTGAAGATGCATGTAATGGATGTGTTTTCAGTATAAAAATCATAAGTAACTAAAGATGCATTCACTTGATATACGTTTAGTATACCATATTTGTATTTTTTTTTTTAAACGAACAATTTTTCGTAATATTTTTCACAAAAGAGCCCGTATTTATATAAAACTCCACTAATAAGATGGAAAATAGATGAATCAATGGAGCTTAAAGCAAGACAAGATTGACCAGCTTATAAGTAGGTTGGCTCATTCATAACCTAATTGAAAGCATTACTTTTCCAAGAATCTATCCTTATACCATTGGAATCTCAACATTAGATAATGACAGTTCCTTCATTGAATATCTCCATATATAGACCTTAATCTATGTGAATACGATAATGTAAGAAAGACAATTTCAAACACAATGAGTTAAAAACATTTTAGAATGTAATGTTCTATTGTTAAATGGAATAAAGGAAAAATATAATTGTAACTCTATAGAATTGGTTAGAAAAACAATAGTCATTTCTTATAATTCTTTGGACTTCATTAGTAGATGTAAAAATATGTTTGAAAAAAAAGGTATCTACTCCTTTGATCCTATAAAGAAAATGCAACTTTTCATTTCGTAGAGCAGCTATTATGCCAACCAAACATAAAGATAGGTGCACAAAGAAAGGATTGCTATTTTATTATACCCTTATGTAACGAACTAAATGTGATGGTTTAGACAAACTTAATGAAATAATTACACTAAAAGTTTCGAAGATTATAGGTTAAATTTAGTTTTTATCCAAGGTGATAAAAAATAATTTGCACACTAATAGTGATTCTCCCGCAAAAGATCCATGTAATGACTTTATCAATTACTAACTTCATTTTTTAGGTGAATAGAAATATTTTTCATATTTCTTTTCATTTTCTTTCTATATCTATTATATTAATCTGAGTAGAAATAGTTGATATTTTACATAATTTCAACCAAATAGATTTGATATGCAAGATAAATTATATAGGGTTGATTGTTATGTAGAAATAAGTTATTGTGGATAGTTATTTTAGGTGATGGTTAAATAGAAACAAAAATATTTTATATAGTCAGTTGAGATAATATCGTTAACACTACTTGAACTTTCGATTTATAAAGTTTGGTGTAATTGAAACTTTTCATATCACTATCATTATCTGCTTAGTCCAATCATTAATGAAAGTGAGACATGTGTCATACACGTGCAATGGGTAGTAATGATGATACAAAAAATTCTAAATAGATACCAAATTTGATACATGAAAGTCTAGTAATGACTGAACTTATGACAAAAATTCGATAATATTAGTGACATTGTCCTAATTATTTTGTAAAAGTATCTTTCTCTCCTCTACAACAACCACCCCCTTCCAAACTTATATTATGAGTTTGTGCCTTAACCAATAAAGTGACTTCTTCTATTTTTTTTTTTCCTCCTTTGCTAAGGAACTTCAAAAGGTGTTCCTTATCCAGCGCAAAGGAACTTTGATAAAGTTTTCATAATGTTAGTTGTGTAAAACATTTGTATTGTGAATTTGTAAATAATATGAATAAATGTTATCTAACTTATTACTAAGAGTTAATGTCATAGTTAGTACACAAACTTTATAATGATATACAATTTTCTATCTATACTTTGAAAAAATCAATTTTTAACCTAATTAAAGTTTTCATGGTCGATTTTGCTATCTAAACTAATTATATTAAATCCATTTGCTGACATGGATACAATAATGAAATAGAAATTTCGGCTACCCCAAGGCTAAGTGGTGGTTAGTAACCACTAATAAGGAGTTGTGTGACCCTCTACCCAGTATCCATTAGTTACACCCTGACCTTAGGATGGCCAAAATAACCACTTAAGGCGAAGTAGGTTGAAATTTACTTTAAAAAATAAGCCGTTTGACTCAGTGAAGGTGATGTGTTAATTTTTCGTCATTTTTATGTGTATGTCAACAAATAAACTTAATATAGTATCACACCTTACATAAGTGGAGTTACAATAGTCATATTGTATAAATTATTCTAAAATAGAAGTTGACTTTATAGCTACTATCTTAGACATATTTAACATAAGACATACTTGATTCGACAATTTTGAAGTACATAGCTCAGTATTTGCTTAACGTAAAACATGTGATATAATTCTTTCAAAATGGTTTTTCACCAAGGACTTATAGAATAAAAGTTAAGTATATAATCATAATTACAAGTATTCCATTAACATGAAAAATTTACATTTTCAAAGGAGGCTTTTGAAACCATAAATTTAAGTTGTTTATCTTGTAGAACAAAGGTCGGAAACTACTGGGTTGCCTAAGGAGACCCAATTAGTTTTCTATAAAGAAGTTACAAAAATTAACAACAGAAAACAAAAGCTTGCTGCTTCTTATTAATCCTCACTCCCTAACCCCATTTGTTATTATTCTAAAATTGTGTAAAATGCTACATTCTACTTTAACCTGCAAAAGAATCTATAGGAGAATGAGTAGCAACTTACTTAGTAAGTGAAATGGAGATTGAAGTATGTATTCAGTACAAAATAACCAAGGTTTTTAATTAAATTAGTTAGATACAATGCATGTATGAGTAAGTGTTATCGTAAACGTTATCTGGTTTATTGTGAAATTAGACAAAATGCACTCGCTCTAATTCGGGTTGAGAAGTTCGACGTCATGCACTCACTAATCGAAGCCAAACTGGGGTTTATGCAATAGAGAATATCCTTCGCTCAAGACTACCTTCAAATTACTATCTCTAAGCTTCTCGCGACTTCTTCTCTTATCATTTAGTTTGACTAAGAGTGGGGAAAAAAAATTATTTTAGCTATTCTCATCGAGGGGTTCGTATTTGGCTCGATAAATCTATCTGTTTCCCTTAATGGGTTGTAATGCATATCGGATTAGAAATATGCTGAGTTTAAGTTAGTTCATTGGGGTGATTAACTAATTTTCAAGTAGTTTAAATAAAACAGTACACACAAGGCAAACATTACATGGAGCTTAGCTCCCTTAACATCAAACCAATATCTAAGCATGTGCATTACATACGTACAAACAACTGCGCTACAACCACATTCAATAATATACTAACGTTTCCAAATATTTTGAAATAATACTCTGAAATACTATAAGGCGTTGATCCCACTTAATTGGAATTTAGTTGCCCATTGGACGTAGTTACTATTCTTGTCTTTATTAATTGTCCCTATATTCATATCTAATTAATCATTTTAGTTTCTGTACAAGTTATTGAATGGCAATATTTTACTGATTACTCTATGGATTAACTTTGGTATACATCATTTTATAAGTTACTTTTACTCGAGTGTTGAAGGCTCGGAGTTATTTCTTGAGTGAGTTCTATCCTTAGTACCCTTAGACCTAGGTTTTGAGTTAAGATGTTCTTAAAGTTTGTAGATAGGCAACCTTCCGACTCACCTTTTAAGCTACGTTACGGTTAAAGTTCATAACAGGGGCACCTTTTGGGTTAAACTTTGAGTCACCCAATTAGTTGGTTTAGGTTTATAGTTGTTAACCATAAAACTTCTGACTTATCCTCTGAGTAGGTTTATCGTTTTTATTCAGAGAATCTTCTAACATACTTTTTGACGTAAACTATAAACCTTATGATTACAGTAGATCTCTATACTTAGCCCACATATCATTATTTCAACACCAAGCCAGCATAATACACAACTTGAAATGCTCATTCTCATATCAAATTAGTGTGACCAATCCACTGATTTAGATATCCAATTACAAATAGTCCGGTCTACATTTATTTAGTGGGAATCCCATTATACACGTTAAGTTTTGTGGCTTAGTTCTTAGGTAAGAACCAAGAAAACATTAAGGACTCATTCATTTTATTAATCCATAAACTATACCATCCCTACCCATCCTCTAGTTATTTGGAATATAATATGTTACATATTTATGCATACATATATATATATAATAAGAAATACATGTCATGTGCTTTAACTGCATATAATATGTCTATTCATACTTATTAAGTGATTACAGTATATTAGCCACATTTGCGAAGTTCATAAATCTATAAAGTATAATAAATGTTTAGTATCATAAGTATATATGTTGTAAACATATACACACACATATTTATTATTATACATAAGAATATAAGAAAATATAAGAAGTTTGAGTAAAGAAAAGTCAAGATGTATAATATATTCGTATGTGTGGCACTTAAATTTAGATATAGTATTACTATTACTATCACATATTTTATATACTTAAAACATAATTTACGTTATAAAACTATATCTTTGAAAAATTATTGGTACTTTTTTACCAAATATTATGCAAAATATATTGTTGTCTTAGCAACAAAATATAATATCTATTGGTGATTTTATGTTCGGGCTCTAGAGAGGTTGCCACAAGAAAACTTTTCCATAAACAATTCTCTTTTTTCAAATTATAACTATAACCCCATAATCTAGATTCAACATCTTATTTTATGGGAATCCCTTTTTGACCACTAACAATTTAGTTGTAGAAGGGGCTCACTTATAGGAAAACAATTGTCATAGGAATTGCTAAACTCCTATTGTTATTTATTATGTAAATAATCTTCATTAAAGTATATAAATTAACTATGATTCACTTGCCATATTCATTTCAAAGTTTATAACTGTGAAGGTACTTTCTTTGATAGGAGGAAATGCCAAAAATTGTAATTAGTCCAATTCATATTTACTTCTTATCTACAATTATTATGATTTCTAGCTTCTTTATATATTGCAATTGTAGCCTAAACTAGGTGAAATTTTACCATAAAATCACCACATGCTCGTAAATCCTTTATTGGAAAAGTGTTGAATAGCCATTTTTAGTTATGTGAAATTGCAATATCCTAACCAGATTACATAAGGAATGCGTACATATTTACACATTTAGACATGAAACAGCAAAATAAACCCAATAATAATTATCCTTATTCTTTTTTTTTTTGTTTCCCATAATTGAATTTAAAGTTATAAAACTTGCCTTACTTAAACAAATTGCAAATCCATAATTTCAAAGTAGGTATAAATTTTGCCCTAGATGCAAAATACCAATAGAAAAGTAATTATGAAACAAATGTATATCAAAAGAAAGATGCAAGACTATTACAGTAATATACGGTGGTTGTGAAACTTACCTTAAATTTGAAATTATTTGACTGGATTCAATCTTTTAATTGAATTTCTATTCTACCGTTGCCTATAGGATTCTATATCTTGTGGCTCTCCCTTCATTCCTATGCAGTTGAGTTTTTCTAGTTGAGGACAGATTTTTTTTTTTTTTTTTAAGAAGGCCCTAATAATTTGGTTTGCTAAATCCCTTCATAGGTTCCCCATTAACTTGGTTATTTTCATTTGACGGACATTGAGGATAGTTAATATATTGAAATATGACAATGAATTCATGTGACACTTATATTTTCTTTCTTTCTTTTTTTTCTTTTAACATATAACTATTAGGTGTCAATTAATTAGTTCTCCTACCTTTAGTAAAAATTTTAGATGAAATTCAATTTCTTCATGCAAATTTCGGTAAATACTATTTACTTGCTTCAGCTAATTATTAATAATATTATTATTGTTTTTAGGTACTTTACCATTTTAGGTATATGTTACATGTCTGCAGTAATTGTTTTAACACATATATGTATTAATCAACTTTATAAAATGTATAGCAAGTTTCAACACGTTTTTTTTTTTAAATATACCTTTATTTATTATTAAGTTTTACGTAAGTAATATATCTAAATATGGTATATTGTAAGTGATAATGATACAATTAGCTTATATATACATATATGCTTATGTGTGTATATAAATATATATATATATATATATATATATTACTATTCTATTTTCGATATTTATTCTCATGGGATAATTTTGCCTAACCTTTTTATTATAAGGTGCTTGCAATTTTTGAACATATTTGTTTGTTAAATATTTAATTAAGGGGATACCATGTATATTCATTTTCATAGTTGATGTTAATTTATACACATGTATATATTTAGTGTATGTGCATTATCTTTGAATGCAGTTTTTGTTTTTTGTTTTTTTAATAAAATGTTCCTTTGAACCCCAGCTAATTGCTTAAAGACTAGATTCTCACATAGTAAGTTGATGTTTTTAAAATATAAATAGTAAATTAAAATGGTGAAAATTTGCTGTCGCATGGTTCTTGTCCTCAGCTGTACCAACAAATAAAAGCACACCACGTGTCAGCCATAAAGATGCAATCAAGTTGCCTTCATCTATTCCATCTTTCTGTCCATCCCTATATCTTCAATACTGTTAAGCTTTCATTTTATGTGCTAAATTAAATTATGTAACTCTTTGATGCCAAAAATAGAAACGTGGATTGAAAACTTTGTCTACCAAATTAGTTTATCAAATTCAAAATTCCATTCTCCATGATTTCTATTCATTTAGAATTTATTATTATATTTTAATTCTACAATCCGTCACCTTTTTATTTTTCCCTTTCATTTCCAGTCATAATTTAATGTACAATTCCATTTATTCCCACTCTAAAATTTATGGTACAGCCCAAATAAGAATTCAAGTCTCTCTTCACATTTCATGATAATTGTTATACATACATACATATATGTAATATTAATCATGTTTGCCATACCTTTCCCTTCACGTAGGCTTGTAATCTTTATAATTAAAGAATTGTTTGACTTTTTTTTTTTTTTTAAGGTGGCTTTAATGCCGATTCTTGTCCTAGAAAGGGTTAGTAATTATGTTATATTACCATATTCTATTATAATGAGTATATTCATACAAGTTAGCATTAAATAAATGTGAACTAAATTAAGAAAAGAATCGAATAAACATAAGATTAATAAGTCTAGAGTTAATTACTACTTGGGGGTGTTATTGATAGCTAGCAGAGAATCAGCCATTAAGAGAGTGGAAGTGATAAACAATTGATTTCATCTTTAATTTGAACCATGCCTAACTACAACAATATATAAATATATATATATCTATATATATGTGTACATATAGAAACCAATAATGTAATATTCAAAGACTTGGTTTTTATTATTGCTATCTCGGAGTGGTAGAGTGGGAAAAAATAGAAAACATGCATAAAATATAAACCAAATAAATACAATTATTTATAATTAATATAATTAAATAAAAACAAAAATTAAGAAGTAAAAGTATAAAAGTAAAAGGAAGAAAATAAAAATGATAAGAGAACTGGTTCCCTCTAGCTATGAAATGACTAGTTCGATTGAGTTTAACCATGAAGGTTACAAAAATAAGCTATTTGAAACCTTTTTGGATAATTCTACTCATCCTAAACGTATTTTAAAAAAAAAACAAAAAGGATAAAGACTTAGTGAGTCTATTGACCCATTTATGACCAAATGGGTCTTTCTTCCTATTTTCTCTTTTTCTTTTTATTTACAAAAATCAATATTTAAAATAGCTACCCATTACTCTTAAGAGTCGTTACGTTGAATGATTCTTTTTTATTAAATAGGTTACAACCTACTTAGTTAAACTTGGTTGAACTAGCTATCCTTTAACCTTAGGTTAGTCAATTCTTTTATTTTTTATTTTTAGTGTTTTTTTCCTTTTTTGTCATTTTTTTTTTACTTCTTTGATTTTTTAAATTTACTTATTAAATACATTAATCATATATAATTATATTTATTTAGTTTATAATTTCTACACTTTTTCCTTTTTTCAAATTATACATTTTTTATAATTTATATATCATTTCCTTTTCTTCATTTGCAAAAGAATAATACCTAGGTCTTATATAAGCGCCCTAGGCCATATGTTAGATAACAGTTACATTAGATTATTATAACGGTGACAACGTTATAACGGTAAATTGATAGAATCTCCTATTTGGATTATTTGGTGTAATGTTGATTTCCTATTTAAATTATTTTAAAGTTTTATTTTTTATTTAAACTTATTCTTCATTATTGATTTCATTCGTTTCAATTTTTCTTTTTAATTTTTTAATAATGTATATGTGATTGCTATTTTCAAAATCATATGAATAATTCTTATTTGGTGCGTTATACGTTATGTCATCTTAAGGTTTTTCTTACCAATGAGGCTAATTAAAATTTATGGCCTGTAACTAAATCCATATGATATTCTAGATTTTGATTCGATTTTGCAGGCTTGTAGGCGTAAGGAATAAAATAAAACGAGAACCTAAGGCAGTGCGAGATGTGTAGGACCGACGGAATTGAATTAATGACGGCAACTTAATTGCACCTTTAGGACTGACACGTGGTGTATTTTTATTTGCTGGGACAGCATAAGGACAGAAACCATGGGACAGCAGATTTTCGTGCCCATTATCATATTAACCCCATTGCTAAAAGATGCCCTGATGCGCTATATCCGCTGGTTTAAAAATATAGAATTGGAAATTAGATTACTTTTTCATTCCTTCCCTTTCTTTCTTCAGATTTCTCATCCATAAAAAAATTTCTGGATCCTATCCGTTATAATTTACTTGCAAAAATAATGACCCTGTACTGTAACCATTCGGCTCATGTAAGTGCATGAAAAATTTCACTAAACCCCATCCCGGCAACTCCAGTATTTTAGACCGACATGGGATCCCAGCCCAACAACTCAGGAGTCCGAGCCTCTTGCTGATAGGAAAAAGACAAGAAATGCTGACCTGTTACTCTTGATTCCTTCCTCAATCGCTTGTCGTAAGCAATTTGTACTCTCTAACTACTGTTTGAACCCAGTTTTCATTTCTGACAAAAAAGATAGGAACTTTATCGTAATCCACACATCACATCAGAGTTCGGAATTCGATTGATATTAGTTGATACGAAGCTTTTCTCTTTCTTTCATTTTTTTTTTTCCTTTAGGTAAATAAAAGATGGGTTCTTTGAAAAGCGATGAAGAAATGGACCCAATCGATGAAGAAGCATCAAAGGAGCCAATTTTGTATGTAAATGGTGTACGTAAGGTTTTGCCTGATGGGTTGGCTCATTTGACCCTTCTCGAATATCTTCGTGGTACGAACTAAGAACCGGAAATCAATAATCCTTATTCATTTCAGTTGTTACCATCAGTTCTGAGTTTTTGGTAGTAAAGAGTTAAAAGTTGTTGTTTAACCGTGAGAAATGAGTATAGAAAGTGAGAATTATCTGGATTGGACTTAAGATTTGAGTTGCAGTGGATAGTTGATAACTTTATACACTATTTGCATTGACTTACAAAATTTAGAGAGGACTATCGTTTTGTATGTGGTGAAATTGGGTCAAGCTTGCATCTTTAGGTACATGCGCTGTAAGAAGAGATTGAATTTTATCAGAACCTGGATTAGGCTTAAATATTGAATTGGAGTGGATAACATTACATAATACTTCGGTGAGTTTAAAGTTGAGAGAACCTTTATTTGGATGCTTAGGAATTTCTTGTCAAGCTTGAATTTCATGTTACTTTAGTGATGCAAAGAGAGAATTTTATCTGAATCTGGCTTAGAATCTCAATTGGAATGGATAATATTGCACGATCTTCCAGTGAGTTTAATTAGAGAGAATTGCTGTTTGGTTGCTTAGGAATTTTGGGTCAAGCTTGATTTTTTTTTTTTTATACTTTCTGAGGTGCAATGGGATTGATGAAATTGTTATATAGTTTTTCGCAATGTGAATTCAATGTGGATAAGACTTTAGCTTCTAGCTTCTTGAATAAAAAGGAGAGTAGTGGGCACTACTTTGCTGTGAAAAATTCATTCTGTAATCATTGACATGTACAGCTAATTCTCTAAATAACTCCTACTAGGCTCTAAGAACTACAATGATAAATTATGCGTAGTCACATTCAAGTTTCCAATATAGTGCATGTAATTTTCTAGTGTGACTGGACGATGCAATGTTTTCTCTTTTTGTTGTTTTGTGTACATAGATATTGGTCTAACTGGGACAAAGCTAGGCTGTGGAGAAGGTGGCTGTGGGGCATGTACTGTAATGGTTTCTCAGTACAATAGAAGTCTGAAGAAATGTGTGTGAGTCTCTCTCTCTCTCTCTCTCTCTCTCTCTCTCGTCATCTTGTTCTAAAACTATGTTTCATGTTTACTAATACTGCCAATTTTGCAACCTTTAACAGTCATTATGCTGTCAATGCGTGCTTAGCGCCTTTGTACTCTGTTGAAGGAATGCATGTGATTACGGTGGAGGGTGTTGGAAATCGATCTCGGGGCTTGCACCCGGTTCAAGTAACATGCCAATCTTTGTTCATCCCTCTTCTCGTGTTGCTTGTTTTGTGGTTTAGCTAATCTACTTCAGAGTCTCTATGGCTTATTTTTTCGGAGGCAGCAAGTTTGTGAAGCTTTATTGATGGAACACTTGAGCTTTTCCTTTAAGTGGTGCATCAGTCACTTGAGAGTACAATTTTGTTGGAAATGCTTACAATATAAACTGTATGATTTCATGACTAGAGATTCACTAGTGTTGGTGGCATATAAAAAATTCGTCAGGAAGATCTCCTGAATGGAGTCAGGATGTTGTACTTCCTTGCTTATTTGATGAAAACCATGTTATCGTACTTTCCTTCTAATCACCAAAATAAATATGAACTCGTGAGGTCACACGTCTCACCAAGCTAGATTTAGTTTATTGTGGGTATTAGCCTTCACAAATCATATCTAATAGCTTAGACTTAGTCATCGAGAAACTTTGCTAGAATACCAATTACCAAAAGAAGAGAAAGATCATACATGTGGACACACAAGAACTGTGTAAATTGAAAACAAAAGCTGATAATCACTTTGTGGAAGCTAATTCTTAGCAAGAACATGTTTTCCATTGTTAACATTTGCATAGTGCAGATGTGTTTGAGCTCAAAGAAAAAAGCTGGACAAATTTATTCATCTTATGCTATATAGGACATTGACAAATGACCTCACTGTTTACAAATAGACTTTACAGAAGCGGGATACTACATGATTTTTTCTTTGATTTCTTTCCTTCTTTTGTTTGAAGTAGGAATAACTTGCATGTAATCTGGTTTCAAAGAAAAAAATCTGATTGTTAACTTCCAAGTTGGATCCCTAAATGATTAATAAATACATGCCCTTCTTTTTTTTTTTGGAGCTATTCTCATTCTCATTCGCTAAGGTATCGTTTGATTGCTATATTTCTACGGTACAGCAGTGGACAACTTTTTAAGTTCATCATTTGGCTTGTACATTGGTCAAGTTTACTAGACAAAAATGCTTTGAGATACTAGAGTAAATCTAAAAAATTGTACCATATATTTGGTAATATAAAAATCTACTTCATAGTAAATAATCAATATATTTTTTTAATTCTAAAAATAATCCTACACTAAGTTTTCAAGTCATATTATTGAATTTTATTGTAATTTCTAATATCAAAAGTTAATTTTTTTTTTTTAATTTTTAGAATTTTCTCACTATAAAAGTCTGTTTTTAGTACTCCACACATCAACAGTGGTACAAGAAAATTGTACTGTCCAATTAATCTTGTATCATCCAGTTTTATTAACTAAATGCTATCTAAAAACCATTTTTTAGTGAGAGCTAGTCAAATGCCAATGACTAGTATGAGTTTGATCTATTATGATCATAGATTCGAAGAACGAAACCTTTTATATGAAAGCCACACTTTGCACCTTAGATTTTGTGTGAGTAGATATTTGACAGTGTCTCGCTTGAATTTCAACTAGTGGTCTTTCATGTCTAAAAGAGAAAGAAAAGAAGGGATCCAAACCTTAAAAAAGAGGATTTGAATGCTCTTTTTCCTTTTTTTTTTTATTTTTTATTATTTTTTTAAAATTCAGGCTACAGCAATAAAGACAAAAGAGAAGAGAACATAGCTAGTGCAAAGCTATATGATAGTACCTTTATTTTACCATTTGGTAGTTGATAGAGCTCTTAGCATTGATCTTTTTTTATTTTTTCTTTGGTCTTGTATTCCTAATAGTGACTTTTAACATTTTGATCCAAGATCCCAACAAGCCCATGGCAGTTCCACATAAAGGCCATTATGCCACTGGGCAGGGCTCAGTCCAAATTGTAGGCTTTTTATCATGAGAGGGTTTGGCTTCCTTTTTTTTTCCCTACCTTCCTAGATACCACCTTTTTTTATTTATCTAATATTTTTTTGGTCATTACAAAGGAGAAGAGAAGATTCGAATCTAATCTATCATATTGAGAGACCTACGTTTATGCCACTAGACTACAAGGGTGTTGGCCTTGGAGATCTCCTTGTAGTTTGCTAAGATTCCATAAGTTTGTAGTCACTATAGGCATTATATGCATTAACGGATTTTTTGGATTCTTCCCACACTGTATATCCTCAATATTATTGATCCCTTTCCTCTCTTTGTCAATGGTTATGTCGGTTACTCTAGTCTTATCACTGCTTTAGGTCACACCAAAAAAACATAATAAGTGGGGAAGAAAGGCAGAAATGAGTTCTTGACAGGACAATTAAATTTTGAAGTTACTCTATGGTAAAGAGTTTATCTTATGAATTTACTGTCTCAGCATTTGCTATTTTGCAATGCAGGAATCACTAGCACATGCTCATGGATCCCAATGTGGATATTGTACACCTGGTTTTATTATGTCGATGTATGCACTGCTGAGGTCAAGTGGGACTGCACCGACTGAGGAACAAATTGAGGAAAGCCTTTCTGGAAACTTGTGCCGATGCACAGGTTATAGACCGATTCTTGAAGCATTCCGTGTCTTTGCTAAAAGGGATGATAGGTTATATGGACCTAATAGATCTTCATTGAGCATTGGAGAAAATGATTTTGTCTGTCCTTCAACTGGCAAGCCCTGTTCATGTCGCTTGCCAACTTTTAGTGATGCAGAAGACAAAGGAAATACGTCTTGTGGTCAGAGATATAACCCTGTCTCTTATAGTGAGATTGATGGAAATCTATTCACAGACAAGGAGTACATTTTTCCTTCTGAGTTAGTACTTAGGAAATGTTCCTACTTGAGTTTGAATGGATTCAATGGGCTAAAATGGTACCGACCATTGACTCTCAAGCACTTGCTACAATTGAGATTGAGATTTCCAAATTCCAAGTTGATTGTTGGCAATACCGAAGTAGGAATTGAAATGAGGTTAAAAAAAATGCAGTATCAGGTTTTAATCTCAACTATGCATGTTCCTGAGTTAAATGTTATTAATGTGATGGATGAGGGGATAGAGATAGGCGCTTCTGTGAGGCTCTCTGAACTTCTGAATGTTTTGAGGAAGGTTGTGGTTGAACGAGCTTCTTATGAAACATCATCTTGTAGAGCTTTCATTGAACAACTTAAATGGTTTGCTGGGATGCAGATAAAAAATGTTGCCTCTGTTGGTGGTAACATATGCACAGCTAGTCCAATATCAGACCTGAACCCTCTCTGGATGGCTGCAAGAGTGAAATTTCGAATAATCAATAGCAAAGGACTTGTTAGAGAAGTCCTTGCTGAAAATTTCTTTCTCGGATATCGCAGAGTGGATCTTGCAGGAGGGGAGATATTGCTCTCAATATTTTTGCCATGGACCAAGCCTTTGGAGTATGTGAAAGAGTTTAAGCAGTCTCACAGAAGGGAAGATGATATAGCAATTGTGAATGCTGGAATGCGTGTTTCTCTTGGGCAAGAAGGAGAGAATTTGGTCGTTTTGGACACATCAATTGCTTATGGTGGAGTGGCTCCTATGTCTCTGTCTGCAACACAAACAAAAAAGTTCTTAATTGGAAAGATTTGGAATCAGGAACTTATGCAGGGTGCTTTGGAAGTCTTAAAAAATGATATAATAATTCATGACGATGCTCCAGGTGGAATGGTTGAGTTTCGAAGATCTCTAACCTTAAGTTTCTTCTTTAAATTTTTCCTTTGGGTTTCCTTGCAAAAGGATATGTCCAAATCCTCCAAGGAAAATATACCACCATCACATTTATCTGCCATAGAAGCATCTCACTGGCCATTTGTTATTGGAACTCAGGATTATGAAATAGTAAAGCATGGTATAGCTGTAGGATCTGCAGAGATCCATCAATCATCATTGCTACAAGTGAGTAATCTGGAAAACGACAACGTTGTACATCATTGCCTTTCAGCATCATGCTGAAATTCTGTAATTTAATTTGCATTGTTAGGAATATAAACTATAATTAGAACAATGAATGGTTGTGATGCTTTTGTGTGATCACATGTCTTGTTTCTTCATGCATTCATTTTTATTTCTTCAATCCTTCATTATTTTAGGTTCTATTATTTTTTATTAGCTTTTCTTCATCTAATGTGTTTATAGAATTGTTGCTCTGCTTATATCATCACAGTTTTTTCTGGTCTTTTGGTGCTGCCTTCCACAATGAATTTGAACCTGTATGGGTTCCATCTGGAGAAATCTTAAAGAAATTCTTTTGCTGTCAAAATAGTAATATTCATCTTATAAAAGGAGCCAACAACTAGAGATTGCTATTGTTGATTGTATGGTATTGCATCCAGTGGTTATAAAACTGTATTATGAATAAGATTAGTTTCCTGAGGTAATAAACAAAAGATTACAGAAACTATATGCAGGGTTTCCAAGTTCAAATTGGCCTTGCTGTTGTAATTGACCGATTGTTTTATAAATAATCTTATCCATATGGACAAGAATAAGGAAATTTTCTGTTGATTCAATTTTCTGCAAATGTATTGTCATTGGCAATATGGTTGCCATTGCTCTTATTTATGCTTCAATGCTACTGCTAGGAAATTTGAGCTATTGTGATGTGTGCTTCGAAAATTGTGCTGGTTTTTCATTAAGGACATTGCTTTTCGATTCCAGCTTGTCTGAGCTTGTTCTTCAAGTGATTGATGTGTTATTTTCACCATCGAGTATATCTATTTTACACCTGGTTGGCAATGATGTTCTCCAGGTCACAGGAGAGGCAGAATATGCAGATGATATCCCATTTCCCCCTAATTGTTTGCATGCTGCTTTAGTATTAAGCACAAAGCCTCATGCCCGACTAATCTCAATTGATCCTTCAAAAGCAAAGTCTTCTCCTGGGTTTGCAGGCATATATCTTGCTAAAGATGTGCCTGCAAATAATAAAATTGGCCCAGTATTTACAGATGAGGAACTATTTGCTTCAGAGTTTGTCACTTGTGTGGGTCAGGTATGAGATTTACTAGCTAAAGATCATATCAAATCTCAAAGTTCATACCTTTCACATTCCTATACAGATATTCAATGTTGTCACAGTGAAGATGCGGTATAGTCATGGAAAATTTTCATTTTGACCAGTCATCCACATGGTTTCAAAATTGTAATCTTACTAGATCACATTTTTTAGATGGAGTTCTCGACCTTTTTCTCTTAATTTTTCATAAAATTCTGCAGGTTATTGCAGTTGTAGTAGCTGATACGCATGAAAATGCAAAACTTGCAGCAAGAAAGGTTCATGTTGAGTATGAAGAGCTTCCATCTATCTTATCCATTGAAGATGCCATCAAAGCTAAAAGTTTCCATCCTAACACAGGGAGGACATTGCAAAAAGGTGATGTAGATAATTGTTTCCAGTCTGGTGAATGTTTCAAAGTTATAGAAGGGCAGGTTCAAGTGGGAGGACAAGAACACTTTTACCTGGAAACACAGAGCAGTGTGGTATGGACGGTTGATGGAGGGAACGAAGTCCATATGGTTTCATCTACTCAAGTGAGTAATGCCTTTAAAAAAAATGGAATTGAATTTGGAAAAGTATTTATCTGTTTTGAAATAAAGACCAAAGGCAATTCTATTGATTGAATTTGGAAAATTGAGCAATTACAAGCCCTAAATGAACGCAACAACCCTAATTGAACTACAAATACACATGCACTAGAGCTATAGTGGTTCAAAATATACTGTGTTAACTCCTAACCACAAGGAATGTAAATGCTAGAGAAAAATAATGATAAAGCATAATGTTGAAAAAACACGCTGATGTGTAAGCTTCAACTTTTAAATAAGTTGATTGAGGAGCTATATTCAAAATGCCATTGGAAGTCTTGAGTTTGATTCCCCACGTTGTCATTTAACTTTAAATTTAATTATTTTCATGTGATAGGCCCTTAGTCAATGCCCAAACTGCACATATTGGGGAGTGCTTAAGTAGAAAATGTAAAAAGTTCTTATCGATTTATAAGTTTAAACTTTTAAATAAATTACTCGTGAAGCTAAATTAAAAAAGAAACATTTTAGATTAACATCTGAAAGCTTGAATATGGGAAATATATGCTACAAACTACATGATGTGTAACCACTATAGAAATTTCCTGTGCAGGCCCCGCAGAAGCATCAGCATTATGTTTCTGATGTTCTTGGTCTACCAATGTCAAAAGTTGTTTGCAAGACTAAGAGGCTTGGTGGTGGATTTGGAGGGAAAGAGACAAGATCTGCATTTATTGCTGCTGCAGCTTCTGTCCCGGCATATCTGTTAAATCAGCCAGTGAAACTTACATTAGACAGGGATATAGACATGATGATAACTGGGCAGCGCCATGGCTTTCTTGGAAAGTACAAGGTCATATTTACTTATTGGTATTTGACTCGTGAAATTTGCTTTGCATGCATTGCAATTTCCTGTGTCCTTTTTGGTTGTTGCTATTTTTTTTAACAAGCTTGTGTGACCCACATCCATGATGCATGTGCCCAAAGTAAAATCATTACCAAGCTTGCAAAACAAAATATGTAATAGTTTGTAGGAAAGTTATAGGAGTTTGCATTACCATTTAACACACATTGAGGATATGGTGGAGTGGGGTATGACAATTTTGTTTTGTGGGCTAGAGGAGAAGGGTAGTTAGGTATTTGGGCAGCAAAGGCACCAAAGAAGGTTCTTGCCCCATAATATGATAGATATTTAAATACATTTTATTACAATAATTTAAATGGTGGTGAATATAAACTACTTGATATAGGTAGGGTTCACCAGGGAAGGAAAGGTGCTGGCTCTGGATCTTGAACTTTATAACAATGCTGGAAATTCTCAAGATTTATCTTCTGCTATCCTTGAGCGAGCCATGTTTCATTCAGACAACGTTTATGAGATACCTAATATGAGGGTTCTTGGAAAGGTATGTTTCACTAATTTTCCAAGTAACACTGCCTTTCGAGGATTCGGGGGTCCTCAGGGTATGCTTATTGCTGAAAACTGGATTCAAAAGATAGCTGTCGAACTCAATAAAAGTCCTGAAGAAATAAGGGTAATTCTTCTCCTTTTCTCTGTCCCAGCTTGCAAGGTCCTGTTTGTTAAACTGCTAATGTTCTCTTTTTAATCTTTTTGTGCCGGGCTTCCTTTTAGGAAATAAATTTTCAAGGGGAAGGTTCGGTGACACACTATGGGCAACATCTTCAACACTGTAATGTCTCCCAAGTCTGGAATGAGCTGAAGCAGTCCTGTAATTTTTCAAATGCTCGGGAGGAAGTTGACCACTATAATCATCAAAACAGATGGAAAAAGCGTGGCATTGCTATGATTCCTACAAAATTTGGCATATCCTTTACGGCAAAACACATGAATCAGGTAATTGCTCATCATTATGTAGTAATGGTATCCGATAAAGACATTTTCGGAAAATTAATGAGATTCTATTCCCATAGGAGAGGGATTAGCTATTCTAAGGGTGCAAGGGAATGACTATTCCCTCTAAAAATGGAATAGGTATTCTGGTGGAATACCTGTTGCCTCCAACCAATGAGGTAATAGCAGGTTGGGAAGCCACTTTAGTATATAGATTCAGTTTGGATGCTTTCCATTGACATACTCTTTTTATTTTCAACATCTGGTGGTGAAATTAGTTTACTAAAAGATACCATGTTGAAAGTATAGGACAGTCCTTCGAAAATTAAAAATATTGAATTACATGAATATTGGGATGTGTTGATTTTGGTCCATTCAAGTTTTTTGTGATGTTAAAGCGGACTGTCATAAGTTTTAAGCTAGGTCTAGTCATTTGGCTTACAAGTGCTTATGCACCAGCTATGTAGGAGGAATGTTTACATATTTCAGGTTAAAATTTTAGATCAGTTGATAATATTCATTCAAATTTCATACTACGTTTGTGGTGAAGTCAAGAGGTGTCATGGAAACACCATGCATTGTAAGATCTCTAGGCATGAGAGTGACTCCATATTAGCAGCAATTACATATCTAGTTTAAGAGTGAATTCTTAAATATAAGAATACTAAGGTATCCACGTGAAGTGCTAGCTCTGGAAGTTATATTGCCATCTCTTTAAGTAATTATAGAGTCAACAAGTCAAATTTTCAAGCTGCTAATTTTTAACTCACTTTTTATGCTATCCCGATCCGTAATACTCTCTCTCTCTCTCTCTCTATACATATATATCTATATATATATATATATATATATATATATGTATTTATTTATCACTCCATCTCTCTCTCTCTCTCTCTCTCTCTGTTTATACTGGTTTATGTATATGCATAGTTAAAATTAAAAGTTTCACCCCTTTGGCAATGTGTCTATGGAATGATCAATAAATGCTGAACTATTAGGTGGGGATTCCTTAACCATTCAGCTTGGATATATCTCTGTAGTATATTTTTCTTGACATGGTCTTGTATTCAATTACCATTGTCACTGCCGCTTTCTCTTTCTCTGGATAGATTTCCTACAAAGGAAACTTCTATCTGAACAGATGAACCATATGCTTTATCTCCTTTTTGGGCTTAGAGCAGAGCCAATAAGAATGAGTTATTGGGCAATTTCATTCCACCTTGATGGCTTTGATGGTTTTTTCCATGCAATCTCTGCAATCTACATGGCTTATTGTTAAGAGAGTGTCAATAAAATCTTTGCCTTATCCAGATCTATCAACTTGCTCAGTGAATGCGAAGAAGTTGAGTTTCTTGACCCTTTGTCTTAGAATTAGTGAGTTCTTGGATTGCTGAACCACAGATGAGATAAATATAGTTAAAACAACTACGATTAGTCTTATTATAGCTCTAGCTCTTACCCTGGTTTGTTAGAATTTCTTTTTATGAGCTTTGTTCATTCAATTAATTTTGAATAAGTTGTATCTTGGTCAGACTCACTTTTCTTTCACCAATCCATTTTATAGGACTTCAATGTTCTCTACAAAGTCAGAGGTGTTTGTATGTTTGTTTGCACCTTTAGTTAATACATACATCATGCTATCTATATAGGTTTTGTTGGTTAATTTTTTGAATGTCTCAACCCTTATAGACTTCAATTTTCTTTTGTTACTCTAGGCAGGTGCCCTTGTCCACGTATATACTGATGGAACTGTTTTGGTTACGCATGGAGGTGTTGAGATGGGGCAAGGGTTGCATACAAAAGTTGCTCAAATTGCTGCTTCTTCCTTCAACATACCTCTGAATAATGTCTTTATTTCAGAGACAAGCACCGACAAGGTATCAATGCAGCCTTTGAGACTTAGTTGCTCCTTGGAGTCCAATATAAATTCTCTTTAGTAGATAACTTGCCACATGTATTTTGGCGACTTGCAGTTACTAAAAATGTCCCGTGATTAATGCTGTAGACTGACAAATTCACTTATTGATAAGTTTCATATTCATCGTATTAAAATTTCTTCCTTTTTTTGTCCTTTGGGCTAATATTATAATGCTTATATAGAGGAAAATTTTTGTTAGTTCTTTTAAGGAGCATGCTTTTAGCATCTGTTGCAACAACTGAATTGCTAGGAACCTGATAATTTTTTCATATCAACTGTAATTTTATGACGTGAGTTATTCAATTCTTATGGAGGAGGCATCACTTTGTTCAACTCCTCCTCTCCTATCAAGTGTTTGGATTTCCAGATTACTGACAGTTCACACATATAGGTTTATTTGTTCCTACACTCGATAATGTTTTCTGGCATTTTAGGTCCCTAATGCATCAGCAACAGCTGCTTCAGCAAGTTCTGATATGTATGGAGCAGCAGTTTTGGATGCCTGTGAGAAAATAAAAGCAAGAATGAAGCCTGTTGCTTCTAGGCATAATTTTGGATCTTTTGCTGAGGTGAGCATTATCAAAGTTCAAGAAATAAATGTCATTAAAGGTGCTCAGAGAAGTTTTACAAATATGACACATTTACACTGATCCTTCTGAACCTATGTTACCTGGGCTCTACTTGTTGAATTAGTGAACATCCCTATTAGTTTTACAAACACTCTAGAAGACAGCCTGCTAGGAAAAATGAATGTATGTTCAATATTGATGTTGCTAGAAGGAAAAATTGGCTGTAGGGAAGGCATGCCATGTATGCAAGAATATTTCTTTGGGTTAAGAGTAGAACTGGCTCTACCCTGCTTAAAATATGAGTCCTGAAATGGCAATTACACTAGTGGATTGATATCATCGACTAGCAACCTCATCGAAAATTGTTATTTATGCTCCTATTTATAAATTAATATCCACTCAGAGTTTGTACGTTGTCCATTGTATCTATTCTACTTAGTCACTTTTTGTTTTACTTTCTACAGCTAGCAACTGCTTGCTATTTAGAGAGGATAGATCTTTCAGCTCATGGATTTTTCATGACCCCTGATATTGGCTTTGATTGGAGCACTGGAAAGGGAAATATATTCAGATACCACACTTATGGGGCTGCATTTGCTGAGGTTGAAATTGACACATTGACTGGAGATTTTCACACGAGGAAAGCAAATGTTGTCCTAGATCTGGGCTATTCTCTCAATCCTGCAATTGATGTGGGACAGGTACCTCACTTTTAGGCATATTGACATTCTAGCATATTTTAGCATGCTATATTCTCGAGGCGCATATGACATTTGCTTGCTATACAGAAAATAAAAAAGTCAGAGCATGGACGATTTCGGGACAAGATCCCTTTTCTGTCCTTTCAAGAGATCTGCCTGGCTGTTGATGTATTGCTTGTATAATCAGTTTTTCATTTATATTTCAATTCTAATTACACATTATGATCTTCATTTTGCTGGGTCTTTACATATCAAATCTCCAAGGAATTTGACATGGCACTTGCCATGGTAAAAAGGAAGCCATAGAAACACCGCATGGTTTGAGGTTGTGTGACCATGATTTCGCTAATTTGGACCCATAAAATGCCACCTGATGGACCTGTTTCCTGAGCTTTGTGTGATGATTTTTTGCAGATTGAAGGAGCATTTGTACAAGGTCTAGGTTGGGTTGCCTTGGAAGAGCTAAAGTGGGGTGATCCAGCTCACAAGTGGATCCCACCTGGATGCTTATACACGTGTGGCCCTGGAGCTTATAAAATTCCCTCTGCAAATGATGTTCCCTTGAAGTTCAATGTTTCTCTTCTAAAGGTATGTTTGTCACTTGCTTTAGCAGTCCAAATAGTATTACAAAAGCACCACTAGTTTGTGGGTTTTGGCTTAAGCTAATCGCCTTACTATTTTCTGGCATCAAGTTGGGTAACATGATGGATATTTGACCCTATTTTTCGATGATTGCCCCAGCATTTGTCTTAAGCTATTAATCTGTCCTTTTAGACATTCATCAAGCTGCTATTAAGTAAATTATCACAAAGCACACATTGTCTTGGAGGAATTGACAATTTCCTGGATATTGGCAGGGTCATCCAAATGTCAAGGCCATCCATTCATCAAAAGCTGTCGGAGAGCCTCCCTTTTTCCTTGCTTCATCTGTATTTTTTGCCATCAAAGATGCTATTATTGCTGCTAGAACGGAGGTGGGGCACACTGAATGGTTTCCTTTTGATAATCCAGCCACACCAGAACGAATTCGCATGGCATGTATAGATGAATTCACAGCGCCATTTGCTAGCTCTAGTTTCCGCCCGAAGCTAAGTGTATGATGTGAGGATGTTTTGCGTATTACCATCCCTTCTCCTTGCAGTTATAGCAATCAGATAAATGTATATATTAAAGAATGCAAAATAAATTCGATTAGCCAAGTCAATAAGAATACAGATCTCAATTGAGAGAAATTATTTTTTAGATTTTAAATCATCCTTATATTGCTTTGTAGTTGTGCAATTAGTAATAGATTGCTATCAAGTTCCTCTGCAATCAAACTTTCGGATATTGAGCACTCCAATTTGCTGGCCGCATAGTATGGAATCCTTATGATTTTTTTAATAGAGATCTTTTCCCTACTATTTTGTATTGGGCAATGCCATTGCTTTTCTTAGCTTCATACACTTTCAAGAACCCGTGAACCATTCGATACGGGTCTACGCCTCCTTTTTTAAACTAGAAAATGATCTTGCTTCTCCCCAGCATCCAGCGAGGAAACGCCTTGCCACCTCCAGTCCTCAGAGTACTCTTTCTTCCCTGTCAAGGGAAAATTCGAATTCTAACGCCATCTATTTTTTTACCAAGGTCAGGTTGGACCCTCTAACCACAAGACCTTTATCCAGCAGCTGCTCTAACCCAAGGAGATGACTCAACACCGGTGTATGATCGAGATCTAGCTTACTGTCCGCCTATCCAAAGGTGAATAGGAAGTAGTAATTGATGGAGCAGGAAGACGGAAGTGCATGGCAGTGGGTAATTCTCTTGGCAAACTGATAACTTTTTCATGGGGCAAGTGCATAAATTCCGAGATCAAGATTTATGGTTATTTTCCCACATCTGAAACCAATGCCTCGAGCTATTCAGCCATACCTCCAAGTTGTTGATACTCATATCTATTAGCGTTATTTGATTGAAGGCAAATTATCTATGGCTGTGTCAAAATTTAATTATCTATATTTTATTAGTGAATATTTAAATCTCTATGTTTATACTGAATTTTTTTCTTGGTTTTAAAGGAAAATATATTTTCCCAATCAATAGTATAGACATTGATATAATAATATTTCAATTTTTCCTTTTACTACCTAAACTGTTATGTTTTTTCTTTTCCAATTTTAAAACTAAATAGTTGAACTTTTAGATGCAATCTATATTTTGAACTATCAATCATCAACAACAACACCTTCATTAACTTCTCTTTCTATCATCATCCAACTGTATATTTTGAAAATAGTATCATCACATGTTAAACAAAAAGAAAAGAAAAGAAAAGAAAATTTTACAATAGCCTTGAAAAATCAATAAAATATCATAAATAGTGTCTTCTGCATATATAGTATAGTATTGCAGAATTATATATTTTATGTATATCTATATATATACATCCAATTTTAAATAGATATTAATCGGATATAAAATATATGTAGCTGCTAAAGATGCTGGTAAGATAAAAAAGGACCCTGAATCTGGGCATTTTATATAACGAATTACCATAACTTATTGTCTGGCGCCTTAGACCACTCGGCCATCTTGACTGTGTGGTATTGGGCCAATAATATCTATAGAATCCAGTGAGGGAAATCAGATTGGAAGGGAGGGTGGGATTAATTCTTTTCCTTTTTCTTTTGGAAAAAAAAAAGGGGGGTAAAATTGAAAGATAATTTGTTTTCTATTTTCTCCAATAACACTGTAGAAATCATTAGAAAACGCAGCTCTACCACAACTTTTTGTCACTTCCACCGCTTAAATTTTAACTATTTTCAATTTAATAATAACAATAACAATAATACACATATATACATGCATGCAAAGTGCTACATAGGATTAAGTAAATAAATATAAATGAAAAGAGAAAAGTTGACCTAGATAAAATAGAAAATCTGAAAAATTAAGGAATTGAAGAAGTAATGCGGTTGCAATGTCCAAACTCGTGACTATGGTAGGTGTTATGCATGTATGTTTACTTTGAAAAACATAAAAAAGTTTATAAATACCAAATCATACATAGAGATAGTCAACTAGCTTTGAGCTATATTAGTCTTATTGCTATCCAGATTAATCAAAAGATGAAAATTTTAATATTTAAAACTATTTCTAGATTTGTTTATATAAAGGATTATTTTGATAATTGAACTTCTAATTTAATTTAATGCCATGGACTAATATAATGGGCTAGTGATGGGGCTTTGGAAACCGGGCATAATTTAGGATGTCTTAAGTAGATTTGGTTTGATAAGCTTGGAATAGAGATTACTAGATTAGTTTTTTTGCTCTTAGCTTTACTCTGTTGTTTTGCGCATAAAAAATAGACTTGAAAAAGATCCCTCTGAGTCCTTTTGGGCCTCGTTTGGCCTCTATAAGCCTTTGAAAGGCTTAAATAAGGTTTCAGCTTATTTTAAAAGGAGATAGATTCATTTTATAAGATATTGGGTTTAACTTGACTCAAGCTCAACCTTAAGGCCCATCTATTAGATAAGAGTTGGAGGCTTGAATCTAGACCATCAATCACCAATAGCTGATCCAATGGCTTGTATCAATGATTCACTCGATCCATCCATCTTAGCTTGATCTAACAGTTAGGATTAAAGACCAAAATCTATATATAAAAGCTTTCTTCTCCTCATTAGCAACATTCCAAGCATTGGCAAGTTTTGTAGAAATGTAGTTACTCTGCTAGAATGACTTTATAGAAGATTTAACACCAAAACGATTAAGAATAGATCATGAATATATCAAATCATCAAATTTAATCCGTTGCTACATATGTGCATCACAAGACATCAAGCTCGTCTCTTCCTTCTCTTCGTGTACCTCTTTCTAATATCATTTCTTTACGTATCATTAGATCAATACTTCTTTAAGATTGACTATACGGGAATTGATTACGATTGATCATCAACTGTAACCCCACCATACATTTAAATGGCGACTTTATGAGCCCTTAAAATCAAATTTGGGACAATCATATTTAGATTTAGAACTTTTGGGAAAAATTATCCAATTGAGCCCAAACATTACAAATAGATTAAAAAAGTTAGATGAATCGAATTAGTGAAGTTAGATATTAAAAATAATGACCTAAAACGTCGATTTTAGCCATAGAAGTAAAACTTATCAAAACCCTTAAAATTAAGCCCAAAGCGCGAGGAAGCTTTAGAGATTAGTTATTTAAGCTATAAAAGAAAATAATATAGCATAATATACTATATGAATATACATGTATTTTTATCAATGTACTTAGTATATATAATAATTATACCTATAAATTAACTCGAAAACCTAAAAAAATATATAATAAGCAATAAATTCACAAAATTAAATAGAAAATATATCCTAAAAGTACAAGACATAAATGAAACATAATGATATGAATATAATTACATATTACATGTGTCAAATATATAGGATATATATACTTATATTAGTAAAATAATTAAATATTAATGAAATATACATAAAATATTCATAATTAACTTAAAAATAATCAAAACTTATCCAAAATGGATGGGAAAATTTGGAATCAAGTCGTGGCACATTAGGAAAAGCTAGATGATGAATCAAAAGATAGGATTAAAGGGAAAACAACACCTTATGCTTGGAAATTGAGGAAAAAGTCAAAGAAAAATAAAAGAAAAAAAGAAAGAAAAATTTTAGTTGCCTAAGATAAGTATAAAAGGACCTTAAGACATTAGATCAAACATTCGGCATCTTAGGAAACCAAAAAAAAAAAAAAAAATAGAAAAATTATAGGAAATTTAGGAAAAGAAAAGAAAAATAGAGTAATATACTAACCAAGTGTAGTTCCCTAACCAAACCCTAATCTGCTGTTGAACCCTAATAAACACCATCAATCCACCTCGTGCCAAGGCTATCTGACAACCCCTCATCGACCAATAGTGGTCGAAGCTTCGGTGAGTAGTTAGTCCAAAATTTTGCCATGTTTTTCTTATAATTTCTAAAAATTTTAAACTAATTCAAAAAATTACTCTTAGGTTATTTTTAGAGTACTTTCATATTGTAATTTTATTTTGCAAAA
Source organism: Lumnitzera littorea (assembly GCA_024138015.1). Classification (NCBI taxonomy): domain Eukaryota; kingdom Viridiplantae; phylum Streptophyta; class Magnoliopsida; order Myrtales; family Combretaceae; genus Lumnitzera; species Lumnitzera littorea. Next base: position 15,152,404 of record JAMXBB010000006.1, on the reverse strand, counting down.
TTATGAATATTTTATATACTTACTTAACAAATGCACAATTCATTTAAATTTTTAAATTTAAAATAAATATATTAAATGATGTTATTTCGAGCTTAAAATTTTTGTATAAAATATATTACATCTAGTTTAGTGTTATGTAATCTAATTTTGATTTCATGTATATTTAGTATTTATTACATTTTTTTGCCTTAAAAATAGGATACTTTGTGAAATAAATTGATTTTGAGAGAAATAATTGATGAAATTGGGATCCAATTCAATTTAGATGTTTATAATGATGTTAAAATAGGTTGAAATTAATTTGGTGTAAAAATTTTATTGTTTTCTTAATTAATAATAATTTAGAGGTAAAAATGTCATTTTACCTATATAGGCAATAAATGCAATAGTATGAAATTCGTTGCTAGTTGAATACCTTATATTTTTTTGAGTCTATAGAAATTTTCTAAGAATTAATTGGTAACCCTGTCTATTTATTATAAATTTTCGTAGTTAAATAGCTTAATTTCCTAATTAGAAGGCATTTTTAACAAAACTAGACTAAAATATGATAAACATTGGAATAAATCCTATACATGTACATATTGACTAGGTTTGATTAGAGTTAGTTTTCATCATATTTTGTTATAATTATATGATCTAAGCTACTATACAAGCGTGTTAGGGCTAGATACTATATGTATGACTGAGATATGCTAGGAAACTATATAAAATATGATCTATTTATATAATATAAGCTCCTTAAAATTGAGTTTAGGATAACCAAGCATAGATTTAAGGTTTGTAGGGAAAATTATCTAATTGAGTCCAAATTTCATGATTAAGATAGGAAAGTTAGTCGAAGCGATATAATGAAGTTGGATTTTAGAAATAATAACCAAAAATCCTAATTTTGCCCTTAGAAGCAAGATTATTCAATATAGTATTAAAATGCTCGGAACTCCTAAAATCGAGCTCAGATTGTAACGAGAACTTAAAGATAAATTAATTAAGTTATAAAATGAGATAATATAGTATAATTTACTATATGAATATAAATGTATTTTTATGAGTATACTTGGTATAAATAATTATTATACTCATAAATTATCTCTAAATTACGTAATTATATATATATTGTGTTGAATTCATAAAATTAATTAAGATAATATATTCTAAAAATCAAAGATATGTTAGAAACTTAATTATATAAGTAAAGTTATATATTATACGTGATATTTATATAGGGTATATACTTATATACTAATTAAATAACTAATGTGAACATGATGCATATATATATTATCACTATTTAACTAAAATATACCAAAGTTGATCTAAATTAACTCCAACACGTCTGGAAATTTGCTGGACACTACTGTGGCTACTGTGGGGAAAAGGATTTTGCTGATTCAAAAGTAGAAGTGTAAAAATAAGACACCTCCTACTTCATTTAAGGGGAGAAAACAAAAGAAAATTTTTTTTAAAAGAAATCCTAGGCAGTGGAAAAGCCCTATAAATACTAAACTCTCAGCATACTAGCAATAATTTAGCAATTAAGAAATAAGAATTGAGAGAAAAAGAAATTTAGAAAATAGAACAATTTAAGAAAAATCCATAAAAACAGGAGAATCTATTGTACCACCATCGTAACAGACCTAGACGACTACTTGACAATAAGCCCAACTGTCCACCATCAGTCTACACCGCATCTAGGTCGTCCGACACACACTTAACCGTCGCTGATCACCGGAGAGTCTAAGAACATGGAGGTCGATTTTTTATTCTGTTTCTTAATGATTTGTAAAAAATATCAAATCTATCTAGAAAATTATGAAAAAAGTTGTACTCAAGTTATTTTGAATATAATTTTACGTGACATTTTTATTTTAAAAAAATTCGTAATATTTAATATATTTTCTTAAGAAATTTACTGTTCATCCGAATTTAGAATTATAAAATAAATGTACTAAATGATGTTATTTCTAGCTGAAAATTTTTGTATAGGATGTGTATGATATTTAAATAATTTTTATATTACCCGAATTTTGATTTGGATAATTTTAATATTTATTGCATTTTTTGGCCTAAAAATAGCTTGAAAATAAGCTGAAATTATGAATTTAATAGAAAATTATGAAATTAATTGATGAAATTGGCATGTATTGATCTATAGTGAATCATAATAGTACTGGGTTAGATTGAAATTAATTTAGTATAAAAAAAAATCATAATTGAGAAATTTATGGGTAAAATCATAAATATGAATATATAGGCGATAGGTCGAAAACTTGAAACCAAGTGATAACTAAATTCTCCATATTTTTAGGAGTCTACAGAAATTTTTAAGGAATTCTTTGGTAACCCAAACTATTTATTACGAATTTACCTAGTAAAATGACTTAAATTACAAGTTGGAGTGTATTGTTAATATTAATAAGGTAAAATGAATTAAATGTTTAAATAAAAAATATATATGTGATTGCCGATCAAATTGGATTAAATAAGTATTTTTATTATATTTAATGATATTTTCTGATCGGAATACACTTTAGGTATATTAGGGTTGAATAATACTCATATTGCAATGTTATATGGACAAATTAGGTAAAATACAATTTAATAATATAAATTACGTATAATACGATAATATTTACATAGTTAAGTATAACTATATTAAAAACTCAAACTACCCGTTAAAAGTCATCTTTAGGATCAAGACTCATAAAACATATCATTAGGTTTGTATGAATCTAACGACACTCATATTGTTAAAATCAGATAATTTTAAGTAATATAACCTATAACTTTATCATATTCTAGAATATACATATTTTGATAACCTTACCGGAATTAAAACGTGATTTAATAAATTAAAAGTATGTTTCGAAACGATATATAATACGTAATAGTACAGATGACATACAATATCAACAATTAATAACTTAATTCAATATATAATGATAATACGACTAATATATATATATATAATCGTTTTAGATTAAATCCTAATGTTTTCGTAATTATTACGAAAACTGAATTTTAGTCTTTTGTGTAAATAGGATCTTCCAATACAAAGATAGTTAACAACTCGAGTCAGCAGTAGTGAGCATCTAAACAAGTAAGTTGGGAGACCTAAGAGTACTTTTGGTTGTATTTGTAGTTAGTTGACTATGCACATGCCATGTGTATAGATGATACTCAATTGTGATAGGAGTTGAACTCCTTGGTGTGCTGTTTTGCATGTTTGCATTATTTTCGTATTGTATGAACTTGTTTGGCTACCCCTAATTAAAACTAACGTTTGTTCGACTAAAATGAAACTGGACATGCATAACATCCATTAGGAGAAACGATTAAAAGTGTTAAGCCAAATACCGACTTTTTTCGATGAGGATAGCTAAAATGGTTCTTTCCCTATCCTTAGTCGAACTAAGTAACAGGCAAGGAGGTCGCGACAAGGTTAGGAGCTATAGTTCGAAGGCGATCATGTGAGGAGGGTGTTCTCTATTGCACAAGTCCAAGTTTGGTCTGACTCGATTCACGATGAAACTCCTCAATCTGAGATGAAGTGGATGAAATTTCTCTAATCTCACAATGAACCAAATAACATTGTACAATATTTCATCTGATCGATTACCTTGTATTTCATCATCGCTAATAATCTTGCTTGTGATTGTATGATACCCTTTTAACTTCGTTCTACTTACTGAGCTAGTTGTGCTCACATCCCTATAGACTTTTTTGCAGGTGTTGAGTGAGGTCAAGATATTTTGATACTACTATTCCCAGGTTAGTGTACTATTGTTTGGGAAAGTGAGGAATGATGAATTAATTGAACCTAAGCTTTTGAGTTTTTGAGTTTTTAAGAAAACTAACTAGGAATTCCTTAGGAGCCCACTAGTTTCCTAACTTATGTAAATAGTCTGCAAAAACCTGTGGCTTTTTAATAAACTCTGATTGTAAACTTTAACTTTAGATATAAAATGTTTGTGTAAATACTGTTATGGTACTAGAAAATAGGTTGTATAGAACAGGTATTTTGTAAAGCTCCATCATAAGTTTGGTTATTAACAGATATCAGAACAGACGTTTCAAGTTGATTGAGTTATATATGCCTTGTGTGAACTGTATCTATGATAGCAGCTGTAAAGTCAGCTTCTATTTTAGGTTAGTTTATATGGCGGGACTGTTACGACTCTTCCTATTTGGGACGTGACATATAATATGGATATAATATGATAACACTTATTATAGGGATATATATGTATAATGGAATCTAAAAATACCATATAGAAGTCATTTCTCAAGATAGGACTGTATTACGTATTACTGAGTTCATATGAACCCGATGAAATCAATTTTACTAAAATTAGATAGTTTTAAGTAATAAAAAACTAATATCCCCATGATATTATGAAAATATACATACTACAGTGACTTTATCAAAATTAAAACATAACTTGGTTGAGTAAGTATATATTTTAGTACGATTAGATCAATATAGTATAAGTAATAATATAATTACGTATATTATTAGTGTTTACTAACTTAATATAACATAAACAACCAAATTATAATAAAATTATACTTGATCCTATAGGAATAATAATATATCTCCAATATATATATATATATATATATATATATATGTATGCTTATAAGTTAATACAAGGAGTAGATAGAACTCTAATATTTTCGTAAATATTATGAAAACTAAATTTGGGTTTTGATATATATATAGGATCTCCTAGTGAGTAGAACATCAATGGTATGGACATTTGGTAGTGAGTATCAATATAAGTAAGTTGAGATCGTGACTTTATTACTTGTTAAGATACTATATTAGAGTAGCTAAAGGCTTAAGAGTGTTTTTAATTGTGGTTGTGTTGTGCCCCGAAGCTATGGAGTTGCAATAATTTAGTCGTGTAAACTATTCTAAGATAGTAATCGACCTTACAATCGTTATTGTAGATATGATTTACACAAAGCGTTTACGACTACCCGCTTTAAACTAAACAGTTCGCATAAGACTATCAATAAATTACATACAAAACTTTAAGTCATGTTATATATATATATATTGTCTTAAGATCCCAAGAGATATTTACACACAATAACAATCTGAATAAGTAAAATGTTACATGATCAACTCACATATCTAGGAGTTATTAACAAAAAAACTCCAAAACTATATTGATCATCTAGCTTAATCCTCACTCCCCCAAAGTTCTTCAAATATGTACTAACCTCTAGATAGTTATAATGCTGCATTTGGATTGTTACCTACAAGAAAATTTATAAAGGTATGAGTAACCAACAGTTTGGTAAGTAGGGATAGAGACATAAGATCAAACAGCAACATAAGCAAAGTTTTCAAACTATTAATTAAATGTAATGCAACATGCAAATGCTATCGCATAACCTTGTCCGATTGGTTGTGAAATAAAAAAAATTTCACTCTCTTTAATATGAGTTTGAAGAGTTATAACATTCATGCAATAGTTTAAGACCAAATCCAAGTTTGTATAATGGAAGCATCGCTTCTCCTATGACTATCCTATTGAACTACTGCCCTTATCTTTACTATGACCTCCTCTCTTGTCACTTATTTCATTAAGGATGAAGAAAGGACTATTATATTACAATGTTATCCCTTGTGAAGGTGTCGATATTTGGTCAGAGACTCTTAGTTGACCCTTAAACGGTTGTAATGTATGTCCAATTAAAGTGTTTATGTTGAATATAACTAAGTCCAGTTTAAGGTGATTAATTAATTTCACTCAACACAAACCCTAACAAAACATCAGTACACAGCCTAAGCCTTCGAGTACCATAATATAGTATCCTAACATATAGTAACGTATTGATCCCAACTTATCTGAAGTCTCCGATTTACTCTCTTAAGTTTGATGTAGGGTTGGTTTGTCGCTGCTTGATCTTATAATATAAATACCCTTTTAGTATTTATAGTCTTATTACATATAAGCTTTTAAATCATAATTTTACCCAATTGTCTAAGTTTTATATCATTTATAACCGAATTAATCCTAAACTAGTTTCTGATTTAATTTTTGAATTAGTTCTTGAATTATATTCTAATTTAGCTTCTAGTTACAGTTTTTATTTGTAAACCCTAAAAACTCTTCCTGATCTAATATGTGAAATTCTTCTAACTATTTGGGTATCCTAAGTCTCTTATTTAGCTTCTAATCAATATTTTGGTTTGTATTATACACTCTATTCCTAATTTAAGTCTCAAATTTGCTCTCGATGTAAGATTAACCTATATCTTCCACATAATTTCCTAAATTTATATTCCAAATCCGATTTATATTATATTCCTAATATTATAATACTATCAATTTAACCTAATATATTATACTTATTTAATTTCCTATATTTACATATTATCCATTATTACATAATCTACACATAAAGCACATATCCAACATCCCCAATGCTACATGTTACGCCCCGAAGCAGCGGAGTCACAACAGTTTAGCCATGTAAACCAACTTATGATAGTATCTAACCTCATTACCACTATCGTAGATACGATTTACATAAGATGTCTACAACTTCTTACTTGGAAGTAAACAGCTCATTTAAGATTAATGATAAAATTTATATATAGAAACAAAAACTTTAAGTCATATTTATATAGATATACCTATATTGTCTTATGATTCCATGAAATATTTATACACCATAGTAGTCTGGTAAGTAAAATATTACATGACCATCTCATAAACCTAAGAGTTAATAAGAAAACTCTAAAAGACTCGATTGATAAGCTAGTTTGATCCTCACTCTCTCAAGTCACTTCAAAAAGAAACTAACTTCTAGATATTTATAGTACGACATTTCAATAAGTACCTGTAAAAAAATCTATAAGGGCATAAGCAATCAATAAGTTGGGACAAAGACTTAAGAATGCATATCAAACATAAATAAGACATTCAAACAATTAATTAAATGCAATGCAATACGTAAACTCTTTCACATAACATGGTTTGGTTCGTTGTGAAATTAGAGAAATTTCATCCGCTCTAATTCAAGTTGAGGAGTTTCAACATTTATGCAACAGTTAATAATCAAACTCAGGTTTGTACAATAGAGGCACTGCTCTCCCTATGACTATCCTTCGAACTATTGCTTTCATCCTTATTGCGACTTTCTCTCTTATCACTTAATTTGATTAAGAATAAAGAAAGGACTATTATATTATCTAGCGTTATTTCTTTAGAAGGTATCGGTATTTGGGTAGAGAATCTTAATCGTCTCCTAAAGGATTGCAATGCATGTTTAATTAAGGTTTTGAGTCAAATATGGTTAAATTCAGTTTAGGGTGATCAAGCAATTTTACTTCGCATCATTCACAACAATCACCATAACAAAGTATTAGTATATAACTAAATAGTTAGAGACACACATAAGCATGCACATAAACAACTACCTATAAGCATAAACAACACAATTCTAAGCCTCCAAATACTTTAATATAGTACTCCAAAATGCATTGATATATTGAACCTAATTTACCTTCAATAATCAATTTGCTTACTTGACTTGCTACATGGTTAACTCGTCGTCACTTGTCTTATAATATAAATACTCCTTTAGTATTTATACCCTTATGACTTCTAAGCTTTAAATTATAATTTTTACTCAATTATCCAAGTTGCATATATTACTTGTTACCAATTTATTTTAGGCTAGTTTTTTATTTAGTTTCTGATTCAGTTTTCGAATTGACTTCTAAATTAGGTTCTAATTCAGTTTCTGAATGGGTTTTATATGTAAACCCAAGGAACTCTCTTTGAACCAATATGCGAAATTAATCACATTACACTTGGTTGTTTTAAATTTCTTATTTAGCTCCTAATCAGTATTTTGATCAATACAATATATCTTATTCCTAATTTAATTATTAAATTTACTCCCAATATGAGAATAACTTACATTTTTTATATAATTACCTTAATTTATATTTTATATTAGATTTATATCATATTATTATTATTATTATCAATTTTGACCTATAATTTTTCTACATGTTAATTTCTTATATATACATATTATGTATTATTACATAATCTACACCTAAATCACTTATCTAACATTTCCAATACTAGAAATATCATTCTTCACCCAATAACATATCAAGATATCTAATTATACCAAAAATCAGAATTTATACCTAATTAATCTTTAAATCATAAAATTAACTTAAATATACACTTTTACCCATTATTCATTTATTATTATTATTATTACCTAATATGCATAATATATATAATTAACAGCCCAAACTCTACAAATACCATCCTACATCAGCAATTAACATCCTAAGATACCTTATTACATATCAAATCATAATTTCCAACAATTTATCATTAAATCACTAAATTAAGCCCATAATTTGTCTTTTATGCACCATTTTAAGCCTAAAGATTAAGTAAAATTTAAATAAATTAATTTTCAGAAAATCTCGTCATAGCACTATCATAAATACTATAAATAGTCTACACAAAAATTTTGAAGTTAAAACTATATCATTAAGGTAATTTAAATCAATATCGAAAACTAGCTTGAGTTTAGATTTCTTAAGTACTGTATATTCTAGAACCTAATTTTATCAAATTAATATTTTCCCTTAACTCTAAATACAAGAATACCTCAGAATACCCAATTTTATAATTTTTCAGACACATTTAATATTTTTAATAATTTAAACAAAATTAGAATAGAGATTGAACCTACCCATTTGATCGGCTTCCAATCCCAGTGGTGGCCCCATAGGCATTTGCAAATCTAGGCAATGATTCTAGGGTGTAGTGGTGGCCGCCATTTTGTTCTAGGTGGTTGTCAGGTGTCTATTTCCTTTACAAGCCCTAATTACATACTAATTTTGCTAATTTTTTTTAAAATTACTCTTTCTTCTCTTCTCTTCTCTCCTCTCCCTATCTTTTTCTAACTTCCTTACTAACCAAACTAAATTGTGGTAGGTGGTTTTTGATTTTATAGAAGGATTTAGAGTTTTATTTTGATTTTTAGGTTACTAAGTGTCCTTATCTCTTTTTTTTTTCTTCTCTTTTTAGTTGGGTAATCTAATTTGTTAATTTTAAATCTGTATCCCCAGCATGCCATGACTCAATACCAGATATTTCTTCATTTTTCCATGATTTTCTTGATTTTTTATGAATTTTTCTTAAGTAATTAGTGTTATTTTAGCTTATTTTAGGTATTTTAAGTAATTTCGAGTACTTTACCTATACATGAATATATATATGATACAAATAAATACGAATAAATATTATTTATATTATTTTATGATTTTTAGTGTGCATATAATTTATATATATCGATTTATTAATTATCAAAACTCGTTTTACGCGTTTTCGATAAATAATGAGTAATATATATAAATCAATAATATAATATTTGATTATTTATTTTTTTAAATTCAAACTCATGGGATCATTTTTACTAATATTCCTAGTTTCATTGTAAAATTTAAGTTCAATCGAACAACTTACTTGATTGCACTAAATTTTATGTATCGATTTCGAACTTCTGATCGCAAGGCTTACACTACAAATACCATCTCTCATCACTAACTAACATTTCAAAATGATTAATGACATCTCAAATTAGAATTTATATCAAATTATCCATAATTTATAAAATAAACTTAAATTATTGCCTTTTATTTACAATTCTAAAGCCTAAAAGTTAAGTAAAAATTTGAAAAATTAATTTCAAGAAAAAATCTCCATAATAATGTAATATATACCCTAAGCAGTACATAAAAAAATTTGAGTTCAAAATTATATTATTAAGGTCATTTAAATCAATAGCAAAAATTGGCTCAGGTTTAGTTATTTCTTAAGGGTAGTATATCCCAAAATCTAATTTTGTTAAATTGATATTTTTTCCTAAATTTACATATAAAAATATCCTAAAATACCAATTTTCATAATTTCCCATCTAGATTTGATATTTTTAAGAATTTACAAAAAAATCAGGTGGAAGAAGAAACATATAACTCGAATCGCCTCCAACCACCAGCACTGGCTCCACTTGTGTTGGCAGCCCCTGGCGATGGTCCCATTGTCAAGTAGTGGTGGCCATTCATTTCTAGGTGTTGGTTGGATGTGAGTTCTCCTCTAATATCTTAATTGCACTATTTTTAAAAATATTTTATCTTTTCTTCTCACCTTTCCCTAATTTTTCCTAACAACTAAACTAACTAAAAAGAGTTTTGGTCAGGGTTTGTTGAATTTATAGAGGTATTTAGGGTTTTTCTTGCAATTAACGTTGGACAAATGTCCATTTTCTTTTCTTCTTTTACTTTCTAAATGTCAAATTCCTATTTTTTAATTTCCTTCTTTAATTCCCAGCTTGTTACGCTTATATCCAGACTCCTCTACATTCCCTACATATTTTTCTTGATTTTTATTAATTTTTATTAATTAATTTAGTATTATTTTAACATATATTAGGTATTTTAAGTAATTTCGAGTATTTTTATTTACACATAAATGCATATATAATACAAATAAATACACATAAATGACATTTATGATATTTTATGAGTATTAGAGTTGATATAATTTATCTCTGTCGATTTGTTAACTATTGGAACTCATTTTACGTATTTCCGATAAATAACGAGTAATATATGTATAACTTAATATTATAATATTTAATTATTTATTTTCCTAAATCCAAACTCATAAAATTATTTTTACTAATATTTCTAATTTCGTTGTAAAATTTGGGTTTGATTAGATAACTTACCCTATTGCCTTAACTTTATGTATCGAATCTCAAATACCTAATTGCAGAGCTTACAGGTTGTAAATTAGCTGTCTATTCTCATATTATGTATGTGATTGGTATTTTATTTGTAATAGAAGTTGAACTCCTTAGTGTACTATTCTATATGATTTTATAATATTGTTTTGTATGATCTTATTTAGCCACCTTAAATGGAACTAATAACGATTGAACCGTTAACATAACTGGACATGCATAACAACATATTAGGTGTGTTAGAAAAATATTGACTTCCTTGGATAAGAATAGTTGAAATGGTCATTTTCCTATCCTTGTTAAACTAAGTTGCAAGCAATGAGGCCATGGTAAGAGTAGAGGCCATGATTTGAAGGTGGTCATGGGAGGAAGGTGTTCGCCATTATACAAGTTTAAGCTTAGTCTGATTTGAGTTGTGGTAAACTCTTCAATCCGAGTTGAAGTAAATGTAATTTTTCTAATCTCACAATAGACTTGATAACGTTGTACGATCTTTCAAGTGATTGATTATATTGCATTTCATTATAATTAATAACCTTTTTGTGATTGTATGGTGCTCTTCAGTTTCTGTTTTGCTTATTGAGTTAATTGTGCTTACATTCCTATATACTCTTTTGTAAGTAATGAGTAGAAGTTTTAAGATGCATAGATATAATCACCTCCAGGTTAGTGTACGGTTGGTTGTGAAAGTGAGGAAAGGAGGACTAATTGGATTTAGGCTTTTTACTTTTCTTTTTGTTTTGAGGAAACTAACTAGGAATCCTTAGGACGCTCATTAGTTTTCTATCTTACTATAAATATACTACAAACCTATGGCTTTTATAGACTCTTAATGTGAATTATAACTCTATATGTAGATATGCTTATATAAGCAGTGTTATATTATTATACAATAAGTTATCTAGAATAGGTATTTAGAAAAAAAAAAAAACTATACCATAGGTTTGGTTATTAATAGATATCAAACTGGATACTTCAAGCTAATTAACTTATGTACACTTTGTATATACTATATCTACGATAGTAGCTATGGGCATAGGTTAGTTTACACAGTGGGACTATTATGACTTCTCTTGCTCGGGGCGTAATAGACTCCACTAAGGAAGAGAAGTTTTTGGATAAAATGAAACTTGTAGGAAATTCTCATTACCAAAAGATCTACTTCAACATTATCGAGAAAATCTAAGTAAGAAGGAGAAAATCTCTTCTCTAACTTCATTAAATAATATCTATACCAATGCTTCGCTAAAGATGCATGCAAGAGAACACTTGGGCTCTCGTCAAACACACCTAAACTAGCTCCTGTAACTATTGCCATTAGCATACAACTTAATAATGCTTTATTTTCAATAGGATTGTAGGATACTAGATTCACATCTATCGTTGTCTTTTTAAAAGATGCACCTTACTAGTAGATAATTAAGTCCATACATAATATGAAGAGGTATAGTGCAGCAGTAGACTACATCCATCTCTTACCCGATCAACACCTATTGTAGAGGATAGAGATGCACATCATGAAACTGATATTTGTTGACCCCTTTCATTAACTACAATTGACAATCCATGATGCTTAAACTCATTCATCTTTCAAATTCAACATGTGAAGTTTTGTGATTGATACAAGTCGACTACACAACACCACTTCCATGCTATAGATTTGTGTTAACCCTAAGAAAAATCCTTCAATATACATGATGAAGCAGTATCTTGTTAAGTATTTGAAGCATTAGGTGACATCATTTGTTGACAACTTAAGTTTGTGTCTCTCATACCCTTAAGACGAACTCTAAGGATTGCATGAGTTCCAAATTCAATAAGTTTAATGACAAATCATAAGAGTGCCAAGGAACACTTTTTTTTTTTTTTCAAATCAATCAAAACTCGAAGTTGGTTGACTCATTCAAGTGATCGAAATACAAATATGAAAATGCTCTAAGTTTTTAAACCATACCCAAGGCAAATGTCAAAGACATAGCTAGCCTTATGTTATCTCCTTTTCAAGTGTAAGATGAACTCACTTATTAAGAGATGTCATAATGAAGTCTTTACATGTGGAAGCTATTATCTTAATTTTGGCACAAAACATAATGCCTTGATATATAAAGCCATCAAAGTTGCTCTTGCACTAAATGTGGCCTAATCAAAGTCTAAAGTACTCTCTTATGTTTGCTTACATTCCTTATGGCATAGCTATCACCTTTACCAAGGTGCTTGACATAAGCCTAAGTATAGTTGACAATGTCGCCTAGCATTCCTCATTGATAATTTTCATGAAAAAGGTTTGGTGTAACTAACATTGCCACCATAACCTATGAGCACACGAACATAGCTAGCATTGTTATCTTGTGTTCTTAACTCACAGGATTGAAGTGAACTCGATTGTGATGAGTCAAATCAACTTTATGATAAGCTTGGTAGCCTTAATGCTTTTTCTTTTTTTTTTGCAAAACTCGAGGTTAAAGCAACCTCATCCATGAATAATTAAAGCAATCATATCACGGTAGCTGTTATCACTTAATAGAAGCATTTGCTCCTAAGTATATGACATACAATGCCCATTTTCTACAACATCATTCATGAGATTAAACTGATCTCAACTATGATAAGTTGGAGTAGCTCCATAGTAGGCTTGGTAGCCATAATACTATCCTATGGAATCAAGGTCAAAGTGACCTCATTCGTAAGTGATCGAAGTGATCTTTTCATAGTAGCTACTATCATTTGGTTGAAGCATTCACTTTTGAATATGCAACGGGTAACACCCATTTCTGCAATGTCTTCCATAAGATTGAAGTAATCTTAGCTATGATGAGTCCAAGCGTCTCTACAGTAGGCTTAATAGCTATAATATCTTCCAGCATAATCTAAATTGAAGTAATCTCATTTGTGAATGATCGAAGCAATCATGTTATGATAGTTGTTTTCACTCAACACAAGCATTTGCTCTTAAATATACAGCAGGTAATGTCTAAGAGATTGAAGTGATCTCAATCGTAATGGATCGAAGTGATCCTATAGTAGACTTGGCAACCGCAATGCTAGATCATGTAAAGATTAAAGTAATCTCCACGATGACCAGATTCAAGTGATCTTCTTTCACTAATAATTGAAACATCTATCTTACAGCCATCTAGTGATATTCAAAGCATACCATCTCCTAATAAGGATTTATGGACTCAAAAAATGCACATTCGAAAGGAGAAGACTATAGTAATTCTACTCTTTCATCAAGATATGTTTACGATCACTATGATTGAAGTGACTCCAATTAAAATAGTTCCATGAGTATTTGATTATAATATCAATCACCCTCAGCATACAACTGATATCTAAGCATCAAAACTACTCCAATGAATCCAACTTGTGACTACCTAGTCATAACCATGATACTTCTAAGCATAAAGCTACTTATGAAGTTAAAGCAATCTAATGACTTCATCTTATTATTTTTCTTTTTCACACCCGTCATCTCTAAGCATATAATCAACCTCAAGGGAGTTAAAGCAACTCTCTAGTGCACTTTACTTGATGATTTGATAACTTCACGAGTAAATTCAAAAGAATTCACAATATGAGATGCGGAAATAACCTTCAAATCATTAAAGAAGTTGTTGCCTTGTCATACAATGATAAGCCATTGACTAGCGGAGAAGAAGTTGAAACCTAATATGATGGAGGTCATCTAAGCATCTTTTATATTTGAATGTTATGTGAAGCTTGCTCCTAATACAAAGACACTTGACTTAAAATGTGAGTGAACTTTTTATGAGAGCTTAACACTTATTCGAGTACAAAGCTTAAGATTGATGATTAGCATTGATCATGATTTGCATTCTCTATGTGTATGATTATGTTATCCAATGATGATGAAGACATGTGGAACACTTCATGCCTAGGCAGAGCTATAGCGTTATGGTGTCACCTAACATTTAAGAAGACACTCGAAGCATAAGTGTTACCTAGATGCAACAATATGTCATTATGTCATCAAAGTGTTTATAAATGAATACTTGAAGACTTGGTTGATTGAGCACTGATGTGGGATGCAAAGATGAAACTAAGGTTATTTCGACCCTTACTACATAACACCATGCATTGCTAGAGAAATAGTTGAATCTCAGGTCGAATGTTGCAACTCAAAGCTATAGTTTCAAGTGGATAATTATGGGAACCTAAGAAATGTGAGGTTAACCATCGATCCGCTTATGTTACAATAGCATAACTTAAAAGGGAGGCCTCATATTAAAGTTTCAAGTAGGTTAATATCGAGAAGTTGGGTTAGGCTTGGAGTTAACCTCATATCCGAATTTTGTTGTTGCAACTAAAGCCTACATTAGGCGCCAAAACTCGATGTTCAAATTCTAAGCGATTAATATTGGAAACTCAAGTGAGATCTAGAGTTGATCTCAAATCCGCTTGTTGTCATGGCAGATGAAGCTTGGGTCGAGTGCTGCAACTTCGTGTTGAACTTTGAGTGAATAATACAGAGAACCCAAGTGAGACCTTAGGTTGACTTTGGATCCCCGTTTGATTGTAGTGATTTCACTTGCAAAAATAAGCACAGTTAGGGAGTCAAAAGACTCATAGCCACACCTTTTGACTACTCACAACTACTGTAAGTGGTGATTTGAAAGAATGGAGAAACTCCCTATTTATAGGCTTAAGGTTGTACAAATTTTTGAAAGGTATATTATGGAGGTCAATAGTCATTAATGAATGTTGAATGATTATTTCTTTTTTTTTAAAAAAAAAAAATTGAGCTAACAATCAATAAGGAAGGTAAATTATGAAAGATTGACTCACATTATAGCAATAGATTAAATGAGTCGATAATCATTAAAGCAAAAGATTATGATAAATTATAAAGAATTTGGACTCATATTAAGAAGGTTGAATGATATTTTAAATCAAGCATAAAATAGTTGATTGCAGTTGATCGGAATAATTGTATCCATGATATTTATTGTTCAAGCTTTGAAGAATGTTGATGATTATAAATGAAGAGAAGATTTTGAGGTATAAGCAAAAGAGAGAGAGAGAGAGAAAGAGGAGAAGTGCTGAATGATGAATGAGGGAAGTAACAACCTCAAAAAAGAGAGAGAGAGAGAAGGAAAAAGCGCATGTACATGCTTGGAAAAAAAAAATAGAGAAAATGACATATGTTTGAAAAAAATAAGGATAATGTACGTATGCATGCTAAAAAAGAAGAAGAAGGGATTATTAAATATTGAATGATATTTTAAATGGAAGTTATGAGGAGCAATGAATGAGTTTTTTTTTTTTAAATATAATGCAGCTTATAATAAGGATTTTAATAGTAGTTGATTGAAATAGACGACAACAATGATGATTATTAAATATTGGATGACCATTGATTGAAGATTGAAGGAGTAGCTATCGTCACTAATTGGACTAATGGATTTTATTATGAGCAGTTGTATTGACTACTACGAACAAAAAGAGAAACTTATGAAAATGGGGAAAAAGAAGAAGAAGAAGAAGAAGTAGGAAACGTATGTAGCATTATTAAAAAAAAAAAGGTAGATGTAAATGATTAAATAAAAAAGGGAGAGAACTCATATGCAAACTTGAAAAAAAAAAACCCATTTGTATGTGGTTAAAAAATGTGCATATACACATTTGAAAAAAAAAAATTGGGAGGAAAAGTACATGTATGCGCTTGAAAAAGAAAAAAAAAAGGGATAGGTGATTGTAACAATATACAAAAGGAAAAGAAAATACTTATGACTATGTATACGTACCAAATTAAATTAAGGCATGTTTGGATGTGTCGCTGAGGGCTTTAAAAGAAAAAGAGAGAGGGGGAGGGGGCGCTTTATGGAATACATATTTGTGAAGTATCTATTTGAAGTTTTAAAATTTGTTTTTAGCGAGAAGATTTTATTTTATTTAGTAAATGAGTAAACTACACTTAAAAAAATTTAGGGAGGATAAAAAATAATTGTGAAAGTTTCAAGAAATTATAATGTTATGTTATGACATGTGTATGGAATTTTTCTATTGAAATTAAGGTTTTTAGCTTGTAAGATAGTAGCATGCATCATGAGGTAAATACTACATTATTAGCATATTGTTGGCACGATTGTGAAATTACCACACTACAACCTATTCATAGAATTTATTGTTACCATACAAATCAATACTTGAAGAATTATCAGGAAATTTCATGAATGGCGTTATTTCCACATTATGTTATGGAAGCTCATTCAAGCTAAGATAAATTAAAAATTTCTTCAAATGAACAAATTGTTATGAAGTTTCAATTGGTTAATATCGGTACTTCCAAGATTGTATTTAAGGACAACTTATTTCATTTGAAAACTCAACAAGAAGAAATTGAAATGCAATAATTTCGACATTTGATAATTTATCAAGAAAAGAATCTGAAGCCTTAGATTTATACAAGTACTCAAAAGATTCTATTTCCTCTAGAGAAGTCATGAATAGAAAATCATTCAAAAGCTCTGATTATCAATATTACATTAGAGATGTTTAAGTGCTATACTGGGGGCAACAAAAAGATAGCAAAAGTAGAATATTGCACATTAAGAGGCAAATACTACATCAATGATACAAGACCTGAATTATTCTACTATAATTCATTATCAAGTAGAGAAGCAATGATCTCATAAACAAGTTAAAAATAAAAGCAATGACTCAACATCTTACACATGTTTTACAATAGCAGAAAAAAATTAATTTAATGAAATGCCCAAAACCCTCCTAGACTTTATCAAAGGAGTTTTTAGTTAGGAGGTAAAATGTAGAAGGTTATTTCAGTAATTGAGCTTTTAGCTCAATTGAATGTCATAGACCAATTTAATAGACTAGTGATGGAGCTTAGGAAACCAGGCTCAATTTACGATTTCTTAGGAAGATTTGGCTTGATAAGCTCAGAACATGGATTGTTGGATCGCTTTTTTTGCTCTAACCTTGCTCGGTTGTCTCACGCTTGAAAAATAGACTCGGCAAAGGTCCTTCTGAGTCCTTTTAAGCCTTATTTAGCCTCCATATGCCTTTGAAAGGCTTAAATAAGCCTTAAGCTTATTTTAAAAGGAGATGGATCTGACTTGGCTCAAGCCTTACCTTAAGGGTATCCATTATATAAGAGTTAGATGCTTAAATCTTGATTGTCAATCACCAACAGTTGATCCAAATGCTCTTATCAATGGCTCATTTGATCTATCCATCTTAGCTTGATCTAAAAGTCAAGATTAGAGGCTAAAATCTATATATAGGAGCCTTCTCTTCCTCATTGGCAACATTCTAAGCAAGCTTCATAGAAACGTGGTTACTTTGTTAGAATGACTCCACAAAAGATCAAACACCAAAATTATCAAAAATAGATCATGAATACATCATATCATCATATTCAATCCACCATTACATGTGTGCATCACAAGACATCTAACTTGTTTGTTCCTCCTCCCACATCTCTCTCTAATATCATCTCTTCACATGTTATCAGATCAAGACTTCTCTGAGATCCACTGCACGAGTATTGCACGAGATCGATCATCAACAACCCCACCATAGACTTTAAGATTTCAAAATACCATTACCTAAACAATAAAATCAAGAACCAACAAAATGGAAATTGAAATTTGATGTTAATGACTTCTATTAATTTACACCATATTTGATTTAATAATTTCAATTTAAATTATTTATATAAGTATAATAATCTCCTCCTTTCAAAGTGAGGATTGTCCAAATTAATTAATAAGTCTTTCTATTTCTATATGAGATTAGAAATTGATCAATCAATGAATTGTCTAATCTTGAACCAAGTTATAGTGCATATTTCTATGTCAACTTGTAACTTAATTAGATTGTATATAGAGTTAACTTTGTTATAATAAAATATTGGGCTAAGCACATTGTAGAATTGGGCTTCTCTTAATGGGCTAAGTGACAGGGCTTATGGAGTCTATTCTCCAAATGGCATGAATAAGAAAATTTAACTAAGCGGGATTAGAATAGAGATGATTATATTTATCCATGCACTACCAACATTTTTCAAGTGGACTTATACACTCATAAGGTAGACTAGTGGCCTTGAGGTCATTGTAAGCTCATCAAGATAACCTTGAAATGAGTAACCTTAATCTTATCTATCAATCATCAATGTGATCTTGTAGACATCATCAAACTTAAAAGTTTATAAATATTGAGTTATGCCTCCTCGTTTGAGACTTTAGAGACTTTAAAAATCATATAAATAATGCAAAGCTATGAAATCTCTACTCTTAAAGATCAAATGAAGAATAATTCAATACTTGATAAAGAACAGTGAGGTTGATGCTAAATAGCTCACTCACTTGGCACTAGTGTGTTTCAAACACTTAGATTGCCTAATCCTCTCTTAAGTAAGACTCATGTAGCACTCACATGACAACATTAATTAGGATCCTGACCTTTATAGATTGTTAAGACATTATTGAATTAAATCTTATTTGAACTTTAACTGAGAGTTACATGTCTTTCATGCAATGAAAACACATGCTCGATGCATAAATAATCAAGAAGATGAAGAACAGCAATATTTAGTAAATAAACATCATATCCATCAACTTAATATCCTAAATACTTAAATCCGATTCATTATTGTAGTGCAAATAAAAGTTAAAGGAGAAACAATATAAAAACAATCAACAAGGAAAGAGAAAACTTAGTTTTTGTCAAAGTGCTTATAAAGCCCAATCTTTTGATCCATGCAAAGATTACTTCACCACTAGCAACGAATTTAGATTCCTTTCAAAGATTATTAGAAACCATCTAAAACAATGAAAAACTAAGAGAAAACTTAAAAAGTGTGTATATATGTTAGTGCGTATGTGTTTTTGAGTACAAATAAACACAATATTATTTATAGTTATGACATGACCTAGGACTACATCTAAATCTCATAAGCATGAAAGTTGATGAGGTCATCTTAAGAAGTTTTTCATTTGAATGTTCGTAGGACCATTTAGACGTTGAAGAGTTAGGACATTCAAACATTGAGAGAATGATTGGAACAACAATGGATGAAGCATCAAATATACAAGATATATACATCAAAAGTGCGGATTAAAGCAAATGATATACGGATCTTGTTAAAGGGAGATCCGGATGTGGAGCACTACTACTTCTCATTCTTTAGCTGTCCTTCTACTATCATATTGGATCAAATTTGTTATTATTACTGTTGCTATTCATGCTATTGTTAATTTGAAGAACATGGAGCTTAGCGCAATTACTACCGAAAAGAGCTAAACATTAGGTGATTCTTAGTAATAGTACTTGTTCAAGGAAAATTGATAGCTATTATGGACAGATAGTTGCTTGCTGCTATGTTGCTATTGTTATTTGCCACTCATGTATGAATTTCTTTATTCTTTTTATTTTTTATCATTCCATTTAAATTTCTTTTGAGTATATTCATCTAAGATTTACTTATTGAGAATACAGAAATACACACATAGATATAATATAAAGTTGGAATAAAATATGTAAAATTAGCATATATCACCATATGAATGTTATAACTTGTGTTTATAGATGCTAAGGAAAGAAATTCTTGTGACATTATAGTAGTGGAGTCATCTTTTTTATTTTCGATACCTTTTCTGTTTCCTCTATAAAGTGAATAAAAGTTAAGTAGTTTACCTATTATACCCTTAGTAAAAACCTAAATCGACAGAATTAGTCACCTAAAAATGGGGGTATATTGGTACTTTTCATTATATGCTCACTTTAATACTGTAATTAATGAGGTGAAGTAATTATCGAAACGATATAGAATCAACAATGGAATAACGTAATATTATAAATAAGCTAAGAAGATATACTCACTTGAATAGGCAATAACCCTTGAATGAAAGGGTAACAATGGAATCTCGTATCGATCAATCCTTGCTCTCATAATTAGTTAACATATTTTAGTGAGTCAGTAAGCTCTCATTGTTAGTTAGTTAGTATACGTAGTTCAACTATAACCATTTTTTACCTCATTCGACTGACTTCAATATTCATAATTTCTCCACTTCTCATTTATTTTCATTTTCTGTATGTCATTTCATTGCTAGGAACATTACATAAACATAAAAAGGTTCAAGTTTAATTGTTGATAGAAATTACAAGATGCCCTTACAAATAGCCTTTGTTTAATACTGTTTCTTATATTTGTATAAGAGATGAAGAAGACAAAGGGAAAATGAGAAGATTGTTGCCGTGTTTTGTGAAAAAAAATATTAGTAAATGTGCACAATTTGAGAAGCAGATAATCAAAAACCAATATGAAGACTTACATGTAAATGTGTATAATTTGAGAATCAAATAATCTAAAACTAGTATGAAGACTAATGTAAGAGACGAAGACAAAGGGAAAATGAGAAAATTGCTGCTCTATTTTGCGAAGAAATAATTAGTAAATGTGAATAATTTGAGAATCAAACAATAAAGAACCAGTATGAAGACTTATGTGAGAGATGAAGAAAAAATGAGAAGATTGCTACTCTATTTTGTGAAGAAATAATTAGTAAATGTAAAGAATTTGAGAATCAAACAATCAAGAACTAGTTAAGAGACGAAGAAGAGAAATAAAAAAAATGAGAAGACTGTTGCTTCGATTTGTGAAAAAATGATTAGATGTGTAACAATTTGAGAATTAAACAATCAAGAACTAGTATGAAGACTTACATGAGAGGTAAAGAAGACAAAGAGAAAATGAAAAAACCGATGCTCTGATTTGTGAAATTGGTCGAGCTCATTTAGCCTTATTTAATTAGTTGGAGATCTTTTTAGTTAATCATAGTGTTCAATATGTCATGTTAGTGTTAGAAATCTTGATGGCAATAGAATTCTAATTCATTATCATAGTCCACCATGTAGTTTTCAATCTTTCAATACTATCATTGTATTTTTGTATAGCATATCTCTATTCCTCTTTAACTCGATCACCACTATGCTTTTTAGTATAAAGGCAGCATTGCATACAAAACCTTTTTATTTAAGGTTTTGGGCTAGTATGTGCATTTATTCTTCATTTTTTTTTCTTTTTTGTTTATTGGGAGATGCTTGTTGGTACATAATAATGCTAGATAGCTTGTTACTTTTCTAATTTTAGGGTATGTAATTTATGCAGATATTTGCCTTTTATACTAATGAAAAGAGATATTTTCTTTCTTAATTGTTATTATTATTTTTGGTTGGAATATGAATTTTTCATCACACTAAGATTTATTTTTGAAGTCTAACATCAATCCACATGATACATAGGTAAGTAGCACATATATGATGTAACGCACCCTAATTAGTAGTTGCTATACAGAAATAACTTGCAGGTACCAAAACATGCAATCAACTAATGAGTTAATATATCAAATCCACCTTAAAAGTACATCTACCAAAGCAAGCAATTCTGTATTTTCTTTTACATTTAAAGACAATACTAACAACATGTACAAAAAAAGGGATGAGTAAAAGAATTAGAAGACGATAAGGGAAGATTGGAACGTTAATGGATGAAGCATTAGATATTAGAACTTTGAGAATGGGATTTATACATCATAACATTTGTTATTAGAGGTCAAAGCAAACAATATTCAGACTTTATGAATGGGAGATGTGGCTGTGGAATACTACTACTTCTTGCTTTTTGTTGCTGCTTTGTTGTTAAATTGGATCAAAGTTGTTATTGTTACTTGGTGTTGCTATTCATACTATTGTTAATTTGAAAAATATGGAGCTGTTAGTACCAGGAAGAGTTGAACATTAGGAGCTTAAAGACGTAGCCATGATGAAGTGAAAAAAAAAATTAAAGAAAAGAAAAGATGAGTCAATACACAACTTTAAAGAATTTACAGTGGTCCGAGTAGAGCATACATGAAATAAACATTGAAATAGAAATTTCTAACTATTCCTCGTAATAGTCAATCCTAAGGTATAAACACTTGAAGGGGCATCATTTTTTTACATTTTTTAACCCATTAGTTATAGGCATTATTGGGATGGTTCTACCTCCCATTAGTCAGTCGAGCTCATCTAGCCTTTAGTTAAGCATAGTGTCTAGTATGTCATGTTATTGTTGGGGTGTTTGATAGAAATAACATAGTCCACCACACAATTTTCAATCTCTCGATACTATTGTTATATTTTTATGCATCCCCTTCCCCTCTATGTAGGTATGTCTCTATTCTTCCTTAACTCAATTGTTACTATGCCTATAAAAGCGACATTGCACACAAAGTTTTTATTAGAGGTTATGAGTTAGTATGTGCAATTATTCTTCATTTTATATGCCTACCGGTACATAATAATCTTATATAACTTGTTACTTTTCTAATCCTAGATATGTAATCTATGTAGATATCTGTCTTTCACAATAATGAAAAGATATCTTTCTTGTTTAATTGTTATTATTACTATTATTTTGGAATATGAATTTATTCATCATAATGAGATTTATTTTTTGAAGTCTAACATCCACTCAGTAAGCATTAAATGTATGGTGTAATCCATCTTATCTAGTAGTTACTATATAGATATAATTGGCAATCCACCTTAGAATACCAAAACACAAAAACACATAATCGATTAAGGAGTTAATATACTAAAACTTATGCATCTGCCAAATTAAGAAATTATATATTTTCTTCTACAATCAATGTTAACATGTACAAAAAAAGTAATGAGTAAATGGAGTTGAAGAGGGAAGATTAGATCTTTAATAAATAAATAATAAGATATTAGGACATCAGGAATGGGATGCAAAAATAGTAAGTTTTGCTATCTAAGGTAAAAGAAAACGATATCCGAACCTTATGAATGGGAGATGCAGATGTAGAGCATTACTATTTCTCATTTTTTGCTACTGTTTTGTTGTTAAATTGTATCAAGGTTATTGTTGTTGCTATTCATGCTATTGTTAATTTGAAGAATGTAAAGCTTGGAGCTGTTAATACTAAGAAGAGCTAAATGTTAGGAGCTCCAAAACATGGCCTTGATGGAGTTTTGTGTTAAAGTAATAGAAAAAATCAATGGCAGCAATATTCACTTGAAAAGCATAGAAAAGAAAAAGTAAAGAAAAGATGAGTCAAGATATAACTTTAAGGAATTTGGTGGTCCAAGTAGAGTTTATAAGAAGTAAACATTGCAATAGAAATTTCTAACTTTTCCTAATAATAGTCAATCTAAGGCATAAGTGCTTGAAGGGCATAACCTTTTTGCACGTTTTACCCTATTAGTCATAGGCATTATTGGGATGTTCCACCTCTAATTGTTTGAGCTCATCCAGCCTTGTTTAATTAGATGGAGATCCCTTTGGTTAAGCATAAGCATCGCCTTTTTATGTATTTCTCACCTCTATAAGTGCTTGAAGAGATTGCCTTTTTGCATTTTTTCCTCCATCAGTTATAGGCATGATTGGATGATTCTACCTTCAATTGGTCATGCTCATCTAACCTTGTTTAAGTGGCTAGAGATCCCTTTAGTTAAGCATAGTATGCAATATGTCATGTTAGTGTTAAGGCATTTGATAGTAATAGGATTCTAATTCACTACCATAGTCCACTACGTAGTTTTCAATCTCTCAATATTATCGTTTTATTTATGTATTCTTGCATCCCCTTCCCCCTATATGTATGCATATCTCTATTCATTCTTAGCCTGACAATCACTATGCCTTATATTATAAATGCGACATTGTACATAAAACTTTTTATTAGAGGTTATGGTTTATGCATTTATTCGTCATTTTTTTTATTTTTTTATTTTGTGGTTTACTAGGAGATGGTTATTGATAAGATTGTGATACTAACAAATACAATTATAAAGCAACCTAATTACAAGTAACCTCTTTATGCAACTTTATCTACTTTTAAGTGTTGATATAAATTTTATGTGAAATAAGATAGTAAGTTAGCATGCTAACTGAAACTTTCTTTGTTGTCTCATATGAATTTCTATTTTCCCGCTTCTTGTATGATAATTATTTAGTTTTGTTTATTTTCCTTGTTTTTGGAATTCATTCTCTATTAACAATCAAGATGACACTATGATCGACGGTACGGACATAATTAATGTAAAAAAAAATGAAAAAATATATGTAAAATAATAAAGTGTATAAAATATAACTAGTGGACATGCACCCTTACACATATACAAGTGCTAAACAATGATAAATATATAAATAATTAAGTAAATCACATATGTATTACTTAAGGAAATACTTTCTTTTTCTTAAATGTAAGGAAGACATTTAGATAATAAACCTAAATAACTTTTCTTCACTACTCTTTTCATATAAAAATCATGAATAAAACATACCAAATCTCACTTAAACATTTTAATCTTATAGATAATAGCGTGTCCGGGGTCTCTTCTCTTCACCTCACTTCATGTTGATACATGCTTAGTTCTTCTAATCCCCCATCTCTTACTAATTTCGTGACTCTCCAACTCTCATTCTTAAAATATTTATGCAATTTTTTAATTTTTCTCTTTCATCTTTTCCATTAATAATTTCCATTGCAGATTTAACCAAATATTCATTTCTCCTTTTGTTGAGAAACTATTTGAAAAAATCGATGTTTAAATTTGAAATATTGAATTAATATTGAACTAGTTATAAACGAAGTTATGTATTTAGTTGACGGTAACTTTAACATAAAAGATAGATTTGGAAATTTAAAATAAAGCTTGTTAGAATATTTTCTAAAAGATATCAAAAGTGGAAACTTTCTAGTATTATAGAATATATATACTAGTGAACAATACATCTGCACTGCGGGTATAAAATAATTACTTATAAAATTTATAATATTGAAGTGGCTAATTTCTTTTTCTTTTTTCTTTTTAACTATTTTGCTTCTTTTTGTATTTTTAATTAAAAAAAAAAATCCATGCAACTCATCATTATTCATTTGGTGTCTTAAGCAATTTAATTTTATTAAAAATTTTAAATGTTATAAGTATTTGAACGCACACTTTTGCGTTTGTTCTATAGAACTCAGAATTTGAATTCAACTATAGAGCGATTTATCTATATCTACAGTTAACTTCCCGCATATATTGAAGTTATCCATACCCATGTTTTTATTAAAAATTTTAAATATTATAAATATATGAATGCACACTTGCATTTGTTTTAGAGAACTCTAAATTTAAATTCAATTTTCACATTCAACTATAGAGTAATCTATTCATATTAATGATTAACGTCCTGTAGATATTGGATTGTCCATACCTATATTGTTAACTAAGAAAGATTTATAGGAAACTAATGGAGAGAGATGAAAAGTGAAATTAAGGGAAATGCTAATTTTATCCATATATAAGAAATTTACAGTTCGTTTACTTCATGGAATAGAATAAGATAAGGAATGGAATAATGATGTAATACATATTATTTTATTTAGTTGGATTTATAAATAATATAAGAATAGACACGTAATATAACTTTAATGACTAAATTATCCTCGATTTATTTTCTTTCTCGATTTATCCTAAAGTAATAAATGGTAGTGGTGGCGGTAGTGGTGGAGATGGCAGTGGCAGTAGCAGTGGCAGTGACAGTGGCAGTGGTAGTAGCGGTGATAGCAGCGATAGCGGCGGCGGTGGTAGCGGCGACAGTGGTAGCTGTGATGGTGGCGGTGGCTGATGTGGCGATGATGGTTGATAGTGGTAATAGTCGCATGGCTATAACGGCAGTGGTAATGGTGGCGATGTCATGCCCCGAAGCAGTAAAGTCATAATAGCTCTGCCATGCAAACCATTTTAAAATAGAAATTAGCCTTATAACCGCTATCCTAGACTTGATCTACACAAAGCGTCCACGACTAACCCGATTTGAAGTAAACAGTTCGTAATTTTAATAAGTCGTTTACTTAAGAAAGTAAGAAAATATATATATACACTAGAATTTAGTTATTACAATTAATGTTTACAACATTTCATCATAATCTATTTTCTAGTTAATATATTATTCAGAAATGAAAAATACTAAGATAAGAGCTTAAACCTTAAAAATATATGTTTGTTCTTCGAATGTTTTTCCTTACTCCTCAGGATTCAGCAATTGCTAGCTTCAGGGTAGTTGTAAGCTGCTTCTTAGCCAGCACCTACAACAACGTCTATAGGAATGTGAGCAATCACAGTTCAGTAAGTCGGGACGGAGGACTTAAAACTATACCACAAATACAAATAAGGTTATCAACCAACTTATTAGATGCAATGCATGTTTAAGTAAATGCCATTGCACGACGTTGTCCGACCATCGTGAGATTAGAGAAATTACGTTCGCTCTAATCCGGGTTGAGGAGTTGTCGTTAATACAATAGCTCATGACCAAACCCAAGCTTGTACAATAGAGACACCACTCCTCCCGTGATTACCTTCGAACTATTGACTTCACTTTTGCTGTAATCTCCTCACTTATCACTTAGTTCGACTAAGAATGAAGAAGGGAACCATTATGCTATCCAGCGCTATCCCTTTCGAAAGGATTGGTATTTGGTTGAAGAATGTTTCCTCTAATGGGTTGCTATGTAGGTCCGATTTGTGTTTACAAGTCATATCTTTGTTAAGTTCAGTTTAGAATGATCGATCACTTCATATAATACAAGCTAAAACAATAAACAGAATCATAGCATTACTCATAATTAAGCATATGCACACAACTAACTATCTAACAAGCACAACCAAGTATAATCTTAAGTCTCCAAAATGCAGTAATGTATTAATCTCAACTTACTTGGAATCCTCGCTTGCTTACTCAAGATTCGACTTGCTCAGGCCACTGCCGATCATTTTTATAATATCAATATTGTCTCAATTTTCATATAACTATTATAGATTAATTTTTATCCTATAACACTTATTGTTATCTTTAGTTCAGGATTTAATGTGTCCAATTATCTAGGTTCTCAAATTTTTTACAATTATTCTAGGTTTGGGGTTAGGTTTAAGTTCAGTTTCCGCATCGATTTCTAAATTAAGTTCTAGTTCGATTTCTAAATTATTTTTTTATACATGAACCCTAAAAACACGTTTTAACCCATAATGTGAAATTAATCACACTACTTCCAAATATCCTAAATACCATAATTATCACTTATTATGTACATATTATACATATAATATTTCTATCACTCTAATTACCATCTCTCAACATCAATTAACATTTCAAAATGTTTAAATTCATCCTAAATCAGATTTGAACCTAATTACCCTAAATTACCAAATTAACTTAAAATGTACTATTTTTCCTTATTACTTATTTACTACATAATTACCCTAATAATTACATCTAACACCTTAAATGCTACAAGTATTATACTTCATCAGATTTCAACATCCTAAAACATATAATTATACATAAAATCAGTAATTACCCATTTAATTACTTAATTAACCCTAAATTACCCATTTTATGCCTCATTTTAAGGCTAAAAATTATCTAAAATTTTTGAAATTTCATTTTTGAAAAAGGGCTTTATGGCACTGTTCTATATCATCTAAGTAGTCTACACAAAAATTTTGGGCTCAAAACTACACTCATAAGGTTATTTATTTCAAAACTGAAACATGCTCGGTTGTGCACGATTTCTTAAGGATCATGTATCACAGGACATATTTTCATCAAAATAATATTTTTCTTAAAAACTACATACAAAAATATTTCAAAATAACAAGTTTTATAATTTTCTAAGAATATTTAATATTTTTACAAAATTAAATAAAATCGAGTTAGAAATCGGACTCATTTGTGTGGGTAGCTCCAGCCGCAGTGGCTTTGTCAACCAGTCTAGGCGCTGCCACCATTGTGTGGTGGTGGTAGTGGTCATCCACTCCTAGGTGCTCGTCTGGTGTTGGTTCTCTTCTAAGGCCCTAATTGTATAGATTTGAGAATTTTTTTTGTAATTAATTCAAACACTCATTATTTCGGTCCTCTCTATTTTTCTCACTCTCTAAACTAACCAAATGAACTCCTAAAATTTTCTTGCTATTTATAGAGGTGTTAGAGAATTATCGTGCATTAATTTGATTAGACAATTGCCTTATTTTCTTTCAATTTGCCTTTTGTGTATTCTAATTTAATTGGCTAATTTTTTTCTTATTTTCCCTAGTTGCCATGACCCAAATCTGGATCATTCCCTATTTTTTTATTTTTCTTTATTTTTTCTTAATTAATTATGAATTTTTTTTAATTATTTAATATTATTTTAACACATTTCGCGTATTTTAAGTAATTACGCGTATTTCTACTTACATATAAATTCATATATAGTACAAATAAATATTCCTAAATATTATTGAGGTCATTTTATGATTTTTAGTATACATATAATTTATTTCTAGCAATTCGTTAGTTATCGAAATGCATTTTACGCATTTTCAATAAATAATGAGTTATATACTTAAAATTTGAAAATTTTATTTTATTTTTATTTTATTGCTTATTTTCTTAAATTCAAATTTACGGGATCACTTTTACTATTATTTCTAACTTTATTTAATAATTTAGGCTCGATCGAATCATTTAATTGATCGCCTTAAATTTTACGAATCATTTAATATGACGATGGTGGTGGCGACAATGACGATGGTGATGGTGGCGGTGGCGGTGGCGGTGGCAGTGACAATGGTATCGATAATGGTGGTTGTTGGCGATAACAGTAGTGATGGCAGTGACAATGGTTATGATGATTAGTGGCTACGGTAGCAACAACAATATAATAGTGTCAGTAGCTACATTAATGATAGCGACGGTAGTGGTTGGTGATGGTAGTGTTAGTAGTTATAAGGGTAGCAGTGATGGTAGGGATGGCAATGGCGGTAATGGTGGTGGTAGTTGCAGTGGTGGTGGTGGTGGCGGCGACAACAGTGGTGACAACAGTGGTGGTGGTGGTGATAGCGGTGATAGTAGTAGTAGTGAGGAATTATAATTTTTTAATTAAATTAAAAAATCTCTATTACTTGATTTCGAGTAACAGGGATTCACGTGGAATTGCAATTCCGTAATAAAAAAAACTAAGTGAACATCGTAATAAAAAATAACGAAAGAATGGAATTTTAATTTCTTGAAGTAAACGTGCTGTTAATAAGTTATTTAAGTATTTTTTTTTGTTATATAATTTTTAATTGGAGGTCACCTAGGGCTCTTCTGACTTTAATAATATAGAAGAATCAATAGAAAAGAAAAAAAATAAACTACCTTCTTCAATAAGACGTGCTATAATCATGTCAAACTCAACTAAATGAAAAGAGCGATGTTATGTAATTAAGAAACATATTATATGTACCATATTTGGTCTCTTAAGCATGAGTATAAACATGGCAATAATCAGATCGGGTTTAAAAACACTTACGCGTAGACTTATAAGCAAAGGAAAAGAGTAATGTTATGATACGTGTAAGTTTGAGAAAGATAATTAGGTTAAATCTTTGTCACGTAATTTCAAAAATAAATCATTGTTTGAAAAAACGTTTTCCAAAGGAAAACTAAAACATATAGGTAGTAACAAGTCTATTTTTTTTTTTTTTTATGCACCTATAAAGAAGAGGAGATTCAAATCCTATTCTATCTCAATAGAAGACTAATAATAATACCATTAAATTATAAGAACCTTAATCAAGTTGATTTGAATCTAGTCTTTTTCACTACCATATCACCAAAATGGAATTTGAGGGTGCCTCTAGTCCTATTTGGTCTTAGGAAGCATCCAGTCATGTTGATTAGTGATCTTGATTTGAGAAAATCATTAATCATTAATCAAAAAGCAAGTTTACCAGACTTAGCAAATTTACACTAAACTATTATAACCTAACAGTATCGTTATTAGTTTCCCATTAGGATAAATTAAGATTCAAATTTTTCCTCTCTATGGTTGGAAAAAAAGAGAATTAGCAAATTTACTATTCTTATGGATGATTACTATGATTAAGTTTAGTTACAAGTAATTTTCACGCAACATTGGAAAAATAAATAAATGAAATTACCAATTTAAAGCGGTTTTATGAACATATTATGAAGCGAATTTATATTTTTTAAAATACTTTTTCTAACATTGCAAGATAATGTCAAGTGAATTAATACATATCAGTTTATCATTATAAAAAATTAAATGAGTGACTTTTGAGTAAACTTACGAAGTAGAGATTTTTTATGCATCTTTAAACAGGATTACGGACTTTAAAGAAAATTTACAAACACTAAAATGATAATACGAATTTTTTTTTTTCCCCTAAAGATAGAGAAATTGATGTGCTTTTATGGAGGAGAGAAAAAGCAATTTTATAATGTTTGACGAATACATATCATGTAATTTACACAGTTTTTTGTTCTCCTACTTTTCTTAGATTTAATTTATGAGACTGCACCCGATTCTTGCTAAGACCAAGGCTTAACAAGCGAGGTCCATCCGGAGGGACATTTAAGCATGCTCGAGTGAACAATAAGTTCATTTATTACATCATGACCTTTTCGCGAGACCATGTGCTCATGGCAAGGATGATGCGAGCTGTTAGCGAGTCTGCAACTTGCTTGACGAGCCTAATGACACCTGTCCAAATAGGTTACCCCTTGATCATCAAGCCAACATACACTGATTGTTTGGAGTAGACCTGAAGCTCAACTAGCCCCTGATTAGGCAGCAACCGATATCTTTCTCACCATCTTGACCCGACTTTTGTCTATAACGCCTACTCTCTACCGCAACTCATTAATAAGCGTCTGACATCCGTGGTACGACTAGTGCACCTAGCAACCCCTATAACTGCCAAGTCTTTAAGCTACAAATTTGTTGGTCTAGTTGACCACAACATACCATTCGTAACAAAGCTTAGTTTCTATCATGGAGTGCACTATCGCCGGCGACCAATACAAACGAACTTTTAATCGCTATGTGTCTAGGTGACTCACATAAAAGGCACTAAATGCCATGAAGTAAGATAGAACACTCTCTCTTCTAAAATCTTCCCTCTTCCTCCTCCTTTTATCTCGACTTAAGATTGACACACTACACACACAATAGCTACTGGGCAAGCACGATCCTTGAGGTTCTTGGTGCTCTTCCCCCTTTTTTTCTTGGTCCTCCTTATTAACTTGAGCGTCAAAGGGCTCCTATAGCCACACTTACCAGGAGCTTTTTATAGATATTGAGAAGTAAGAGACAATGCCCAAGCTTATTTGAACTGGACTCCACACAAGTCCGCTTACCCTAGTTGATTCATCTATGATCAACAAGACCAACAATAGTTAGTTCACTCTTTTTAAAACACGTTTTTCTAAGTTTGATTTTTTATTTCATGATAATGTTCATTCTTAGACTCCAATAACATATAACCTAAAACATTTCTTCTTTCAACTAATCAATTAAAAAAGTAGTGAAAAATGTTTTTACATGCTCTCTAAAAAATGTCTTCTCACACACCTCATTTTTTTACCCTCCTTTATGAAAATTTAAAAAAAATGAAGAAAAATATAAAAATAAAAAAATAAATGGAAAACTCCTTAAAGTGTTAACTTCAAAAGATAATGTCAATGAAAACATAAGTAAAATCCCTCGTAAGTCAATATTTTTGAAAAGGCAAAAAAAAAAAAAAAACCTTCAAGGGGGTTTTATTTTATAAATATAATAAAAGATATTTTTGAATCTTGACACGAATTTCAAGTTAAAAGGGATTTATTTTATAAAAATAATAAAATTTCCTAAATCATCCCATCACTTTCAAGAGCATGGTACTGGATAATTCAAGTGAATTATGACTTCAAGACAGGCTTCACTTAGACATAAATTGGTTAAGTAAAAATCAATTTTCAAACAAATTAAACTGGTAGTGAACTGGAGTTTAGTTTTCTATCAAGTTGGACTAATTACAAATATTGAATTTCACATGTAAATATCATGCTTAATTTTTGTAAATTAATGAACATAGGCCAATTATTGGTTCAAAGTTTATTGTAGACATCCATTTTTTGCTACCCATAGAAAAACATAAAAATATAAAAATTAGATAATTTAAAATAAATGAAAAATCTAGAAAATAAAAGCAAAAAGTATAAAAAGTAAGGAAAAGAAAAAGAAAGTAGAAATTGGAAAAAAGCCAAAGAAATAAGGAAAAAAGGGAAAACTCCTACAACTAATTACATTGGGTCATTGTGATTGGTAGGCTTAGAACATGGATTGTTGTACCAATTCTTTTGTTCTCAGCCTTGTTTGGTTGTATCATGCACAAAATATAGACTCAAAAAAAGCCTTTAGAGCATGTTTAGGTTTTATTTAGCCTTTGCGGCCTTAAAATGGTTAAAATAAGCCTCATTTTAAGGATTGGTTTATTTACGATAAAGTTGGCTTCTTTAAGTCCAAAGCTTGGCCCAAAGCCAAGATACACTAATTTAAGCCTAAGTCTATATGAAAGAAGGGATTGATATGAGCCATTAAATCATTAGAAGTGATTTGATAGTTGCTAGCAATAGTAGATCTCAACCATCCGTCTCAAGTTGATCTGAAGGATGAGATTAGCTTGTAAAATTTATAAATAGAAGGCTAATTCTCTCACTTAGGATTCATTCTGTGAGACCTCATGATTAATTATTCCATATGGATTATGGGAGGTTGCGGTACTAGTTTATAAGGTTATGGTTGTGAATACCTTGTCAATATAAGTTTGAAACTTTTAGGCCAAGTGATTGAAATGAGCTTATTAGTATTTGGTAGCTTGGTTATTTACCGCTTTTGGTTTAGGGCATTACAAATGATATCAGAGTGGATCCTTTGCTAGTAGGTGAATGATTCGGGTCTAGCTCCAATTTAAAGAAGAGATCTAAGGAAAGTAAGGAGTGTTACTAAGGTGTGACTCCTTACATACTTCTAGGATAACTTATAGATAGTAGGTAGCTTGAATCGTACATCGAAAAGAGGGGGAAGATTCGAGTCCAATTGTAAGATCTTGCGATGAGGATGTTGCATGTTTAAGGAGAAGAGATTATGAGATCTCATGATTAAATGTTCTATATAGATTGTGAGAGGTTGTGGTACTAGTTTATGAGGTTATGGTTGGGCCAAATGGTTGAAATTGGCACATTAATATTTGTTAACTTGACTATTTACTGCTTTTGGCTTGGCGCATTACACATTCGATACTTTGCGAGTTTAGTAACAAATGCAAAAGCTATATTGGAACTCCTCTAAAGAAGATCAAACAACTACTTAGTGAAGAACATATAAAAAGAATTAAGTCTCCTATACATTATTTTTGTCACTTGCACATCACAAGATATTGAACTAGCCTATTCCTTCCCCTCCACATCTCTCCCTATCATATTTATACACGTGTCATCGGATTAAGTAATCTGTAAGATTAATCCATATATGCATCACATGTGACCCATCATCAAGAGTAACTCTACATAGAATGATAAATTCTCAAAAATAATAAAAAGGTGCAAAACAAGAAAAATGTAAAAAAAGAAAAGGAAATTTTAGAAATGAAATAAAAATTTTGGCATTATTGGGCCAAAAAAGAATTTTCAAGCCTTAATATGTATACAAGATTTGATGGAAGTTGAGTTTTCAATTAAAAAGGGTTTGTTTCATTAAAATAATAGATTTTTCATTCAAGCTTGGTCCAATCTCTTTCAAGAACATAAAAGGGCACATTGTAAGTGAAATGTAGCTTCAAATAGAGCCTTGTTAGGTCATTTTCAAAGGTAAATTTTCATACATGTGTATATTAGACAATCTAACTCTAACTTGAGTTATAGGTTGATATAGAAATATGCACTATATCTTGGTTCAAGATTAGATAATTCATGGATTGATCAATTTTTTATCTTAAAAAAAAAGGAAAGAATTAATTAATGAATTTGGATAATTCTCACCTCGAAAGAAGGAGATAACTATGCTTAAGTAAATAATTTAAACCAATTAAGAAATTAATACATCAAAATATGGTGAAAATTAATAGAATAATCTTTAACATCAAACTTCAATATTTCCATTTTGTTGGTTCTTGATTTTATCGTTCAGGTACTGATATTTTGAAATCTAAACAAATTTTGAAATAGTTTTAGATATTACTTTTGATTAGACTAGATAGCGATCAGATTAATATAGCTAGGGGCCAATCAAACTATTTCTATGGAATAACTTAGTACTTATGAGTTCTTTTTATTATTGCATACTCTAGTTTATATATTTACTAGCTACTAGTAGAAACTATACTTTTCAACGGAAACATACATGCGTAACACCTACAATGAGCACGTGGCTGGATACTGCAACCTCATTAGTTCTTCAATTTATTAACTTTTTTAGTTTTCTATTTTATCTAGTTCATTTTTCTCTCTTTTCATTTATAGTTATTTATTTTATCCTATGTGGTACTCGGTGTGCATGCATAAATGTACTTTTAGGGTTATTATTATTATTATTAAATTGGAAATTGTTAAAATTTAAGCAGTTTTAAAGTGACAAAAGTTGTGGTAGAGCTAGAACAGCAGTTATTCTCACGGTTTCTAATGATTCCTACATTATTATTGGAGAAAATAGAAAATAACTTATTTATTCAGTCCCACCCCGTTATGTTTTTTCAAAAGAAAAAGAAAAAGAATTAGTTCCACCCTTCCTTCAACTCCGATTTCCACGACCGAGGCCCACATACAAATACATATCATGTAATTTACAGTTTACAGTTCTCCCAATTTTCTTAGATTTAATTTATGAGACCGACAATGGTCAGTTCACTCTTTTTAAGAAACATTTTTCTAGCTTTGATTTTTTTCATTTTTCATGATAATGTTCATTCTTAGACTCCAATAACACATAATCTAAAACACGTTTTCTTTTAACTACTCAGTTAAGAAAGTAGTCAAAAAAGTTTTTACATACTCTCTTAAAAATGTCTTCATAGGCAACTCATTTTTTACCCTCTTTTATGGAAATAAAAGAAAAATATAAAAATAAAAAAAATGGAAAACTCCTTAAAGTGTTAACTTCAAAAGATAATGTAAATGAAAAGATAAGAAAAATCCCTAGTAAGTAAAAATTATTGAAAAGGCAAAAAAAAAAAAAAAAAAGAAATTGTAAAAATAAATGAAAAATGTGGGCATCATTAGGCCAAAAGGAATTTTTGAGTCTTAACATGAATTTTAAGGTCAAAAGGGTTTTATTGTATAAAAATAATAAAATTTCCTCAAGTCCATCCAGTTAGTTATAGGAGCTTTATACTTAATAATTCAAGTGAATTATGATGGAAAGACAGGCTTCATTTAGATTTAAATTGGTCAAAACAAAGAAAAATCAATTTTTGAACAAATTGAATTGATAGTAAATTGAAATTTGTTTTCTGTAAAGTTGGACTAATTATAGATACTGAATT
Organism: Lumnitzera littorea; assembly: GCA_024138015.1. Classification (NCBI taxonomy): domain Eukaryota; kingdom Viridiplantae; phylum Streptophyta; class Magnoliopsida; order Myrtales; family Combretaceae; genus Lumnitzera; species Lumnitzera littorea. The sequence continues at coordinate 15,116,215 of JAMXBB010000006.1, read as the reverse complement.
TTGCATATAAATATCATGCTTAATTTTTGTACCTTAATGAACATAGGCTAATCATTGGTTTAAATTCTCTTTTAAACATCCATTTTTGCCTTTGCTCCTCTTGGAAAAACAAAAAAAATGCAAAAATTAGAAAAGTTAGGAAAATAACAAAAAATTTAGAATAAACGAAAGACCTAGGAAATTAAAAAGAACTAGAAAAAGGAAGGAAAAGAAAAAAGAAAGTAGAAATTGGAAAAAAGCCAAAGAAATAGAAAAAGAAAAAAGAAAAAACACCTAAAAATGATTATAGAGAATTATTTTGATAATTGATAATCTTAAAATAGAGATTGTTGGACCAATCTTTTTACTCTCAGCCTTACTTGGTTGCATTATGCACGAAATGTAGACTTAAGAGAAGTCTTTGGAGCTTATTTGGGTTTTGTTTGGCCTCCCTAAACCTTAAGATAATTAAAATAAGCCCCATTTTAAGAATTGGTTTATTTACAATGAAATTAGGCTTCTTTATGTTCATACTCTAGCCAAAAGCTAAGCTCTACCAATTTAAGCCCAATTATTTATGAAAGAAGGGATTGCTATGAGGAATTAGATTATTAGAAGTGATTTGATAGTAGTTACCAACAGTAGATGTCAATTCTCAACCATCGATCTTAGGCTCATTTAACAGACAAGATTAGCTTTCAAAATTTATAAATAGGAGGCTAATTCTCTCACTTGAGATTCATTTGATACTTTGCAAGATTATTGCGATTCATCCGATACTTTGCAAGATTAGTGAGAAATGTGAAAGCTGTATTGAAGCTCCTCCAAAGAAGATCTTATGATTACTCAATGAAGAACATATCAAAACATATGAATCTATTACGTTATTTCTATGACATGCACATCAGGAGACATTAAACTAACTTATTCCTTGTCCTACATCTCTTCATATAACATTTATACACGTGTCACCAGATCGAGTAATATTACGTCCCGAAGCGGCAAAGATGCAACAATCCTTATTATAAATATGATTTACACCAAATGTCTACAACTCCTCTCTTTAACGTAAATAAGTCATTCATAATTACAAATAAAATTTATAATTACAACTAGAAACTTTAAGTCATATTTACATAAAAATATTTATACTGTCTTACAGTCCTAGGAAATATTTTCGTACCATAATAGTTTAATAAGTAAAGCATTACAAGACTATTACATAACCTAAGAGTTAATAATAAAACACTAAAGGACTCGATTGTTTAGCCAGTTGATTCTTACTCTTCCATGAAACTTTAAAAAGAAATTAATCTCACAATAGTTATATCACAGCATCTCAATCAGAACCTGTAAGAAAATTTATAAGGATATAAGCAATTAATAGCTTAATAAGTCGGGATGGAAACTTAAGAATGCATAACAAATACAAACATGGTTTTCAAACAATTAATTAAATGCAATGTAATCACTCAAATGTCATCACACAACATAGTGTGGTCCATTGTAAATCAAAGCAATTTCACTTGCTCTAATCCGAGTTGAGGAATTTCAATGTTTATGCAATAGCTTACAATAAAACTTAGGTTTATGCAATGAAGATACTGCTCTTCTCATGACTATCATTTGAATCATTACTCTTATCTTTACTATGGCCTCCTTTCCTATCACTTAGTTTGGCCAAAGATGAAGAAAATATCATTATGCTATCAAGCGCTATTTTTTTTTTTGAAGGTATTGGTATTTGGTTAAAGAATACTAACAGTCCCTTAAAGAGTTGTAATACATGTCCAATTAAGGTATTTAGGTTGATTATAATTAAGTTCGGTTTAGGGTAACCAAACAATCTCACATCACGCAATTCACAACAAATCATTAAAACATAATATCAATTTTCAATAAGTAATTAGAGGCACATAAGCACATGCAGATATAATTATCTACAAGCACAATCACATATAATCATAAGCCTTCAAGTACTTTAATAAAATACTCCAAAATATAACGATGTATTAAACCCAACTTATTTGAAATCCTCAGTTCACTTACTAAACTTGTCTTATGTCAACTTGTCTTCGCATCTCTTATAATATAAATATTCTTTTGGTATTTTTATCCTTACGATATATAAGCTATGAATTATGATTTGAATCAATTTTTCAAATATATATGTATTGCTTATTACCGATCTATTCTAGCTACTTTTTGAATTGATTTCCAAATTCATTTCCGATTCAGGTTCTAATTTAGTTTTCGATTATTGGTATTATACGTGAACTTCAAGAACTCATTCCAAATCATAATGTGAAATTAATCACATTATACTTGGGTATTATAAATATCATATTTAGCCTCCTAACCAGTATTCTAATTCGTATGATATATCATAATCTTAATTTAACTACCGGATTTACTTTCGATGTGATAAAAAAATTACATTCTTTTATATAATTACCTAAATTTAAGTTTCATATCATATTTATTAGATTTTACTATTATTATTATTATTATTATTATTATTATTATTATTATATTATCAATTTTAACCAAATACTTTCTACTTATTATATTTCCAATTTCACATATTATTAATTTACATATATTCACTACATAATATACATAACAATCACATCTAACACTCTAAATACTACAAATATCATACTATATCATATATTAACATCTTAAAACACCTAATTACATACTAAGTTAGTAATTATATATTTAATCACTAATTTAGCTCAAAATCACTATATATATATATATATATATATATGATTTAAAGGTCTAAAAATTAATTTCTAAAAAATCTATTCATAGCACTATTTTACATACTCTAAATAGCCTACATAAAAATTTTGAGCTTAAAATTATATTATAAGACTATTTATTTTTAAATAAAAAATAGGCTCAGGTTATAAGATTTCTTAAGTACTGTATATTTTTAAATCTAAATTCATCAAACTAATATTTTTTTTCCCTAAATCTACACACATAAAAACCTCAAAATATAAAATTTCATAATTTTTTAAATACATTTAATATCTTTACTAAATTAAACAAAATCTAGTTAAAAATCAGACTCACTTGTCCGATTAACTTTCACCCACTAATGGTGGCTCTATGTGTGTCGAGGGGCAATGATGATAGGGTACAGTGGTAGTGGCCGTTCATTATGGATTCTCCTTACGAGCCTTTAATGCAATATAATTTTGCTATTTTTTAAAAATATACTTAACTCTCTTTTTCTAGTTACTCTCAATTTTTTTTTAAACTCACAACATGTCCAAATGAATTCCAAAAGAGGCTTTTCTAATTTATGGGATAGTTTAAGTTTTCTCTTTAATTTTTCTATTGCCAAATGCTCCTTATCCTCTTTCATTTTGCTTTCTAATTGTCCTAATTTGATTGGTTAAGTTTGTTCTTCTAAATCTCACCTTGCCACAACCTAAATCTAAACATTTTCACACTTTTTCTTAATTTTCTTTGTTTTTTTTATAATTTTCTTTAATTATTTAGTATTATTTTAGCATATTTTGGCATTTTAAGTAATTTCAAATATTTTTACCTACATATAAATACATATATAGAATAAGTAAATACTACTAAATATTGTTTATATTATTTTATGATTTTTAGTATGTATATGATTTATTTCTATCGATTTGTTAATTATCGAAATTTGTTTTACGTATTTCCAATAAATAATCAGTAATATGCTTATAATTCAATATTATGATATTTAATTATTTTATTACTTATTTTCTTAAATTCAAATTTACGGAATCACTTTTATTAATATTTCTAACTTGATCGTTTAACTTAGGCTCGATCAGATAACTTACCCGATTAATCTAAACTTTACATATCAACTCCAAATTTCTAATTACAGAGCTTAAAAGTATTATCTAAGATCAATCTACACGTGCATCATACGTAACCCATCATCAACAAGGACCCTACACATAATAATAAATTCTCAAAAATAAAAGAAGTACGAAAGAAGAAAAATACCTAAAAATGTAAAATCCTAAAAAAAAAGAAAATTTAAAAATAGAATAAAAATTTGGGCATTATTGGGCCAAAAATGAATTTTTGAGCCTTAATATGTATTCCTAGTCAAAAAGGGTTTTGTTTGTAAAAATAATAGATTTTCCATTCAATTCCGATCCACTCGCTTTTAGGAACATAAAAGAGGACATTGTAAGTGAAATGTGACTTCAAACAAGGCCTTGTTAGGTCAATTTCAAAGGTTATATCTCATATATGTGCACATTAGACAATCTAACTCTATACATTATCTAACTTGAGTTATAGGTTGGCATAGAAATATGCACCATATCTTGGATCAAGATTAGACAATTCATCAATTAATTAATTTTTTATCTTACATAAAAATGGAAAGACTTAGTTAATGAATTTAGATAATTTTGACCTTAAATGGAGGAGATAACTATGCTGAAGTAAATAATTTAAACCGACTAAGAAATTAATAGATCAAATATGGTGAAAATCAATAGAATAATCTTTAACATCAAATTTCAATATTCCATTTTGTTGGTTCTTGATTTTTTCATTAAGATAATGATATTTTTGAAACCACAAACAACTTTAAAAATAGTTTTAGATATTATCTTTAGACTAGATAGCAACAGGATTATTATAATTAGAAGCTAGTCAGTCAAACTATTTCTATGGAATCACTTGGTACTTATGAGTTATTTTTATAATTGTATACTCCAATCTATATACTTACTAGTTACTAGTAGAAACAATGCTTTTCAATGGAAACATACATGCGTAACACCTACAATGGGTACATGGCTGGATATTGCAACCTTATTAGTTGTTCAATTTTTGAGTTTTTTTATTTCATCTAGTTCAATTTTTCTCTTTTCTTTTATATTTATTTACTTAATCCTATGTGGTATTTGGTGTGCATGCATAAATGTCATTTTAGGGTTATTATTATTATTAAATTGGAATAGTTAAAATTTAAGTAGTTTTGAAGTGACAAAAGTTATGATAGAGTTAAAACATCAGTTTATACTAATGGTTTCTAATGATTATTATTATTGGAGAAAATAGAAAATAAATTATTTGTCCAATTTGACCTCCTTATGTTTTTTCAAAAGAAAAAGAAAAACTCCCGCTGTGATTTTTATGATGTAATAAGCTAGATACAAAGTTGCCCACAACGTCAGGATGGCCGAGTGGTCTAAGGCGCCAGACTCAAGTTCTGGTCCTCGTGAGAGGGCGTGGGTTCAAATCCCACTTCTGACATTTCTCTTTTTAACTAGTTTCGCTTCCTCCTAGACATTATTTACATTTTCTTCTTGACTTCTCTATTCCTCATCATTCCTTTTTTTTTTCTTTCCCAACTCCTCATCATTCATTTCATTAATTATTTATGCTACCGCAGATTATATAAACTAAACATACATACATACTTATGTGTGTGTATATATATTTATATATATATATATGTTCAATTCTACCGAGTAATCGTGCATCCCAAAATATTTGCACAATAAGACAGGTCAATCTAGTACCTAGCTGCCATCGAGGGAGAAAATTGATAGATATAATGTATAAATATTAGTAATATTTTAATAGGTGATAGCATTTTGTAGAATATAATTAGTAATCATTTTATAAGTTATCTACCATTGCTATAATATGTTTATATATAATTACCACTTAGTGGACAAAGCATATATTGTCCAGTGCGCATTGGTACGGGAGAAATTGGAGGGTGAAAAAATGTCCCTACAAATACTGACTCCTGGGGCGATATTTTAAACCTTTTTCTCTTTTTCTCAACCGATCTAGTTATAGTACCATATAGAAAAGGTAAGGATAGGTTGCTTTGTTTTTTCCCGGCTCGGCTTGGAGAAGAGGCAAGTTGGATTGCCTCTTGTTATGTGTATCTTATCTATATATATATATATATATATGCAATTGATATTATTATCTTATATGAATATATATAATAGTACTTTCATTCTTTTAGTATCTTAATTTGGCTAACAAGATCATTAGGAGAAAAAAAAGAGCCAAAAAGGCCATTATTGCTCGATCCAAATACATTCTACTAGGACTGTTTTGACATAAATTTAATAATATAATGATAGATCAAGTCCTTAAATTCTGATTCATCTACCTAGTTTTTATAACATTTCTAACTTCACATTCTATTATATATATATATATATATATATACACAACTAACTTGAAATGATACTTTAATTTCAACACATATTCGTGTTCTTTTCATTCGGTAGGAATATGTAAGGCTTTAGAATCTTATTAGTACTCCCTTTTTTCCCTATGTAATCCAAATTATTTGCCTCCATGTTTTTTTGTTTCTTTTTTTTTGCCCCACTTGCCTCCAATTGTTAAAAGAGCAACTCCTAAGAAGGTGAACATTTGATGCTCAATAAGTCAAGCATTACCACAAACACGCTTCGATGCAAACTTAATGAGCTAAATGCAATCAAGGGTATAAATGAATTAAACTACTCGTAGACTATTTAAATTTGACTTTTTATTTACTTAGATTTAACTCAAGAAAATTTAGATCAAAATTAAGTTCAAACTATTCTAGTAGTTGATCAAGTTGAGCTTAAGTTATTTTAGTAGTTAATCTAATTGAACTTGATCTTCGTAATACTTAGTTTGACTAGCTTGCAAACTTAATCGAGCTTGAGTTGGGTATTAATATAATTTTTGGTTGAGTTTGAACTTTAATATTACTATAATTAGGAAAATATATATTTTTTAAAATAAAATCGAGCTTAAACGAGTTGAACTCAAGCTTATTGTATACCACTTCAAGTTAAGCTCTAGCTTAATATTCTAAGCTTAATTGTGCCCGAACTTAGTGCTGTATCGACTCGATTCGACTTGTTTACAGTCCTAAATGCAACAACCAAGAGCACATCCAATAAATGAAGGTCCTATTTGTTGAATTTTATTTGAGCTAATATCAAATACAACAATTTGAGAGTAAGTGGAGAGACCTAGAGTCAATTCAAAATCAAATAGTCTAAAAGTCATAATCATATCATCTTAGTTTCTTTGCTTATTAGTCATCAGTAGTTTAGTTCACTGTCCCCTGTACATAACCACACCCCATACGGCGACTATAAATCCTAAATGGCTTCTCTTTGAATTTCTGGACCCCCGGAAGTTACTGATCTACTATATTAACGATCCACTTATTTATACAGTGGCCTTAGTGCTTAAATTACAAACTACGTCATTCCAATAAACTTGATCCATGAAGTATATCAAGTCACTCGTTTCTGAGCAACATATCTGAAATGATTATGTATGAGCAACATACAATTAAACTTGAAGTGGTTCAGTTCCATTTTCATTAAAGCAGCCAAATAATACAAGATAGAAACTTACTTGGACATAGCTGACCAACGGCTTATGTTGATCCAATTAGAAAATGGCCAAGTCGAATCGGTTAAATTGGGGTGGCTAGTGAGCTTGGATGAAATTGAATTGGTTTTATTGCTTTTCTCTATTATTCGACTATAAGCCTCCTAGTTTAATATCTAGGATTTATTATGATCCAAATGATCTTTTCTTTTCTTTGGATTTTTTAATAGCTTCTAAGAAAGCAATACTCCTAATCATCTTATCCAATTTAAGTTTTCAGGTTCTTATTATCTATCATTAGGTTTTCCAGTTTGATTTCTCAGTCAACTTATCTATTGGAATAAATAACTAATATGGTTCTCTACGAGAAAAAAAAAAAAAAAAAAACTGTTTTAAATTTTGGTCCTCACCGTGCTATTGGATTCCGGTCTAAAAATGCGATTTGTGATTTAGTAGTAGAGGTTTTTTGAAGGAAAACAAAATATACATCCGGTTTGATTGGATTTTCTATCAGATGAAATGTTGGTTTTTCCTCGTTTCATAGTATACCTCGGATTTGATTTTTTAGAAGAACGGCTTAGAGTTCAAACTCGTGGAAATTCTTGTCAAGACTTTTCTTTTTTTGCATTTTCATTTAGGTGGGTTTTTTTATTTTTAAACATGTCGACTTTGGCGTGATCTAAGATTCATCCACTCGTAGTGAGTGATTTATTGCTTGAGTTGTGAGAGAAGATTATAATGGACCACAAGGAAAAAATTAACGCTAAATATTTGATTATTTTTCTATTCAAGGCTTTGGCCTTTTGAAAAATCTTTGTTTGTGTCCTTTAATAGAAAAAAAAAAAACTTAATAGTATTAATATACCATATGAATTAATGAGTGGGTGTAAGTACTAATGATATTTAAACACATGAAATGGAAGGAGTGTAGTTTTTGAAAAAGTACTAATTATGTATCAACGTATCAAAATTGTATTGATATTTATATATTACTTATTTTGAATCAGTTAGAAAGTGATCGAAATGTATTCAAGCCGAATAGGAGAGAGAAAAACTAGGCATCAACACAATTGAACATGTTGTAAGAGAGATACAAACATTCTAATGACAAGACATCAATATAAATTACCTAAACAATAGATTTAAACATGCCATAGATTTATAAAATTTCATAGATTACATCCTACTAAAGAACGGAGTCCATAGTTATGTTCTATCAAAACAACATCTAGGATGATTTTTAACCAAGTTGAACTCAATCTAGTGATCAAAATTAAGTTGTTTTCAAGAATCATATTTTTTAGAAGTGTTGTAACACTTGGAAATTGAGGAAATAATGTCTAACTATTATGTTGATTTTGGTAGACATTTTTCACACGTACTTGGACTTTTGTTTGACTATATTTTTTCTCTCAACCTCACCAACAAAACACTCATAACCTTGTAAATATTCTATAAATGTGGGTCGTCATCAAGATTAAAAGAGTGGTACTTTGTTCTTGATACTTATTCGTATCTTTGAAACATCATGCTAAACTTAACAAATTATTGGAGAAATTGCAAAAAACTTCCCTTAAACTTTGACTTTGATACGAATTTTTCTCATAAACTTTCAAAGTGAGGTTTTTGACCCTTTAAATTTTGATAAATGAGCAAAACAAGCCCTATAACTCTTAAACTTTGTGTTTGGTGTATAAACACCCTTTAAACTTTCATTTTGGTACGCAATTACCCTCCTAAATTATGAGGTGTTTACACAAAAAAATCAAAGTTTAGAAGCTGTTTACGTACAAAAATCAAAGTTTAGAGGGTATTTACGTACTAAAATTAAAGTTTAAAAGGATTATGGGATTATTTACCAATTTATAAAAGTTTAGAGGTTCAAAACCTTCACTTTGAAAGTTCAATAAGTTAATCTGCACTTAAGTCAAAGTTTATGGAGGTTTTTTACAATTTCTCCCAAATTATTTGTAAGATGCATAGAACTCTTTAAGGATAGCATTTTAATGCACCTCATTCTTCTTAATCTCCCATAATTGTTTGAAAATTTCCTAATAGCCACATGTTAAATTTTAATGGAATATGTAATATAATTAATGAATAAAATCAAATAAAAATATTATAACCGCTTATGACTCAAATTGAAAGAAAAGATCCTCAAAGACTTTAAGAAAAGGGCAGTAAACATTAATGAAATGCCCCAATAAATCAATTTAAATTAGAGGGCATTTCAGTAATTTCATCCTTGATCCTTAATCAATTAATTAATCTCCTATTACCTTTCTATACAGAAACTGTCTCTTCTTGATTATTTTTAAAATACAAGCTCTTCTCTTCCATTATTTTCACTATGGTTTCCACGAATAGGGCAATTCAATAAGGTAATCCCGAATGCATTTTAAAGACTTGTATGCTATTGAAGTTTTCAGATTTAGTTGCATCCTAGTATTCCTCATGGCAATTTTAATAGGGAAGCAATTCAATGGTTGCACCTCCAAAATCATTCTTTGAGATTTTAGTTTCATGTTTCCTATGTTCTAACCATTATGGTAATGGGAAATGTATAGTGCAAAGGAATTACTATTATTATCCACACGAGGGTATTGAACTAATCACAGTGGAAGCCATTGTTGAAAGATAGAGAAGAGCAGTATGCTAGAGAGAACATAAAGAAGAATGAGAATAGAAGTCTAATTAACTAGTTCTATGAAAAGTATTTATACACAGTTCAAATAATCAATTTTAGTAAGTTACCAATAGGATAATGATAACTGTACAACTAACTATGTGACACATGTAATAAATAACGATTACGTATCGTCTTAATTGTCTCACCTTTTCAGTGTATTATTTCGAATTGACCCTTCAATTTGGAGCACCACACGGACCGGCTTTTTTCCTATCCAATAACAATTCCAAACAACAAACCGAGTCAAGGTACAACGTCCTAAAAAAGCTTATATGTCAGTAATGAGAGTGCGTCATGAAAAATATTTTGTGTTTTGAGTTCCTAATATTGTTTCGTTAGAGAGTAGTAAATAAAAGTTGCTGTGCTAGTTGCTAGTTGCAACTTGCAACTTGCAACAACTGATTGGAATTGGTGAAATATAATGTATTGGGACGTAGTGTCCGCACTTAGGGTGAAAATGTAAAAAAGAAAAACCAGAAAAAAAATAAAAAAAAGATATATGATTTCATAACTACCATAAAATCAGTTTTAACATTTTATAGGAATATCTTATTTTAATGAAAAAGATGGTCTTACATGGTCAAAGATAGCATTGCAAATAAGTCGAGATAAAATAATATGATACTAAATTGGATTTGAGTTTGATTCAGGATTTCAAAACTCAAGTTTAAGCTCGAACTTGATTGAATTTATAATTTTAAGCTCAAGCTTACCTCAAAGTACTACTCAATAGGTGTAAGTTTGACTTGATCAATCTCGTTTTTACTTGATAATCTTAAAAATAAACTATTAGTTCAATTTAAATGATATTGATATCTAAATCTGACTTAGACTTGACTAAAACTTCAACTTGATTTAAGTTTAAATAGGCTCGTGAGCTAATGAATCCCAACATCATAAAGCTTGAGCTTGAGCTCACTTGATAAACTATTTGAGTAATTTAACTTTAAGCTCGATTGGATTGAATTAAGTCATATTTAAACAAATTCAAGCCAACATTGAGTTGTTTATAAATAAGTTTATCTTATTTATACCCTCAGTTAAGGAAAATAAATAAATGTTGAAGTCTATATCAAATAGTAGTGTACAAGTGAGTTAACCAAGTCAATTGGGTTTGTGTCATTTTGATCCACAAGTCAAACGAGCCAATTTTATTTTGCTTGCTTCTTAAATAGGTTAAAAAACTTTAATCTAAATCTATTTAAAAAATGGATTAAAGAGTTAATTTATGGATTAAAACTTATTTACACACCTAATATCAAATGATTTTCCACGATATCATTCTTTAGGATAGTCACGCTTCACAGTTATACAATCCATTAGCATATAATATTATTTCTTTCTATAGATTTTAGTTAATTGCCTTTCATGGGACAATGAGTTTGTGGACTATGATTGGCAGCCTAGATGTAGTCAACTATCCATGCTCAGTAAAAACTACAATATTGACCATAATCTTATGGGGTCCCGAAAATTACGAGTGGTACTTTTAAAATAGTCAGTATCTGCCGGACCAAAATTGGCAAAAGGAGAACCATAAGACTGTGAGCAGTTGAATTGAGAAGATAATTTTAAAGGATGGAGTTTAGAATTTTAAATATGAGATTGACTCAAAATATCAATAAAAAAGCTCAAGTTTTAATCTATGGAACTTGTTGAGTTTGATTTATTTAAAAATTATATTCCATTTGAGTTTAAAATACTTCGAACTTGATATATATATATAGTTTGTACTCAAGTTAAATGTGGCTTATAAAACAGATGAGTCAAATATTACGAATTTTAACTTAACTGAGTAAATTACTTGAATATAGCTTAAGTTTGAACTTAAATTCAAGCATTACCCAATCAATCTAAAAATATAAAGCTAAAGTTTAAGTAACTTGTGTATAGAGTAGACTTGTTTACACCTTAAAGGGTAATAACAAATATGTGCCTGCTGATAATGCATTTCATTTAAGTGTAGAAAAAAAAAAAAAAAAAAAAACTCCGTTGAGGATTTAATACAGTGGCGAAGTTTCAAATATATTTTAAAAAAATAAAACAAACTAGGAAATTTGCTCTAAATTAAATATGCATGGCTGGCCTCTCTAGCTAGGACGAAACGTTGATGTTTCATTATTTTAACGGATTTCAATGTCGTGAAAACCATAGAAGTTTGGTTATTCATTGATCTGCAATACATATTGATCATTCTTATTCATTGGATACATTTGCTGAAGAATGAAAATAATGTAACATAAACATATATACCCCCAAAAGAAGAGAAATAAAACACTGATTTCCCTTCTTAATGGCCAAATCACGATTTTACTCGCTAGTAGCCCNTAAAACACTGATTTCCCTTCTTAATGGCCAAATCACGATTTTACTCGCTAGTAGCCCGTAGGGGGAGGTGGAGATGCTGGTGGTGGTGGAGATTTGATATTATTATATGCATCAAAAGGTGGTAACATTGTAGAAAGTGGCGGCAGCAGTGGTGATTTGTAAGAATAAGAAGGTGGAGGAGATGATGAGGGTGGTGGTGGTGACTTATAGTTAGTAGGAGGTGGTGGAGAGGATATGGGTGGTGGGGGTGATATATAGATATAAGGAGGAGGAGGAGATGGTGAAAGCGGTGGTGGTGACATATAGCTATAAGGAGGTGGCGGAGAGGATAAGGGGGGTGGTGGTGGTGATGTGTAAGTGTAAGGAGGTGGGGGAGATGGTGAGGGAGGTGGGGGAGATGGTGAGGGTGGTGGTGGAGAGGATAAGGGTGTGTAAGTATAAGGAGGTGAGAGAGATGGTGAGGGTGTTGGTGATGACATATAGCCATAAGGAGGTGGTGGGGTGGATAAGGGTGGTAAGGGTGATAAATAAACATAAGGTGATGGAGGAGGTGTTGAGGCTTGTGGTGGCAATGTACAGACATAAGGAGGTGGGGGTGATGGGGAAGATGCTGGTGATGGAGACAGTAAGTGAGGAGGTGATGGCATGTACATATATAATGGTGGTGGTGGTGGTGAATTATATAGATATAATGGAGGTGGTGATTTATAAACATAAGATACAGGAGGAGATAGTGCAAATGAGGGTGGGGATGAGTAGATATAAGGAGTTGGTGGATAAGTACTAGGTTTCACAGGTGGTGGAGGATGAGTCTTATACCTATGATGAGGTGGTGATTTGTGGTGGCGATCATGTGGAGGCTTCTTTTTTGTTGGTGTGGGTAGAGGTGGTGACTTATGGTGTGGTCGACAAGCCTTGGGAGGAAGAAGAGGTGACGGTGGTGGTGGCAACGACGGCATGTAAAGATATGGTGGATGAATTACATGTGTTGGTGGTGAAGGGTGCTTTTTATGCTTGTGAGGAGGTGGTAGTGGTGGTGATTTACGATGATGGTGATGGTGATGTGGTGGAGAGTACAATCTTTGTGGAGGTGGAGGTGGAGGTGGAGGTGGAGGTGATGGTGGTGGTGGTGGTAGTGGTGTTGACTTGTGATGTGGTTGATGACTTTTATGAGAATGCTTCGGTGATGGAGGATGTTTGTGGTGGTGAGGTGGACTTGTCACATACATAGGAGGAGGTGGTGGTAAGGATTTATGGTGCCGAGGTGGATGACCTACTTGTTTGGAAGGTATTGAAGGTGATTTATAATGATAAGGTAATGTTGGAGGAGATGGGGCCATGTATAAATATGGAGGTGATGAGGTTGGGGGAATTTGTGTTGGAGGAGGTGGTGGTGGTGATGATGAAGCACTAGAATAGGGGTCATTTGCTGATGTAGGTATTATAATGAAGCAGAATGCTACAAGGTAAATTAGTATAGGCAATTGCCCCATGTGCCTAAGACCAACCATATTTTGGTGGTATAGTTGTTGCTTACGCTCTCATTTTTGTTGCAATGGTCGATGCAATTCCCTTATATAGTATTCAAGTTCATTCTCTCCTTAATGTAAGAATCACTTGTTTAATAAATATGACAGGCTGTAAACATGATCTAAGCAATCATCCGTCACTCTATTCAAATCCACTAAATCCGGTCTCTATCTTTGTGAATGCTAAGCATGGTAGAAGTTTTAGTTCCCCATATGACAATTTGTCTTAATTCTGAACATGTGAAGAGTCCAATGCGCAATTCAAGACGTAGAGTAGATAATTGGATTTGGATTCTCATTATTTCTATTAATTTTTCTCCTTTAAGTATTATCGTATAATTATGGTTGAGATTATTATAAAAAAATGATATCACAATAAGTTGCTTAGATAATTAAAAGATATAGACAATTTTAATAATTTTTTATGAAAATTGAGAGGTTTCCATTTCCTAAATAATTAAACGAACACTTTTATCTGAACCCAAAAAAAGAATAGAAAATTTGGAACGAGCTGTTAGGGATGAAATGGTTCAGTCATACTTTGAATTCTTGCCTCGAAAGCAACTTTCACACATACAATAATGTACGTTTTAGGCTACATGGTTATGTGTTTCATGCGTACCAAGTTGCCGCAATGCGCCATGCGATGCGACTTGGGATGGAATTGGATGTTTTGACTAGGAAATGTATGTTTTAGGCTAACCTCAATTTACTTCAGCTTCGGTGCGAATAGAATTGGTGGATCCTACATTGTACGTTAATTGATTCTTAAATAAGTTTTTGCATGGTCTCACTTCACAGAAAGTTCCTGTTTAAACTTAAGAATTAATGAAGTAAAACCCTATGTTGATTAGTGGATCTTGCTCTAAAATTCATTTAAAAAAAATCATTATATAATATGTAATACTTAATGATAGATTAGATCAAATAAAAATTTTATTTTTAATTTATCGTATTAGATAACAATTACAGATGTTTACAAATACACTCATACATCAAATTTTTTCGTATTTTTATTTATCATTTTAATATTCACGCGGTGTGTCTGACTGAAATAAAACCTTGCTGCTTAAGCGACTCTACACAAGGTTTAAATATAAACTTACGTTATCGTTGCAATTTGGCACTCATAGAGTGCATTATTCATGGGTGTGTATCAAAGTCAAAGCATAGTGCCGAAATTTCTCGTTTTCGCTTCTTTCAATACTGTTAAAAAGCTTAGGGTGCACTTCATTTTCCAAAGGCAATGCACAGAGTATTCGAGAAACGATCGTAAGAATGGAACAGGGCATTCTCATGAAGCTTCATCGCCAATGATACAATATCCCTCCTTTTCCTTGACAACGTAAAGCACTGAGTGAGAGAGTTCCTTCTAATATTGTTCATCTAATTCCGTCGAGATTTGACGAGGTTGCTTGAATGCAAGACGAGAGGATCATGCACCCACATTGTATATACTTTAAAAAACATATAATGAAGTCCTCTAAGTTATTATATGAGTACATTTACATTCATAGATTTACATGATGAGAGACCATCATACTATTGGCATATAAAAGATAATATGCATACATAAAATTAGGAGATGGAGTTGTATGAGATTAAGGTAATTATTTTGTTCTTTAGATGGATTCACAACCAATGTCAATCTCAAATATGTGGGAAAATAAAAAATAAAGACAGCAATGGTGTTTTGCGTCTTAATAATATAGATTATGGAATCAAGAATCAGTTGATTAAAGTGTATTCTCTTTTATCTTTCTGTAACAAACTGACACAAACATGAATAAGAACAATTGCTAATTTTATTATCAGAACTAATGAAACATAAATAAACTTGTAAATTACAGCAGTGCCCGAAACAATCATATATACATATACATATATCATAATAATTGCAATTACAAAAATTGGGCAATTATACCCTTTTTTCCGTTGAATTTATACATATTTAATGATACAAATCAACCATCTCAATTCAAAAACAATATATCTTAATCTAGACGGGCACTTATTGCTTAGGATTGTTAATAATATACGCCAATTAAGGTTTATTAGACTTGTTAATGCAATCAATTATGATTGGTTGTGATTTTACTAAGACAATATAATTGAGGCAGGAAATATCCATTCCATTGATTTACCATGTAATGACATTGGTCCTAGAATTTGATTGAAGTCAAAAAGCCTTATGCTAAATAATTGTAATTATTTTGAATGAGGAGTATTACTTGTATCTAAATCAACTCTAATGCTCTATTTGGATAGGTAGAAACCTATAGAAATAAAAAAAAAATAAAAAACAAAAAGAAAACGTGTGTTTAAATAGCATAAAAGGAGATAGAAATAGGATGAATATGGTAGAAACAAATGAAACAATTCCACTCAAAAGCTCCCTTTTTTTCTCTCTAAATTTGCAAATTAATTTGTGGAAATGGATGGAAACATTATGAAATTACCAAAATGCCCTTAGAAGGAAAGAAAGGAGCAAACACATTGTCGATCTTCTTCTCCATCTAGAAAAAACTCATCTTCACCATCTTATTCTTCTTCTTCTTTATTTATTTATTTTTTTCAGGTGTAAGCACTGGAACAGAAAGAGAGAGAGAGAGAGAGAGTAGAGTAAAGGCTTGGATCCTGAAATTCTTATGAAAAACCTCTCTTCGCTTCCCCATTTCAACTGCATTTCACATCTCTTCTCTCTCTCTCTCTCTCTTCACCTGCCCACCCGCCCCTCTCTAAAAAGCTCTTCTTCAGGTCCCTACTCTCTCTCTCACATTGTATTTCAAATCCTCCACCTAGCCAAATAGGGCCTGCATTAGCTCATTATACACATAAAGGGTAGTTTCGTCACACTAAAGAAATACTTTTATCCGTTTCCTTCCATTTTTGCTTTTTATATCTAAACAATAACAAAAGTTATATTTCATTTGATTTCTTTTCCTTTCTTTTCTTTTCCATATCTCTCTTTTGAATTCCACTTTTCGCAAAGGTTGCCATACATTTTTTATTATCGTTACTATCATTCGTTATTAGCTTCTGCAGTAGTTTATTTGTCCTCGATAGGCCAACTCCTGTCGGAAATCACAGAAGAAGATGAATGGTGATCACCACGTAGAGATGATTCTTGGACAAATTAGTCCTTAAGTGCATCCTTGGTGTGGCAAAGTGAGGTATGCAATATTTTTTAGTGTAAATTATATTTTAGGATTAATATGGATAAAATTTTCAGGGGAAAAGATTGTGCGTGTGCATGCACACTCGAGTTGTAGTTATTTAACGAACTGGTGATTTACATTTTACCATTCAAATTCATCGCCAGAAATCTAGAAGAGAAATATTTTACAACGATAGACCGTATGTTGTATTGAATTGTCTAAAATGAAGAGAATTGAGCATGCCATGGTCAGGTACGTAAAAATCAAAGTAAACGCCCAGCCATTAATTGCCTCCTAGTCTAGTCAGGGCTATTCCTTGGTACCATTAGAAAATTTTTAAAATATCCAAATCACATGGGTAAACTTATTCCTATCGATTGATTAAAAAGGCCATTTTCTATGAAATGGTTGCAATCCCATTTCCTAGAAGTAATCACATGCTCATAGCCGCCAAAACTACTTAATTTATGCAGCAACTTGATGTTTCTTAAATGCTTCACTCCTAACCATGCATGAGCTTTCTATAGAGTCGTTTCTAAATATCCACATTCTCTGAAGGGTGACATGCAATTTAAACATTCACTGAGGAACAGTGAAAGTAAAAATGGTGGAAATAAAACAAAAGCTCCAGCCATATATCTGACAACCATCCTGTATCTTACTTCGAAGAAATGGAACAAACCTCTGTATGAGAGAAAGATTCTCGAGCCCATATAACAAATGACAACCAAAGAAAACCCTCCTAAATTTTAATTAATGGCTGCTACTTTTTACCCCTCCTGGGCGCATCCACTGACACCTCCGTGTAACATATAGGGCAAGCCTGGTGAAAGTTCAAATAAGAAGTTTGACCATTATTTATCTCAGAAAGCCACACATGAAGTCAAAACTGGTTTCAATAAAGGAACATCATAAACTAGATGGCTTACTTTATTGATGCTAAGCCATCTAGAAGCACAACCAGCGTGGTAGATATGTCTGCATGGAAGAGTCATCCGCTTGTCGCCACGTTTATATTCCATTTGGCAAATTACACATCTGTTTCAAAAGTGAAGATGGAAATCTGTTCAAACTCACACCACCAGGGGCATTATTATACTTTACCTACTGTCATTATAAGTGGTGTCATGCATGCATGCATTGCACATACAAGGTTTCAGAAGAATGATTCTAAGAGAAAATTACCACCAGAATGACAGTACACTGTCTGTCATTCATCTAAGTGGGGCATGGTCAAGTTGATGGTTTTGGTAAGGAACTTATTGCAGTCAACCTGTACATGTCAATTGAAGCTTTCTATAGGGTTCAAGAGCAAACTAACTCTTAAAACATCTTTGGCCCTCTTCCTGGATAGTAGAACACATCTCATCTAGGAATTGATGATTCCTGAAAATCTAACTCAAGTTTTCCATGTTTTTCTCAATATATCACATTGTTATGTCTACTACATGGTCCTTTCTGTCATTACTAGTGTCAGTGTCATCACAATCTTATCCTAGGATGGCACATCTTGTAAACAAGATATTTCTTTACTGCACAAACTGAATCCATTGATCGTAGCCAGTCCACTGGCAGTTCAATGATTCCTTTCTCTTTGGGGCATTAACCCAAGATACTAGATTGAGAAAACTTTCAACTTTCAAGTTAATTTGAAATAGACTGGCTTAGTTGCTCCATGATCTTCCCTGTTAAGCAGGCGGTCTTATTCATCCTCATTTAGCTCAGCTCATTTTCTTTCTATACTACAGTTTGTCATCACATTCCAGTCCAAAGAGACTTTCAGTTTTCCCCATGAATCAGACAATACTATGCTATTTCCAAGTCTGTTAGGGCTACTTACTTTGCTGATTGGAGCTAAGGAATTCCTTTTAATCAAGGAGGAGCTAGTTTGGATACATTAAGCAAATGATTGAATCCATCCATAAAAAGCATTTGCAAATACTAACCTTTCATCCCGAGATTTCTTTCTTGAGAAAAATCCACGCTTGTACTTTGAAACAGGAAGCAGAGATATGATTTCTTGGGGAAGGCCTCGACTTTGAGTTCCAACTGCCTCGCCTAACTCAAGCAATTCCTGAAACAAAAGAACCTCTTAGAAAGCTCTCTAACCTCTAAGTATGACTCCCCATAAAAAGAAAAGGTTGTCTTAAGCTTTTCTTTGGAAAACTTTTTGGAATAGATATATACAATGTTATCTCATGATACCAGTTTTGGTTAAAATATAAGCAGAAGGCATAAGGAGCTAAACCTCATAAGTCATGTTGTCCGGGTCAACATTATCTTGCCAAATAACCTGAAAAATGTAAAAGATAATTTAGCAAATATACTGACCAGAAAGTACAAGTTACATATATAATGTATTGTTTAAGATAAGCTACAAAGGTGAATTTGCCACTGCAAACTTCTTCAGTTGAAATAAGAAGAAACCAGTTGTCTGCACCAGAAAGTCCAAGAATCTGGCTCCTACGTTAATTTCTTTTTTTCTAATTTATTTTGGGGGTACGTATCTAGCTCTTATGTTGAAAGGAAATTTCATAATTTTACCGATAAAAAATGCATCAAAGTATGTAGAATCCTAAGTTCAGATTCCATATCCTTCAAAAATGCATCGTAAACTTTGAAATAAATTCGTGTCTTAAAAGAAATGCTAAAGCAACAAAAGAGCAAACAACATTTTCAGCTCCTTGTTTAACTCTAGAAGAAATAGCATTTCAAGGCCACATACCTGGTAATCCTGTGAGTTCTGGGGTCTCCGTGGACCTAATTACAAAAAAGGCCACTATAAATTAGTCATATAAAGAGAGAGAACTAAAAAATTAATCCATCAAACCGCCCAGAAAACAATTAAAACTAGTCCATACAATAATAACAGCTACATCTTGCCATTTAATAAAAAGCAATGAAATTTAGGAAACAACTCTTGCTTTTGAGATTAAAGAAAAACTAGGCTCTGGTCCTGCTGTCACATCCATTTAAGTCAATTATTGACTCTCACCTCTTGGGACAGTAATTTTCCACTGTATCCATATGGATTCCCATGGGAATTAACAGTAGAGATAACTTCCACCCCAATCCCCCACACCCCTCCATGCCCCCCCCCCCCCCCCTCCTCTCCTCCTCCTCTTCCTCCTCTGAAGGAGGCATGTATCATGGATTGGCTTTGTTTACACTAGTTAGTTTGATGTGCAGGGAGATGGCTACATGATGAGATCTGAAATCAGATTGACTAGGAAAAGTAAGGAACTGGAGCATATCATGTTTGGTTGGGTTTCTAAGGACAGGTGCCTAATATTTTTGCTACTCTTTCATTTTAGGGTCTAAGTTTTATGTTTATTCGTTTCCCAGTTTGGGTTTTCTAAAGATGAGTCAAGAAGGGATCCAT